>JAWWMO010000062.1:3283712-3327419 GCA_035047845.1 Dendrocincla fuliginosa | reverse complement strand
ACAACTCCCGGATCCCGGCTGCCTGTTCCCACAACTCCCGGATCCCGGCTGCCTGTTCCCACAACTCCCGGATCCCGGCTGCCTGTTCCCACAACTCCCGGATCCCGACTGCCCGGGGCCGGGCTGCCCGCACCCTCCTTGCCCTCGCCCTGCTCACCCGGATCCCTGCTGCCCTCACCCTCTTCCTGGATCCCTGCTCCCACACCTGGATTACCTGCACCGCCCGGATCCCGGCTGGATTGCCCAGTCCCGGCTCTCCCGGCTCCATCCCACCCACACCCTCCCGGCCCAGCAGATCCCGGGAATCCCGGCTATCCCAAATCCCAGGGCTCGGCCCCGAGCTGCCCACCCCTCCTTTTCCAGGGGTTGGGTGCTCCAGGATCGGGTCTCCCCCCTGTCCCAACCCACCTGGCTCCCCCAAGGCTGGGCACTCCAGGATCCATGTGGGGATGGATGGATGGATGGATGGATGGATGGATGGATGGATGGATGGATGGAAGGAAGGAGCTGATCCAGCTCCTCTCCTTGCCCGGCCTGGAGTCCCTGTGTCCCCCCCGTGTCCCCCCATGTCCCCTCCGTGTCCCCCCCGTGTCCCCAAGCACCGGCTCCCCGTGGTGGAGGTAAGAGGGCTCAGCCCCCCCAAGCTGGGCTGGCGGGCGGGGGGTGGCTCTGCGGGTCCCCCCAACTTTTGGGGGTGTTGTCCCAGCAGCAGCTTTTTGGGTTTTGTTTTCGTAATTTTTTTTTTTCCTTTTCCTTTTTATTATTATTTTTTTTTTCTCAGCAGAAGGGAAATTCTTTACAGAAATGCAGAAAAAAAAAGCACCCCAGTATTTTGCTGAATACTTTTTATAATGTGAGATATTTTTATTTTATTTTATTTGGTCACTTTAAAACAACCACCCAACTACGGAGGAGAAAAATCAATTAGTCCTCTATTTTATTATTTTATTAATTTTTTTTTTCTTTCTCCTTCTGGTATGTGCATGTCATTGCATGACTGCTCTGATTTTTTTCTTCTTTTGTTTTAATAAAACTGTGCTCAGACATTTAAGCTAAACTAAGCAAAAATAATAATGACTTAAAAAGAAAAAAAAATCTTTGTTGCCAAAAGGTCGTGCTATCCAGGTTTGATGTCTGCATGTGAAAAAAAAAAAAACCAACAAAAAAAACACATTAAAAACATACAAAAAATAAAGAGGAGAGGAAGAATGCAGTCTAATTTATGTGAACTGAAAGGAACAAAAAAGAAAAAAAAAAAAGAAAAAAAGAAAACCAAACCACAATCAGGTTTAACCACACAAACCTAAGGGAATGATATTTTTTGAAAGACTTTTGTATAAAGTTGAGTACTTAGAGAAAAAAAAAAATCATACCAGATGTAATATATTTTGTGGATGTTTTTATTTCTTGGATTTATAGTACCTTATACTAAGGTTAAAAAAAAAAAATTATGCTTGATATTGTGAAAAGGTGACAATTTTCACACACATTTCATTTGCTCATTTGTCATGTTGTAATGCAAATATGATAGTTAATGCATACAGCATTTTTAAGGGAAAAAATCAGAAATATTGAACTGATGTATTGTTGTACCATTTGCACTGTGAGCAAATGCTAATGCAGTAAATATATTGTGTTTGCTGACAATCAAAATCTGTAGTAAATATCTTTATTTGCTTAAAAATTATCTATATTGCTTTGGAAAGAAAAAAAAGTGATGTGTAAGGGGGTTGTAAAATGTGCAGGAAAGTGGGTGCTGTGTCTCTTGACGGGCGACTTTGAAACCTGTTTGTACAGACTTCTTCTTTTTTTTTCCTCCGAGTGTTGTATTTCCTTAAATATTATTTTTTATACGATTTTTTAAAAAAGAAAAAACCAAACCAAAAATAACCCACTTCTTTTCTCAGCCCACCCACCCCCCTTTTCTCCTCCAGTTCTATTCACAGGACACCGACACCAGCGGGGCGACCCCGAAGGCGACCGGCTCTTTGCGTCCCGCTTTTCCCCATGGGGGGCACCAACCCCAAATTCCCCCAAACCCTCCGTGCCTTTCCTTTCGCCCTTGACCTCCCATCCCGCTTTTCCCCGCTCACGCCGCCGCCGTGACCCCACCAAGCTCCGCTTTTCCGGCGGCTTCCGCGGCCGTCGGATCATGGTTTGGGCCAAAGAGGATCGCGCCGCTTCAGCCGGTAATGCCCCCGTGCCCTTCGCCTGCCAAATCGCCCCCGGATGCACCGCCCAAAGGGGATTTTATTTCTGGATTTTATTTTCTTCCCCCCAGGGCTGGATGGCTCGGGATAAAAATAACTTGTACGGGCACGAGGAATGAGTGGGTAGAAGGAGCTCTTGGAGGCGCGTTGGATGTTTGGGGTGGTGGTTAAATCCATCCCCGCGGGGATCCGGCTCGGGAAGGGTCCTGGAGCTGGGGTTGTTGTTGGGGTTGTTGGAGGATCCCAGACTAAGGGTCTAGGGGTTCCTTGGTCGGTGTGGGTCCAGCTCTGCGGGGGTGGAGCGTGGCTGGAGTGGTCGGGTATCCCCCAAGTGTCCTCTTTGGTGGTTGATGTTGGCTCTGTGGTCTTTCCCGGTGTTCCCAGGGCATGGAGGTGTTGGCATCGTTGTCAGATTTCCTGCTTTTTGATTTGGGTCTGTAGCCAGGCCTGGAGGAGCTGCTGCTGCTCCAGCCACTCCAGGGCTGCTCTGCTTCATCCCAGGGGGGTTTGCTGAGCCCCCTGGCCTGGAGAGGATTTAATATGGGGACAATCTGAGGGCTTGGGGCACAGCCAGCCCAGCCAGGGATGGCATCTCATGGCACTGGGCACTTGGCTTTGGAGCCCATGGGTGTTGTGTCGGGCGTGCTCCGGTGTCTCCGAGTGGATTCCCACGTGGTTGAGTGTCTGGCGACCACGTGAGGTTGGATCAGCTGCTGGGTCAGGATGAGCTGGGATTGTCCTTCCCTCTGTGGAGGTCCTGCAGCCACCAGGGGCTGTGGGTTGGTTTGGGAGCTGCTGGTCCGCGTGGGGTCCCGTGTGTGGTTCGGATGAGCCGAGGTGGACGGCAGGAGCCACAGGGAGAGCCACCGTGACCCCCAGCATCACCTGAGGGAGCTGTGGTGGTGTTGCTGCTGGTGGTTGTGCCCATTTCCACCGGTGGCTTGTGCTGGAAGATGCTGGAGAGAGCCAGGAACGGGCAGGAGATGCCACAAGGAGGTTGCGCCAACATTTTGTGGTTGTTCCGCGGGCGAGGAGGAGGAAGAGGAGGAGGAGAGGAGCCCACCAGGTCCTGGGGACGTGCTGTGCCACCTGGGCCCAGCCAACCCGCTGGGGAGGAGCACCAGGAGCACCCTTGGGTGGCAAAACGCGGGGAGTGCGTGCAGCACCTTGCACGAAAAATGTTGGTTGCTACGGAAACACGGCACTTTCCATCCCCGTTCTGGGCTATCTGCGTTCTGGGGAGGAGGGAAGGGCTTCCAGTCACGTACCAGCTCCACACAACTTGCTGCCTTTTCCCTTCTCCGGGGTCCTGAGGAGGCCACCGACACCTCGCTCCTCCCTGCTGAGGGTCCTCGGGGCTTTGCAGGGTCTTGTGGAACCCAAGAGCTCTCCACGGGATGGGATTTGCTGCTGAGGAGGAGCACCAAGAGCCGAGACCCTCATCCCTGGGGTCAGGAGTGAAGAGGATCGGTGCCCAGAAGTTCCTGGTTTGCAGCTGGTAGACTTTGGTGCTACAGATGTTGGTGGGATCCTTCCCTGATCTTCTCAGCCTCTCCTGCTGCATGGCAGGAGACATCATCCACAGAAGCTCTGGATGGATCTGGATCGCCTGATCCTCGTCTCCTACCCTGTGCCAGCACCCCGTGGATCCATCCCTCCTTCTCTCTCCTCCCTTGGCCACAGTGTTTTGGAGGAAGGGGCCAGACTTGCCCCCCACCCCCAGCACTTTCCCAGGAGAGGGGGACACACAGGGCAAAGCCTCCATGGAAGATGCTCACGGAGCCCTGTGGCCATTGGGATGACAAAGCCAGGAACCGCTTGTCCCAGCTCTTCCTTGTCACGTCCCCTGCGCCCCGAGGTGACAACGTGGGGCATCACAGTGGGCATGGCAGCCAGGAGCAGCAGGAACCACCGGCCAAACCTTCCTGGCACCAGCCCTCCTCTTCCTCCCCACACCTGGATGGGGATGCAGTGGGATCCTCCCGGCTCGGGGTTTGCCCCGATGCCCCATTAACACCCCAAAACTGACCCCTGTTCCTCGTGCCACCTCACAGCCTCCTCTCTCTCCCCATCCTGGCCCAAAATGGGACAACTGGTGGCCACTGACACCCTCCCCTGTGGCCTCTCCCCCAGCCTTGCCCCCCCTGCTCCTTTTGGGCTAATCCCTGTCCTCACCGGTGTCGGTGACACCTTCCCAGTTTAGCATCATCCTCCCTGGCTGTAATTACCGTGCTGTTTACCTCCACCTGCTAATTGATAAAGCCACCCCTGGCGCCCATCCCAGGCCTCCTCCCCGTGGGCTGGCATGTGCTGGCACCAGCCTGGTGTCACCAGGCCCATTCCCAACCCCGGGATGTCACCCCTGGGAGGGTCCCAGGGCTCCCAGAGCTCGGGGTGGGGGCTTTGCTTCACCGCTGGGGTCACAGCTGGCAGTGGGTGCAGGGGACATGCTGGTTTTTTTGGCCACCACAAACAGCTTTGCTGGCCCACCCGCCCCTGCCCGGCCTCCTGGGCATGGGTTTGGGGGTTTCTTCACAAAATTGGGTGCTCCCGTTCCTGCAAGTGTGATGCACATCCCTGCAATGGTTCCAGGCAATCCCTGTGCTCTCAACTACCCCAGGGATGGTCCCAGGCAATCCCTGTACCCTTTCCCACCCCAGGGGTGGTCCTAGACAATCCCTGTGCCCTCTCCCACCCCAGGGATGGTCCCAGGCAATTCCTTCCCCTTGCCCACCCCAGGGATGCTCCTGGGCACCTCATTTCCATGCCCTCAACCACCCCAGGGATGTTCCCAGGCCTCCCCTCCCTGAGGCCTCTCCTACCCCAGGGATGTTTCCAGGCAATTCCTTCCCCTTGCCCCCCCCAGGGATGCTCCTGGGCACCCCATTTCCATGCCCTCTCCCACACCAGGGATGGTCCCAGGCAATCCCTGTGCCCTCACCCACCCCAGGGATACTCCTGGGCATCCCTTCCCTGTTCCATTGCCCACCCCAGGGATGCTCCCAAGCAATCCCTGTGCCCACTCCCACCCCAGGGATGCTCCTGGGCACCCCATTTCCATGCCCTTGCCCAGCTCAGGGATAATCCCAGACATCCCCTTCCTGTGCCCTTGGCCGCCCCAGGGATTATTCCAGGCAATCTCTTTCCCTCGCCCACCCCAGGGATGCTCCCGGCAATCCCTGATCCCACTCCCATCCCAGGGATGCTCCCGGCAATCCCTGTGCCCTCTCCCATCCCAGGGATGCTCCCAGGCAATCCCTGTGCCCTCTCCCATCCCAGGGATGCTCCCGGCAATCCCTGATCCCCCTCCCATCCCAGGGATGCTCCCAGGCAATCCCTGTGCCCTCTCCCATCCCAGGGATGCTCCCAGGCAATCCCTGATCCCTCTCCCACCCCAGGGATGATCCCAGCCATCCCCTCCCTATTCCATTGCCCACCCCAGGGATGATCCCAGCCATCCCCTCCCTTTCCCTATCCCACCCCAGGGACTAAAAATGGGGGGGTTGGGTGGAAATTTCGCTGTTTTCTCCCCTCTGTGCCTGCCCGTGACGTCACAGCCCCAGTGACATCACACCCCGCCACTCGTGACGTCACACATCACCGGTGACATCACACACTGCAGTCTGTGACGTAACACACTCCCGGCGACATCACAACCCACCGCACGTGACGTCACACACCCCCGGTGACATCGCAACCCGCCGTCCCGTGACGTCACGCTTCCCGGTGACGTCACACATCCCCGGTGACATCACACCCCGCCGTCCCGTGACGTCACCGTGGCGCGCGGCGGGTTAAAAGCCTGGCGGCGCTTCCGGAAGGGGCGGGGCCAAAGGCGGCGGCACTTCCGGGATCGGCGTGGGGAACATGAGCTGGTGAGTGCGGGGGGAGCGGCGGGAATAACCGGGAATAACCGGGAATACCCGGGAATACCCGGGAATACCCGGGACGAACCGGGACAGGGCGGGAGCTCCGGGACCGCCGGCACAAGGACCGGCCGTGCCCGCCCGCTCCGGGCCCCGCTGGCGGCCCAGGGAGACGGGGCTGGGCCGCGCTTGGACCGGAGTGATAACCGGGCCTGTCCCGGGGCTGGTCCCGGAGAGGAACCCGGTGCTGGCCGGGCTTGGCCCTGTGCGATAACCGGCCCTGTCCCGGGGCTGGCCCTGGGTATGGCCCCATTGGGGTCCCGGGGTTGGCCAGGTGTGGTCCCGGTGCTGGCCAGGATCGGTCCGGGGCAGGCCCTGGAGTGGGACCGGTGCTGACCCTGGAACTGGCCTGGAGTGGGCCCTGGTGCTGGCCAGGCTTGGCCCTGATACTGGCTCTGGCAGGGACCCTGGTGCTGGGTCCAGAGTGGAGCTGGTGCTGGTCAGGCTGGTCCTGGTACTGGCCCTGGAAATGGCCTGGATTGGGCCACTGGTGCTGACCAGGCTTGGCCCAAATGCTGGCCCTGGTGGGGCCACTGGAGCTGGCCAGGCTTGGCCCAGTCCTGGCCCTGGTGGGGCCTTGGTGGTGCTGGCCAGGCTTGGCCCAGTCCTGGCCCTGGTGGGCCCCCCAGTGCTGGCCAGGCCTGGCCCTGATGCTGGCCCTGGAACTGGCCTGGAGTAGGTCCTGGAGCTGGCCAGGCTTGGCTCTGATTCTGACTGTGGCAGGGACCCAAGTGCTGGCCCCAGAGTGGAGCTGGTACTAGCCGGGCTTGTCCTGGTGCTGGCCAGGCTTGTCCTGGTACTGACCAGCCTTGTCCTGGTGCTGGCCTTGCTTGTCCTGGTGCTGGCCTTGCTTGTCCCAGAGCTGACCAGCCTTGTCCCAGAGCTGACCAGCCTTGTCCCAGAGCTGACCAGCCTTGTCCCAGTGCTGGCCAGGCTTGTCCCAGTGCTGACCAGGCTCGGCCCAGTGCTGGCCCCAGAGTGGAGCTGGTACTGGCCAGGCTTGTCCCAGTGCTGGCCAGGCTCAGCCCAATACTGGCCAGGCTTGTCCTGGTGCTGGCCAGCCTTGTCCTGGTACTGACCAGCCTTGTCCCAGTGCTGGCCTTGCTTGTCCCAGTGCTGGCCTTGCTTGTCCCCGCTGCAGCCACCCCAAGCCCTGTCTGTAGGCTCCCACACAGGTGTGCCCCCCTGCCCTGACCCCTCTCCTGCCCTCCCACCTCCTCCCTGCCCAGCTGGGGACATGGGGGGTCCCCAGAGGTGCCCGTTGGCTCTGTGGTCTGGAACGCTGTAAATCACCATGAAAGCAAAGCTTTTTTCCTTCAAAAAAGAGGAAAAGGTAGTTCCCACATGCACTTGATCAGACTGGTGAGGGCTCAGATCGGACACCTCGGTGCCTTTGGTGCTTATTTCAATGAATTATATTAAAAAGTTTGTAATGTTATCAATTAATCTTGACTGCAGGATTTCTCATCCTGTTGTGAGAGGTGAATGATGGGATGGATTAAGATAAAAAAAGCCTTTTCCTTGCCTGGAAGGTTGAGTTTGCCACGGTCGAAAATGGAAAATTTTTTTGGGTTGGGAGAGGTGGAAGTTGTGGTTTGGAAACCTACTGGAGCAATATAATGATGTGCACGCAGGTACTGCCTAAGATGGTTAAAAATACACATTTCTGCCCTGGAATCACTTCTGTTGTGCTTTACCCATCTCAGAACAGCCACAGTGTTGGCTAATGGGGGTCTCAGCGCTGCCTTTTCCCAGGCTGTGTGGGAATGGACACTCTGGAAGAGACCTGCTCTGCTCTCCTGGTGCTGAGGAGCTGCAGAACCAAAAATGCAAGGGCTCAATAATCCCTCCACATGCTGGCTGTGGGATAATTTGGGTGCAGAGTGTCAAACCCTTCCACTCAGCCCTCCCCAGCGTCCGAGCTGCTCCTGGGCACTGTCACGGATCACCACAACACACATGCTGTGGCTTTTGCTGGGAGATGGGATGTTTTTTTGCCTTGTTCTGGGGAGGAATCTGAGGTCACTGCTGGGCGAGGGGGGCACGGGGGGGACTCCAGGAAATCTGAGCCTCCTCTTTCTTCTGCAGCCGCGTCAGTGCCCGGAGCGTCGCGGCTCCGCTGACGCACGAGGGGCTCGGACCCCGCGGGGTCCCAGCTCTGTGTCACCCACACAATCACCCTCAGTGCACCCTCAGAGTGTCCACCCTCCCTAGCTGATCATTCCAGGAGCTGCCCAGCCCTGGATGAATCGGGGCATTCACGAGGGGCCGGAGTTCAGGGCCTGGCTGGCAGGGCCGGGCTCGGCGTGACGTCCGTACGGGGGTTGCGCTCGTGCTGGCGGCACTGACACATGCCAGGGTCGTGCCCCTGCTCCTGAAATGCCACGGGGAAGCACGGATGCCACTGCTCCAATGTCCCTGCAGAGTGGGGGGGCTTTGTTCCAGCCCTGGGTGGGTCGGGGAGCAGCGTGTTTGCTCAGCTTGCACGTGCGTCGCTCCGGCCTCGGGCACTGTTAGTCCTGGGGCAGCTTGAATGAATCCCCCTTTTCTCAGGGGGATTGGCTGCTGCAGCTGAGGAAGAGGAGGGAGCTTCATCCTCAGCTCTGGCCTGCATGTGACTCTGCCTCCCCTTTGGCTCCTGAATGCTTGTATCCCTAATTTTTTTGCAAAGGAGAGCCCTAGAGGTCTAAGGGCTGTTGGCAGGTTGAGTTGCATGGGGTCAATCCTGTGCTTTGCCCTGCTCTTTGTGAGCAATCTGTGCTGCATCAGGACTGGGAATACAGGGAACACACCCAGGAACACAGGGAACACTCCCAGGAGCACAGCAATGACCCTTGTACTGACACGGGAAAACTGCTCCAGAGGGTTCAGAGCAACCCGCTGGTGACAGGGACTGGATAGAGCCCCCAAATCCCTGACTCCTGTGCCCAGGCAACGAGGCACTGCTGTCTTTCTAGGCTAAGCTTTATTTAGAGCAGGAGGAGGCTTGTTTTGGGAAACAGCCTTGCATGGACAGATGAGATGTTTTCTAAATCTCAGCGGAGCTCCGTGGCTTCCTTTAGGCTTTTGTGCTGTGGATTGGGTTCTCTTGAAGCATCCTCATCCCCCTCTTCCTGACGTGCATTTTGGAGAAGAGAGAGGAAAACACTCCAGTGATTACCTTGGCCATCACTCCTATAAAAATAAAGGGAATAGAGTGTTGGTTTTTACTGTGTCTCCCCCCTGAACGCTTCACTTTTGACTGCATAAAGAAATTTTTTAAGGTTCATGAAACCACATAAAGCCAAACATTGTTTCAACTCATAACCAGGCTCCCAAATCCCCCCTGTTTTGCTTTCCCACTGCCCCAGGTGATTTCACAGAGGGGAAAGGGGGTTCTTAGCAGCTCGTGCCAGCTCGAGCTCCGAGCGCTGCCTCGGCACCGCTGCAACAGCTGGTATTTACTGGGAGGAGAAAATCTGGGAAGCAAATGTTGCTGGTGAAGGAGTGTGAAGCACGTGCGCTCGTGGTGCTCGGGGCAGGGCTGTGGGACCATATGCCTGCTGGCAGGGAGCTCTCCAAGTGGACTGAGGAGCTGGGAAGGCAAGAATGGGAATGGGTGGTTATGCAATGTTTTTAAACTCCCTGGAGCGTTATCAGACCCGAGCCAGAGTGGATGTGTTTTCTGGAATATTTAAGGATGGAGGTGAGGAGGAGCTGCCTGTCTCCGGGAGGCTGGGTGGATTTATACCCACGAGCAAGGGAAGAGGAGGCGGCAGCATAGCTGGGGTGTAGCCTAAAAGTAGGTTTGTTGGTTATTCCCTGGGTTTTCCATGTTTTGGAGCCGTGGCCACGCCGGGCAGGTGCGATGCAAACACAGCCCCAGGCACTGTTTTCTTCCCACTGAATCAATATTGATGTTTTTCGGAGCCCGGCGTGGTCAGTGGCAACACTCCCTCTTCTCCATGAGGTTTCAGCGATACTGGGATTTGGAGATGAGCACGGGATAAAATTAGACTGGATGAAGCAAGTGGATACCAGAGCGGTGAGCGAGGTGTGCACAGCTCCCAAACACCTCCCTGCACCTGGAGCACCTGTGCAAGGAGCTTTGCACATCCCAGAAGTTTGATCCTGGTGAAACTGGATCACCGGGGGTGGAGCAGCCGGGAAAAGCCTGGTGTGGCCCTTGGTTAGTCCTCAATCCTTAATTTTTCCATCTCTTCTATCCAGGTAGCTAAAGCCCCCATGCTCTAGTTGAGCCACAACCGTGTGTTTCACAACCGTGCTTAAAATGGGTATTTTTGTAGCATAGTCAGGGCCTAAAACAGCCCTGCAGAATTCTGCTCGCCCACGCGCCTGGCGTGAGTAATTTTCTTTTGATGGGTGAGTAAAATATCATTATTTTTTTTTTCATGCTCCTCTTGGAATGGGTGGGAGAGCCGATTCTGACATTATTTTTGATTTGCTTAGCACTGACACCGCGCTTGGCTCCGTGCAGGATGCAGAGGGATCGGCTCCAGGGAGCTCATCTCTGCGCCGCCAAACTTCAGCGAAGGTGCCTCGTTTCCCTGGCCTGACCTAAAATGCAGCAAATCGATGTTTGCACCTTCTTTTTTTTTTTTTTCCCCTCTTTTTACACCTCTTTTTGCCTTCTCCCCCGCCTCAGCAGCTCGCCCTGACATCCATTTGTGGCTGAGTGCCTGCGAGTTGCCAGGGATGGGGTTGGAATCCAGGTGGGAGCGCTCACCTGTGGGATGGGCGTGTTTATTCCCCAAGGCATCCCCTCCCCACATCCCCACCCCTGTGACCTCCCCTCGTGTCTGCACCCAGGAGAACACCCAAACTGGGATTTGGCGCAGAGTCTCCCTCGACAGAAGCTGTTTGTGATCCGTTGGAATATTTTTTTCCCCTTTTTTTTTTGTGTGTGTGCCTTCGCGCTGTGTTTGGAGCGGTTGCCATGAGTTCCTGCGAGGCGGGTGGGGGGAGCGGGGTGGGACGGTGCCTGCAGTTTCCATGGACACCACGGAGCACAGCGAGGCATCCGGAGCGATGCTGGAGATTCGTGCCTAACCTGAGCCTGCCCCCCGAGCCTGGCTCACCTGGGCAGGCCTGGCATCCCCCCCTGTGCCAAGGGGCTTCTTCCAGAGCAGCCCTCGTGGCCGTGGATTTGCACTTTGGGCTGTTTTTAGGGTGGGAAATGTGTCCAGGTTTCCAGGGTTGGTTTCCTTGGAAGCCTTTGCTGTTTTCCCTCTCCTCGGGTCCTGTGCAGGCTGTGATCAGACTCAGCAACACTGAACCACTGCCTTTGAACTTCCTGGCTTTCCTGTATCATGGAAAAGTCCTTTCCCAACACCTGCATCTCATGGGAATGCTTTACCTGAGTGCAGAGGGCACAGCACGGGGAGGAGAAGCTCAATTGAGTTCACTCCATAACAGAGTGAGAAAAGTGAAGGTTCACATCCTTCCTGGTGTGCTCCCGACCTTCCTGTGGCTGTTTGCAGGAACACTTTGATCTCTCCTGGAGAGCAGCTGTTCCTTCCTGAATGCACGTACACCTTGAGCTGAATCCACTCCCAAATCGGGAGCCTGGAGAAGGGAAGGGCCCCACCTGCCACAGGGGCAGTTTCTGGGGTGGCTTCGGGTCAGTTTTTGGGTTTGTGTGGGATTAGGTATAAGTGGATGGTTTGGTAAGATCCCTCATTATGCCACGTGCCAAAATCCTTGGGAAAACCAGCCTTGATGGGTTGGGGTCACCTTCACAGGCTGGGTGTTGTCCTCCTGCCTGCAGGCAGAGAGAGGGTTCTTTCCAGTGAAGGAATTGATATTTTTGGTGGAAATTCAAGGAGTGAGAAGCTCTGGCAGGGATCCAGGCTGTGCTGGCGCTTGGGGTTTCGATGAGAGAAAGAGAGAGGAAAAAAAAAGCCCTGAAACTTTCCATGGGAAGTGGGCACTTCCCACAAAACATGGATTTAGTTGGTGGGCTGGTGGTGGCACCAGTAAAAACCAATTGCGGCCACCAGTTCATACCACACTGAGACCTGTAGGACCCCAGCCAATGGCACTTGGGGCAGAAATGTTGAATTCAGAGACTCAGGGTCACTTTTCTCAAATTAATTAACCTCCAAACTGCCCTGGCCTCAATTTTCCCTACCCCTACTTTTCTATCCATTTTCCCTCCCTCTCCAGCTCCTGGTTGGAACCTCAGCATCCTCAGGGGCAGCATTTTGTCAGCTGTGGGTGAAAATACTCTGTGCTTATCCCTTGTTTATCTGCACAGGGTCTTCTGGGGCCAGATGGGGGGTGGCAAAGGCACGTTCAGATGGAAGGAGCCAGGGAAAAGGGTCACCTCCAGCGGTGATTTATCCCATGGGTGCACTCTGAACTCCATCCAGAGCCAGGGATGATGCCGAGATTGGATGTCCTGCTCAGTTCAGCCCAGCAAAAGGACCATCTCCTCCCTAAATTAGCAAGGACTGAGTCTGATTCCTGCTGGCAATTGCTGCGTGCCTCCGTTCCAGGGAACTGGCGGGGAGTGGGAGGGGGAGCTCCATGTTTTAAGCTCCAGCTCCCTGCAGACTTCATTGAGCTGTATCCCCCCCCTGCCTGGGAGGTTTGTTTCCAACTCTCCTGTGCATCCAGAGGAGAATTAGCTGCTTTGGTGTGTGTGGCCCTGGGTTTGCACATGGAAAAGCCAAGTAAATATATGATATTGCTGGGGAAACTTCAGAGAAAATCAGCCACAGCTTCTCCCACCTTCCCCTCCCTGGGGTTCCTGAGCATCCCCGAGTAGAGCTCGCAGGATTCTCTCCACCCACACTTTTTTTTCCCCTGCTTTAAGCTCTTCCCACCCCCTCCCTGCAGTGCTTCATCCTCCTCCCTCCCAGCTGAACCTTCCCAAACTCCTGGTGACCTCTTGGGGAGGGGGTTGGAGGGGCTGGGATGCTCCCCTGGCCCCGCAGCGTGGGGGGGACGGAGTGGGAACGCTCCGGCTGTGACTCAGCGCTCGCGCTCTTCAGGAACGGGATTTCAAGGGATTTCACACCCCAAACACAACCCCAGCTTTCTCTCGCTCAGCAGAAATGAGAGATCAAAAAAATAAAAAAAAAATAAAGCACCAATTCTGGTTTTCTTTTGGTGTTTACAGACCCTTTTAAGGTACCGGTGAGATCCACACCAAGCCGGGAATCTGTGGCGATGATGGAGATGGATTCATTTCCCTCTCATTTATTTGCATTATGCCCATCCTACATTTTCTAACCCCTTAATTTTGGAGTGGTGTTGCTGTGGCAGGTGCACGTTGCCCCCCTCACCTGTTTTGCAGGCTGGGACACAGTTGCTGGAGGGGCATAAAATTCAGTGCCAGCAGCAGTTTGGAGGCGTGGAGTGAATCCATTTGGTTTAAAAGCTCCAATAAAATCCATACCTCTCATCTTTTTTTTCCTTCCTCCCTGTTTTCTTTCCTGCTTATGCATCTCTTTTTACCCCCCACAGAGCCATAATAAAAAGCAGAGATTCAGAAAGCGGGAAAAATTGTCTAAAATTGTCAAATAGAACAAAAAATCCCACTAATTGAGGAGCAGACCTGACTTGCATGGGGTTATTTTTTAGGGGTTTTACTGAGACAGACATAACTACCAAGTGGCATCATGACACTAACAGAGGTATTTACTGCTGCACAGTGGATTTGCAGTGCTCCAGTGACTTCCCTTTGGTTTTGGGAGAAAGCAGCTGGGATTTTGGGGGTCCTTCCCCTCCGTGAAGCTGCAGAGACCCCCTGTGCTGTGGTACCCAGCCAGTGTTGGTTCACAGCTTTCCCTGCCCCAACATCCCTCTTATTACCCGAATTCCCTTCATTTGACCCAGTTTTGCAGTGGGCAATGACTGTAAATCCCCTAGACAAGGTAGAGCAGCAGGTTGTGCACAGGTAATGCTTTAATCACCTCTTTAATTGCCCTTTCCCGCTAGGAATGAGCCTGGCTCCAGCTCCGGGCCTGCTCCTGCACTGCTGGAGAGGGAGCAGCCACTGTGGCAAACTGGTTTGAACTGGGATAACACTCCCCTGGGTAAAAGCCCCGTTTTTACTCCTCCTTCCACCGGGACAAGTTGATGCCATCACTTCCAAAAACATCCAGTGACGACACCTGGCTGTGGATGGCGGGCAGGAGGTGCCTCATTTGGGTTTATATTTGACCCGTGGAGGAAAACACAAAAGGAAAAAAATCCATATATTTTTGTTTTCTTCCTGTAAGGCACCACACCCCCAGTTATTGACGGGGAAATTATACACCAGAGGGGTGTTTGTTTATAAGAGAAGTGTGATTCAGCTGCCGCAGGAGCTGGAAGGGGTTAAACCTAAAATTATATCGGTCCAGCCGGAGAACCATAAACAGGAAGTTCTTCCAGAAAAATTTAAATTTAAACCTGGTGACTCAGGTTGGCTCCAGAGCTGCTCAGGAAGGGACACAGGGGTTGCAACCCTGGCTTATTCCCGGTGGGTAATTACACTGTTGGTTTGAAAACAGCAGGGAAGATGGGAAGAGCAAGGCTGGGAGGGATCAGGGGTTTGGATAATCCTGGTTTTTGGGGCGTTGCTCCATCACAGACGTTCTCCCCCATTGCTCAGAGTTGGGTTTTACAGCAAGTTGCACTGATAAAAAATGTTTTCTGGGGGTCCAGTAGTGGGATGGAGCCAATGTTAGAGCAGTACTGGGGTGGGGGGACTTGGAAGTGGAGCTGGTGGGAAGCAAATGAAGAAACACCAGTGGGAAAAGTCAGCAGGATCAGAGTCCCAAAATCCATGTTTTTAGGTCAGGCTTTGGGTAGCAGTGTGAGAATTTGGGCTGGTCCAAAAGGAGACTCGGGCACCTTCCCAGGAAGCCCCTAGTGTGGATTTGGGATGGGATGGAATGGGATGATGCTGAGCTCCAGGTGAGGCATCTCTGGGAAACAATACTTTGATTTCATTATGAAATATTTCATGATGAGCCCAATTTTTTCCATTTAGTTAAAGCATTCCAACACAGAAACACTGGGAGGTTTTGACTGAGATGCTTTAACCAAGCAGCACCTCTTTAAGTTAATTAAATAGACGGAAGGCAGCAGTGGAATTCCTGGATTTTCATTATACTGATAGGTGAAAGAAATCCAATTATTTCCAGGCTGGCAGCGTGGCTGTTCCCAGCTGACCCAGCCGCCCTTACATATGTTGTGTAATTTATTTAGAGTACTCTTCACCTTCGAGAAAAGCATTCAGGTAACCCAGATTTTCCTGGGAATTAAGGATTTTAAGAATGAAGGCTGTGCTGGCAGGTGAGCTGCTCCTCCAGCTGCTGGAGCAGAGGAATCCTTTGAAGCAGCTCACAGCTCCAGACACCCAGGTTGTTACTTTTTTTAATATCCTTTTTCTAAACATTTGCAAGGTTTGTTTGGGGTTTTTTATTATTATTTCATCCTCCCCATCAGGTTTGCTTTTAAGCAGAGGCTGTTCTTCAGCTGTTTGTGGAGCATCCTTGCATTTATTTGGGAGTGGGAAGGGTGTGCTGGGCTGGAGGTGCTGGCCTTGGGGATGGCAGTGGCTTTTGGAGAATCACAGACTCGTGGAATATCCCAAGTTGAAAGGACCCACAAGGATGATCAAGTTCAACCTCTAGCCCTGCACAGACACCCCAACAATCCCACCCTGTCCCTCAGAGCGTTGTCCAAGCACTCCTTGAGCTTTGGCAGGTTTGGGGCTGTGACCAAACCCTGGGGAACCTTTCCCTGTGGTCCAACCTGACCCTGCCCTGACACAACTCCAGCCATTCCAGGGTCCTGTCCCTGCTCACGGGGAGCAGAGATGGAGCTGCCTCTGCTTGTGGAATGCTGTGAGGTCTCCCTTGAGGCTCCTCTCCCACCCTTTCCCCCCAGAAAGAGCCAGGGCACAATCCCTGCTGCCCCAACCCTTGGGGGGCCGTGCTGCCGGAGCGCCAATCACACATTCCCTCTTTCTTCTTTTCCAGGATCCCGTTCAAGATCGGGCAGCCCAAGAAACAGATTGTACCCAAGACAGTGAGTAAACCAGTTCCCTCTTTTTAGCTCCAGCCTCGGATCATGTGGCTGATGAGTCAGGCCAGCACTTTGACTCGTCCCATTTTGCGGCGTGTGGGAGGGAGCTGGAGCAGCAGAACCTGTTGCCGCGTGTGACCAGCGCTCGGTTCCTCGTGCGAGGAGCGAGGGGGAGCCCCATCCAGGGAGAGTAATTTTGGTTTGGGATCTGTTTAAATCATATATCTATTTTTTTTTTATTTTTTTTTTTTTGGTGGCGGGGAGGGAAAAGAGCTCTTTTGGGCTGGCACAGTTTTCCTCGGAGATGGCTGAACGGGTTTGCTTCCTTCCTTCCTTCCTTCCTTCCTTCTCTCAGCAATGGCTTGTTTGTTCATCCTTTCGGAGCAGATGGAGGAGGAGGAGTGGTTCAGATCGCTGAATATAACTGTTTCCAAAGAAAGGCTTATAAGCTGAGATGCTTTAGTGCTCGGGCGTGAATTAATTTGTGCTGCACAGCATTTGCTTTAAAAGCAAATTAAAAAAGCATTCTGTATTCCCGTGGATTTGAGGCTCCTACCCCAAGTGCTGCTGCTTGCAGCTGCCTGTGGTATTTTCCCTCCTTAAGCAGCTTGGCTTTGCATTTGTCCCGTGCCAAAAAAAAAGCTGTGGAACCTCCCAGGAGCTGGCCCTGAAAACTCACCTGCACACCTGGTCTAAAATCAGGGCCCTGACAGCCAGTGCAGGGCAGACCTTGTCTCTCCAGCAGCGTTGGTGAACTAATCCCTTGAACCAGACTAACATCCCTGATCCTTCCTCTCCGGGACACTCAGCGCGGCTAATTCCGCAGGATGCGTGGGCACTCCTGTTTGTGGGGCAGTTTCTCCTTGGGACATGACATTTTCCCTGGAGGCAGAGGGCTAATCCTGCCACTCCCTTTAAGGCTTGATTGTCATGTTTTATTCTGAAGGATTTGGTGGTTGTCTGCTGCCGTGGAACAGCAATTCGCTGTAACAGCTCCAAACTGTCAGTACAGAATTCAAGCCAGGCAGGCGACGACGGAGACAGGGCTGATAAAATTCCTCAGTGGTTTCTGGTTCCTTCAGCTGCCCTTTTCCTGGGGCTGGTGGTCATGCCTGTGTCCCTTCCCTCAGGTGAGCCAGCCACCAGCCTCAGGTGTTCACACCCCTCCCAGTTCAGGCCAGGACCCCTCACTTTATCTTGCTCTGTTGCATTTTGTCTCCCATCCTCTTGCCAACACCAGTGTCCTTCCAGGCTGGTGCCAGACCCAACTGCTCTGCAGCTCTGGGTGTCTTGACCAGCTTTCCTGGGTGTCCCCATCCCAGCAGTTCTTACATCCCAGTTTGACTATATTATTTTTTCCTGCTGATTTCCCTCATCTCCTCCTTCATTCCCTGTTGTGAGAGGTTTGTCTCCCCTAAAATCAGCCACTCCTGAGCTTGAGCTCCCTGCAGATGAACAGTGGCACCTTTGAGATCTTCCCTTCCCCAGAGCTGCTGGAATGTGCTGTTCTGAAGCAGTTGGCAGGCTTTGCTTATATATATATGTGTGTGTATTAAATAGAACAGCTCAGAATATCCGGCAGGCAGAGGTTTGTTCAGCAGCAAGAGTGTTTCCAGGCCTTTTCCTTCCCCTTCCTTCCTTCCTCAGCTCCCCCAAGAGCAGGATTTTGTGTCAATGACTCCCAGGTTGGAAACTGATTTTTAAATGGCTTCCACTTGCTGTAATGATGATGATGATGATGATGGTGTTACTCTCCAGGAGCACATACATGGAAAGCAGCAAACAGGAAGCCCAAAGCCTTGGAACTTCACGCCAAGTGTAAAGTGCAGCTCTTCAAAGCAGAACAAATGGCAGGAAACCACCGATATCCCCTGGGATCAGGCATTCCATGTCGTGGTGTGGAAGGGATGGGGTTGCTTTGTAGTTTCAGTGAGCTGCAGGCCCCCAAATTTACCTCCCAGTTGCAGGCTGAGATGCTCCATCTGTGCAGGCTTTTGGGAACAGCAGTAGCAGCCAAGGTCTGTGATATTCCAGATGCTGGGCTCTGGAGCCCGCTGCAGGAAGTGGGAAGGTGTGGCATCTCCAGGGCTGCATCCCAAGCTGATCAGAAGGGAAGTGGTTGTGGGTAGAGGATCTCCCACTCACAGAGGCCGGACCACAAAAGAAGATCATGGAGGGGAGAAGCTAACAAAAAAAAAAAAAAAGAGGCATTTGTTAGGATCTGACTTCTTTGGCTCTCCATGAGGCCTGGAACTGGAGTCAGGAGAGGGGGATGGCTTTGCCAAGAGGCTTTTTTGTTGTCTTGATGAAACGATGCTGGGGCTGGTGTCAAATCTAGGCCAGCATTAGTCCTGAAAAGCAATTTGCCTGGGCTGCTGAGGAATTAGTCATGACTCCCTGTGCCCACTCGCCTCTGATCCTTTGGAGAAGGGCACGGTGTCAGCCACAGTTTAGCTCTTCAGGGAGAAGAGGAAACCCCTGTGGAAAATATCAGCTGGTGAACCGAGGTGATCTCCCACTCCCCAGACATGCCTCTGCTTTTGTTTCCACCTTAACCTGGGCAAATCCAATTCCAGACAGCATAATCTCTCCCCTCCTCTTCCCTGAAAAGAGCAGCTGTCACCGGGCCTGCCGAGAGCCGGGTGGGAGGATCTAATGCAGAGAGGACCTGCTGTCAGCAGAGCAGCACAGGACACAGCCCCACAGCCCAATTAAACTAATGCCCAGTGATAGGAGTTAAACCTGTTGGAATTACGTCCCTCTGCTCCGATCCGACGCTGAGATGTTCTTCCCTCCCTCGGGACAGCTCTGGTCGGAGCAGAGGTTATGGAATCGGAGCTGTCTCGTCTCCAGAGCTCTCCTGCAGCTCCAGCTCGCTGAAGTTCACCCATGTCAGCCCGAGGTTGTTCCCTGCTCTTCACCAAGGCTGGGCTTATCCAAGCGGGCAGGGAGCAGGGAAGCAGAGCCGGCTGTGCATCCCCATGGATGGCTGTTTGGGATGGGGTGACCTGGAGCACAGCCCCTCACGTTACCTGGGTTTGATCCCTTCTCCCTCCCTGCTTCCCTCGTCCCTGCTCTGGCCTGGGCTGACTCAGACCACTCTCCCTTCTCCTCCTCCTCCTCCTCGCTGGCCAACCTGGGCTGAGTCAGCTTGGCAGGGAGCGGGACCTGAGCTGCCAAACCTCCCTTCCTTGAGTCATCCCAGCAGCTCTGCCTTCCCCGGGGATGTGGGACAGAGCAGCTCCAGGAGCAGGAGGATTCCACTCAGTTCCATTGGGCTCCACCAGTGAGCTGGAAATCCCAAAACAGCGGAGTAAATATCACAGGAATGGTGGAGAAGGATCAAGTGATGCCAGTTAAACCATTTCACTCATTTTCACTCTCTTCCTTCAATCTTCAGTGGGACCAGACTGGTCCCTGCTTTTGGGAGGTCCATCCTTTTTCCCCTTGCCACCTTTCTGGAAAGCTTTCTCGGGGATTTGGGGAGCTGGCTGGGGGAAGTCCATGATAGCCCAGATCCACCTGAATTCTGCAGCGTTGCTCTGGCTCTGCAGGGTGAATATTCACCCACCTTGAATCTCTTGCTTGATGGGATGGCAAAAGCTCAGAAGAAATTCCAGGTTATTACAGAATTTCTGGCCTAATTATATGGGTTTGGTATTTTTGGAGAGGAGGGAAGACAAAACATGCGCTCTCCTCTTTTTCCCAAGACCCATGAAGAGGCTGAGAACCTGTAGGAATCAGCTCATCCTCCTCCTCCAGGAGAAAAAAATAAACCTCAGGGGAATAGGAAGGTTCATCACAGCCCCTTATTTCCATCTCTTTGTAGTATTGGCTTGGTCTTGGTTCATTGCCTTGTAGTGATTATGATCCTGCCCTTAAAGCAGGAGGGATGTTATCGCAGGTGGGAGGCCCAGTGTTTGCAAACAAAAAATAAGCGGGTTTAAAGGAATGTTGTTTCATTTCAAAGCTTTCAAGAACTCGTCGTTCTTTATGTAGATTTAAATGAAAAACCCCGAGTCGAGTGATTTTACATTACCCAGCCCCTGTGCCTGGGAGAAAAAAGGTTCAATGCGGGAACACGGTTTGATTTTTGAGTTCTCTGAGAGAGAAGTGGGATTATTTTAATATTACGGAAACTTCCCTTCAGGATATTGTAATTTTCTTGCCTGTACTTCTTGTTCTCGTTACTCTCAACGTGATAATCCTTTGCACAGCCTTTTGCCGTGAGTGTGGGGTGTGTGTGACCACTGACAGCTCCTGGGAGCAGGAATTACTGTGTGCTCTGCAAAACGTTCTCAGCTTGCCTGGGAATGGTGGGAGCCTGTGAGAGGGCAGGTTTCCCCTCTCCATAGCATGGCGAGCCCTGCTCCTGGCTGATTTTGTTGGATATCTGGGCTCCTGTGATGGCTGGGAGGCTCCATGAGCTCCCAGACTGTGATGACTGGGAGCCAGTTGCTGCTTGTGGGCGTGAAAAATAAGAGCAATCCATGGGCAGCTGTCTCTGGAGAGATGGGCTGGGGATGTGAGTCAGGCCAGGCAGCTGAAGTGTCGCTGTGTGGAGTCGCCTGGATCCTGGCAGGAAAACACACAAGGCGCTGGGAAGGGGGTTTGGGAAAACTTGGAAGGTTTGGGGGTTCATATCAACCGTGGGGAAGTTTTGCCTTTGTAGAGTTGAACTTTAGGACCCCTGAGTGGTTTGGGTGGGAAGGGAGCTTAAAACTCATCCAGTTCCACCCCCTGCCATGGGCAGGGACACCTTCCACTAGCCCAGGTTGCTCCAAGACCCATCCAACCTGGCCGTAGACACTTCCAGGGATGGGGCATCCTCTGGAAAATCCATTCCATGGCCTCCCCACCCTCAGAGGGAAGGATTTTTCCCACTATCCCATCTATCCCTGCCCTCTGGCAGTGGGAAGCCATTCCCCCTGTCAGGCCCAAAGTGGCTCTCCAGCTCTCCTGGAGCCCCTTCAGGCACTGCAAGGGGCTCCATATCCATTAAGCAACGATGCCTTTTGCCTATTGCACGGAAATGAGGGAATCTAACAGCAAAAGGGGACAGGTAACCTGGATATTTGCAGGTAGCTGCATTTCATAACCAAACCCTCCAGTTTCTGGAGGAACTGCTTGCTGAGCAGACCCAAGGAAGATCCTGCTGCACATGGAGAAGGCTGGAGCTCCACACCAAGGCAACGACACCCCCCCAGCCTTCAAAGGACATATTTTTGAGTCGTGCCCGACCCTCTCTGGTTTGCAACCAAAACAATTCACACCTAAGGCTTATAAATAGAGTGCAATACTCCCAGGTTATTTTAGCAGCCGGAACAGCCATGGAGATGGAGGGTGAGTTTTCCTCTGTGCTGGTTACCTGACCTCCCGGCACCAGCTGCCGCGGATTTCTGCAGCTCCATGAACACCAGGCACAAAAGTCGTGTGAGCTGCCCCCACACTGCTCCATTCCTGTTCTCCAGCACCCAATTTTAGCAGCACGAAAGGGAGCTGGAGCTCCGGGGAGGTTTTTTCAGCAGCAGGGAGAGCCAGCTCGCATCCCCCGGATGGTGGGAGCTGATGGTGCGGACAGCTGGCCACTGGGATGGCACTGGGACGTGGCTGGTCAGTGCCTGCCTTCACATCGGGCTGGGGGAGCTCCAGTACAGCCCAAAAAAAGACTTAGAAAAGGAGGTTTTGAGAAAACTGAGGTTTCTGAGCTCCCATCCTAAAATTGCAATCTTTTAATTCGCTCGAAAAGCCAACGTCCCTATTAAGCGTTCTGCTGTTGCGTCAGGGCTGGGATTGAAATCCCGAGGACAGCATGAAGAATTGGAACAAACCTTTGGATCCTTCTAGTCCTGGCTGCTTCCAGCACTCCACATTTCCTTAATAGCACGGGAGCTTGACAACACAAGTGAACCCAGTGCTGATCCCATGACAACAAACGCGCATGTATTTACTCTTGGCTGGTCAATTGAAATCCATTTGCTTCTTTGGTTGACGAGGTGTGGAATGAATGTTTCGAGTGTGTTAAAACAGTCAGCATGGAAAGAAAGTTCCTTAAAATATCTCCTCTCGCTGGAGGTTTGCTGCCAGATAGCAAGTAGGAGGGAGCAGTCATTGAGGGAGCATTGGGAGAAGGCTGTGCTCGAGCTCTGAGCTCTGAGCACAGGTTTCCCCTCCCTTTTTGAGGTGTCACAGTCCACTTGGATCGTTGCTCCAGCCCAAGGATTTTATGGGATGGAGCTCTTGCAGGGATGAGGAGCCTACGGAGGGGGCGACTGATACGGAGATGGGAGGGCTCAGTAGCAGCTTGAGGGATTTGGGGGGAATTAAAAAACCCCAGGACTTCATTTCCTTTTGAAGCAATAACCCACTAAAGCTGCAGCTGGTGCTTCCCAGGGTTCAGGTCAGCGTTTCCCAGGGACAGGTTTGCCACTCCAGGCTCCCCTGCAGCCCCTTGGAGCTGATTTCCATCTCTTCTTTCCACAGGTGGAGAGAGACTTTGAAAGGGAATATGGGAAGCTGCAGCAGTGAGTATCAACCACACTGGTCAAACAGGACCGGCCACATGCTTCTGTCCTGTCCTCTTCCTGCATCTTCCCAGGGCATTTCAGCCAGTTATGATCTTCCCAATGAGAAAATCACTCACTGCCCTATAATTTCTGATTCTTTAGAGTTTCTCTGGTGGCTGAGTGTTGAAAGGTGTCCTAAGAAATATTTGCAGTGGGTTGAGGTTTACACATTATGGCAGCTCTAAAAAAGAGTGTAAAATTCCCAGGGAACTGTGGGCTCCCTGAACAGCCCAACATCTCTGAGGATCAAGAGTAGCTTTGCCATCCTGACTGTGTCACAGGAGCTCACACGGATCATCTGGAAGCATTTGGCTTTACCATTTGTTCTAAGTGTGAGGACTTTTAAGAAAATATATGAACTGCGAATAAGAGATCACCAACTTGAAAAGGTTAAAAACCATCTGAAAACAACCCAAAAGGGTTGAGCTGCACTGAACTTCATAGAGCCTTGCCTGGATATTTTTAACTCCCACCAGAAGCCAGCATATTCAGCCCGTAAATGATTTGTTGCCTGTATGATACACTTGGGCTTCTTTCCTTCCAAGATTCCGACTTTGCCTTCTTCTCCCATCTTTCAGATTGGAAGATCAGACCAAAAAACTTCAGAAGGATATGAAGAAAAGCACAGATGCAGACTTGGGTAAGTGACTACAGGATACATAGACTGTGAACTTGGCCACAAAGAGATGAAGTGACTTTTCTCAAGATCACATGAGTAATGTGTGACAAGTCTGGAAAACAAATCCCGAGCTCAGTCCCACTCAGTTTGCTTCGTTACAAGGCCATCTGCGAGAGGGCTGCGAGCAGCAGCTCAGCCCAGGGAGCACAGAGTGTGTGCTGGGCTTAGTCCCTGTCTCCTGAGCTCTCTGGCCTTGGACAAAGCCCTTTCTTTGCCTCACTTTCTGCAACAGAAAAATAGGTGTCATTATTGCAGTTGGCCAGGCAGGAGCAGCTCCAGCTGAGCCTCCTGTGGCAGCACCTACTTCAGTGAAGGGCATCGAGCACTGTGTGAAGCCCCAGGAAGGTGGGACGAGGCTCTGGGGGGTGTGCAGAGCACAGGCTGTCCATGTTTCCTGCAGGAATTCCTGACCTGGCAGCTCCCAGCCGGGAATAACCCTTCTCATTCCCTCAGTGGCTGCTTCCTTTGGCTTCTCCTCATGGCAGTGGGCGATGTAGGAAGCAATAAACAGCTCATCTCTGCCTGTACCCACCACAGCTGCGTGTTTGGGGTGACATCTGCCCTTGCAAGTGTCCTGTCCCACCTCACAGCACCTCCCTGCTCCCTCCAGAGCTCCTCCAGTTGGAAACCAGTCCATTCCCACACCACAGGGAGACGGATCCGGTGGAGGGGAACTGGGAGCTGGATTCCTTGGATGCTGCTTATTGAACAGAGCAGGGCAGGAACCTGCAGCAAAGAGCTGCTTTAAACACAGATGGTTTTTCTCAGCATGTGCTTTGGAGCAGTCCCTGTTTGTGCCAGGCCCCCACAGCTCCAGAGCCAAGGCTGATGCACCAGTGCAAACAGGTGTGGGCTGGGCTGGGCCAACCCTCATCCCACGGGATTGGGGTCACAGCGGGGCAGCAGAGTGGGAAGGAGCCCCACCAGCTGGCAGACCTGGGGCTTCCCATGATCCACACTCACCTGTGTGTTGGGGGGGGTGTGCCTGCTTGGGTATTGCCAGGCACAAACACGGATCCAGGCTCTTGCTGTGCTCTCCCACCCTTCCCACCACTGGGAGAGTGCTGGGAAAGGCACCAGAAAGCAGCACTGCCAGCACTCTTTTCCAGGGTGAAGGCTGCCCTTTCCGAGGACTCTGGTCATTGTCAGGGTTCCTTGGTAAGTTTTTCCTTGTTAAGGATTCCCCTCCCCTCCCTTGCAGTGGGCGTTGTTTATATGGAGCATTTCAAGTCCCAGAGGAGCTGTGGGAGGACTTTCTTTTTCCGTTCTGCTACATGGCAGAGTCACAAATGAGCCTCGGCCAGATCCAGGAAGATCTGATTTCTCATTTAAAGGCATGAAATCATGAGTGTAGGGGAAGATGTCAAGCACAGTCTGGTGAGGGATGGCTGAGGGAAAGGGAGGTGGATCAGACCAGTCCCAGAGGGTTGCTCTGCTCACCTGGCAGTGCCCATTCCCAAGGGGACATCACTCTGCTTGCTCAGCCAACATCCAGCCCCCGTACCCGACAGGGATGGCAGTTCATCCACAGCATTGTGTCCTCCTGTCTTATCCCTCTGAGCTGAGGGGGTTGGTTATTCACAGCCTGCAAACACTCCCTGGCAAACTGGACCTGGTGGCTCGAGTCTCCACCTTCTTCCCAAAAATCTCAGCTCTGAACAAGACCGATTCTTCCGTCTGCACAAAAATATCCCTGCGAGGCTCTTCCAGCTGCAGCAGCGTGGCTGGAACAGGGAATGGGATATCAGCAGCACTCCCTGTCCCGTGGCTAAAGATCACTCACCTCCTCCCCACCCTGCCTCCAAACAGAACAGGATCTTAAGGGGCAGGAGGATGTTCTTTAACTGGAGATAAAGGTAACCCACTGGATCCCCATGGCTCAGGTTTGCCCTCTGGCTGGTCTCCATTGCTTCTATCAGATTTAAACAAGCAAGGCTCTAAAATCCTGAATTCCTTTAGTTAGAGCTATATCTCATGTGCTTTATGAGCAAAGAGCAGTGCAGACCCTCCTGAAGCCCACCCTGAGGGAGAGGTGATTCTGTCTCACTCTCTTCTCCCTCTCCTCCCCTCTCCTTCTCCTCTCCTCTGCCTGGGGACCCTCACAGTGCCTTTCCAGCCCCCTACAGGTGAGGTCAGTGATTCAGGGGCAATTCCTGACCCAAATTCCCCCTGAACATTCCCAAACCCCCCCAGTTCCCAACCCTCCAGCATGACCCCACCGCTCACAGCCTCTCCCCTCCCTCCAGTTCACTTTCAATCCTGTCCTACGAAGGGAAACTCATTTTTCTTCCAGCCAAAGGAGTTGTGCCATTCTTAACTGCGTCCCGTTCTGGCACAAATCCCTCCTCAGATGTGGTCACACATATGGATTATATCCCATCTGTTTAAAGGTTTAAATGCCTAAAGCCTTAATGTTTGGATAATAGATGGATACGGTAGCTTTGTTATTCCATAGTTAGAGGCTCGCTCTGCATTGAGCTCCCCAGCTCTGCAGCTTCTGAGCTCTCTGTATAATTGTGTGTAACCTTTAAATCAGAACGTTTAACCCCTTGATTTATGATCTTAAGCCCCATTATTCAGATGGCTTTAACTTTTAATATCTGAGGGAGTGCAGTAGGAGCCTTTCCAAAGCTCCTTCGTGGCACGGCTCAAGCATCTGGCTTTCTGATCTCCAACTGGAATAACTTCCAGCACAGAGGAAAAAGAACATTTTTTTTTTTTTTAGTACCAGTGGCTTTTTTTTTTGGTGTATTTTATCCCTGTTTATAGTGATGCTTTCTTTTTTATTAATCTTCTTTTCCATTCTGTACCTTAGCTAATTTCTTGCTCTTTTGTAGTGGTTCTGTCAGAGGGATTGAATTTTCCCTTTGAAGACCAAGTGTTTGGAAAAAGAGGGATGTGTCTGATGGGAAACAAGCTCGCTGAGACAGGAGCTGAAGCCTATCAGAGTGGGACCTGGTGCTTCTTGGTGGCACTCCCAGGGTCTGAAGGGGCTTTACATTCCCTCCAGATTGTTCTCCATGGGCACAAAATTTGGATTTATTGGGGGAAAATGCTTACCTTGTGTCCCTGCTGCTGGAGAGGAGAAGAGAAACCTCGTCTTCCAGCCCTGTCAGTTTGGTCCTTTCCCACTAAATCCACTTCAAAAACATATTTTTTTTGTGAAGCCATTTGAAAGACTTAATGGACTGTGATTTTTTCTCATTGTGGAAGAGCTGTAGTGAGGCTGAGAGTGACACTTAATAGTCTGTCGAGAAAAGATGTATAAAAACCCCCATCTAGGGGTTTTTTTAAAGAGAACAGTGCTTTTGTTAGTCTGGGATTATTTCTGGCAGCATCACAAGCTGTACATTGGAGTGGTTCAGACTTTACTTACATAAAAACAGTTCTCTGGGTGTTTACATGAATGAATTGGTGGCTTTTCCCTTCTTTCCTCTCAGCCAGCAGTGAGTATCTCCCTGGAAGGCTGTGCAGGGTGGCTGAGGTGCCCACTTTTTGCCCATCTGTCCTGTGTAAATGTTTGTGCCAGCCCTGGCAGGGAGAGGCATGACCCTCTCTGGTTCCTTTTCTGTGCTCCCACAGCCATGTCCAAGTCTGCTGTGAAAATCTCTTCAGACCTGCTGTCAAACCCCCTGTGTGAGCAGGAGCCTGGGTTCCTGGAGATGGTCACAGCCTTTGACACAGCCATGAAGAGGATGGACTCCTTCAACCAGGAGAAGGTGAGCTGGCTTTGGCTGGAGAAGGGGAGAGCAGGGTGTGCTGGTGGGGTAGAATCCCACAGTGCTTTGGATTGGAAGGGACCTTAAAGCTCATCCCATCCCACCCCCTGCCCTGGGCAGGGACACCTTCCACTAGACCAGGTTGTTCCAACCTGGCCTTGGACACTTCCAGGGATGGAGCAGCCACAGCTTCTCTGGGAATTCCATCCCAGCCCCTCATTGCTTTCACAGGGAGGAATTTCTTCCCACTGTCCCATCTAACCCTGTCCTATGTCAGGGGGAAACCACTCCCCCTTATCCCATCACACCATGAGTCCTTCCAGACTCTAATCTCACTTTTCTCACTCTGGTTGTGCTGGGAGTTTCAGCTCACCCTGAGCACAGGGGGGAAATTTGCTCCTTTTTCTTTAAAGGCCCTTGTGCTGTGCCCAGAATCCCAAACCATCCCATGATGGGCTCTCTGCAAACCCATCCTTGTGCAAACTGGCTTTTCCAACCAACCTGATGTGCAATCATCCCTTTTGCTTTCCACAGGTGAATCAGATCCAGAAGACAGTCATAGAGCCTTTGAAAAAGTAAGTACCACCATCATCTCGTGTTTGACCTAGTCCTGTGCTTTGGGGATGTGGATCATGGGGAGAGGTGGTGCCAGGCTGGAAATCAGCCCCCCTCCCCACTGCCCAGCACTGGGGGACAATCCCTGTTGTCACCTGTACCTTAAGGAACACCAGAGGCCATGGAATCATAGAACACCCTGAGCTGGAAGGGACCCACAAGGACAAGTAACACTGAAATGTGTTAAAGACATCAACTAGTCTGTGTTTATGGGTTGGTTTCTACCCCCACTTGGCCCCAGCAAAGGTGCAAAACTACCTGGGCATCCTCCACAGACAGAGACATCCAGGGTGGTGAGAAACTGAGCAGAAGTTTCTTTAGGTGTTTTATAAAGAAAAAAGAATAAAGTGAGAGTTCTTGCATGTTTGTAACTAAGACTTCCATGCAAGGAAGGAAGAGATGTTGCAGAGCCTTTGTAGCCAAAGAGGTGGGGAATACAGAGAAGAAAACACCCAAATTCCACAGTTTTGCCACCCTGGTCTCCTCCACAATTCCCACCTTTCCCAGGGTCACAGGTTGTACCCTGAAACCTTTAAGGATAATTCAGTTCTCTGCCAAATACCCTCTGAAATCCTGAGATTTGCTGGTTTGTTACAAGAACAGAGCAAAGCGAGCAAAAAATAAAATGAAATTACTGTAATATGACAGTAAGTGTTGCAAATTGCTGAATAACAATTTTAGTTTAGGTTTGACACATGGAGCGTTGTTGTGGTTTTGGTTTGGGTTTTTTTTTCCTTTCCTTAAGTTGTTGTTTCTGCCCAAATCTGAAAGTAAAATCTCCTGTATCACTTAGCACCTGAGGTTACAGCATGTTCCTGTCTGGAGGATGTTTGGTGACTCAAGTTTTACCTTGGTCGTCTTTCCACGACCAGAAATTCTTGCTTATTTAAGGGAAAAAAATATGAAGAAAGAAGGAAAGGAAAAGGAAAAAAAAATCCCAGCCTTTTGCTGTGGAATTGTGTTGCTTATTATCTAGATTGTCCTCATGAAAGATACATTAACTTTTTCTTCCAGCATTCTGTTAAAATTGGAAGAACTTGTGTTTCTGAAATATTCTGGTTTTTTCCCCCAGCTTGTGTTAGTTGATGAAATGAAAGACAATCCCTTTCCCTGCAAACCTGCCTTGTGTTTGAAATCCTGGCGTGGTTAATTCAGGAGAATAAAGCCATTTCCACGTGTCCATGAAGATGCTCCAAGGGCTGGAGCCCCTCTGCTCTGGAGCCAGGCTGGGAGAGCTGGGGGTGTTCACCTGGAGAAGGGAAGGATCCAGGGAGACCTCAGAGCCCCTTCCAGTGCCTAGAGGGACTCCAGGAGAGCGGGAGAGGGACGTGGGACATGGGATGGAGGGACAGGACAAGGGGGAATGGCTTCAAACTGCCAGAGGGCAGGGTTGGATGGGATACTGGGAAGGAATTCTTCCCTGTGAGGGTGGGGAGGTCCTGGATTTCCCAGAGGATGCCCCATCCCTGGAAGTGTCCAAGGCCAGGTTGGACAGGGCTTGGAGCAACCTGGTCTAGTGGAAGGTGTCCCTGCCTGTGGCAGGGGGTGGAACTGGGTGATCCTCAAGATCCCTTCCCACCTAAACCAGTCCATGATCCCATGACACAGAACCATCAGTTCTCTGTCCAATCCTCAGTTAAACACTCGGGTGTTTGCTCCAACATCCTGGCTGCTCTCCAGGCTTGGCAACTCTCTCCAACTTCCTTCATTTCCATTGGCCTACAATATGATCTTTCCCCCCCACCCTTTCCTGCCCTTTGGCACCTGCAAACCATCCCTGGGTGCTCCTCTTAACCAGCTTATATTTCATGCTGGGGGAGCTGCATCTCCACACCGAGCACAAACCCCTGCCTTTCCTTCCCTCCCCCTCCCTTTGTAGGTGCATCCCTGGCCAGGAACATTTTTAAGGAGCCCAAGGGTCCATTTCGAGGCTAATGAGATGCAGGAGAGAAGTGCAGAGTTTGCACCTCCCCTTGTCCTGCTGGCAAATAAACCCCAGCGACATTTCTGGGATAAAAGTTCCAGATTAATGAAAGCTGCCTTGAGGAGCTCTTCTCATTTCCAGTTAGGTATTCCTTCCCCTCGCCGAGGCAGCTCTCCCAAGCCTCTCCCAAATTTGCTTTGACCTAGAAAAAAGGCTTTTTTTTTGCTCCAACAGCTGCACTTTATTACATCTTCACTGGTGGTCTTTTATAGTTTATTAGCCAAAGAAACAGATAAGTTTAATCCAGACAATTATCATTAGTGGTAATATATTGTAATCAGAGGCACATGGGCTGTAAAATCTCCATTCAGTTGTCCAGGGATTGGAGTTTTCAGGCAAATATTGGGGAATTTGTTAAAGCATGTTGGAAAAAAGCAGTAGTAGGTTTAGAGGGAGGGGGGTGGAGGCTCGTATTGTTTAAATCCTTCTCCTTCTGGGGACGTAGGGTTATTCATAATTTGGCTTTTTGAGCCCCTTGGCTGGGAATTACTCATTTCTTTTCAGGGAAGGAGCAAACTCCAGTGAGAATATTGCATATTTCAGCCGGTGGGTTGGGCAGGGAACTGGGCAGGGTCAGGAGGGATCGGCTCCTCTTTGGGAGATGCCTGTGCAATTTCACACCAAATCAGCAGATTTGGGGCAAAGGGGAAAAAAAACCAGCTGGTTTTTCCTTCCCTCTCCCAGTTCTTCCCTCTGGCTTGGGTGAGCAGCCAGGGCAGGGGCAGGGATCGGGGGTGTTGTCTTAGTGCTGCATGTTGTGTGTCCATATTTAAGGAAGGAAGCAGCTTAAATAAGCCAGGTGGTTTGGGGAGCCACGGGATTTAATGCCTTTCACGTTCAGAGCTGATTGCCAGGGCTGCAGGGTCTCAGTTTCACAGCCTCTGTCTGACCCCCCCTGAGCAAGGGGGTGTTTTGGTCACCTGGCATGGCACCATTCCCTTGGCTCCGAGCATGGACCTGCTCCCAAAGGTGGAGAGGTTTGGCCGTGGGGATGTTGTGGCCACCCTGGCACAGCACAATCCCCTTGGTTCTGCTCCCAAAATTACAGAGGATTTGGCCATGGGCTTGTCATGATTTACCCTGGCCTGGTACCATCCCTTTTGTTGGTACAATGCCCTGCTCCTGCAGTTGAAGCTGGAAAGGATCTGGCCATTGGAAATATCCTGGTCACCCTGGCATGGTACCATCCCCTTGAGTCTTGAGGATGATCGTGCTCCTAAAATGGGAGAGTCTTTGGCCATGAGGATGTCCTGGTCACCCTGGCACAGTATCATCCCCTTGGCTGGCACCTGGTCCTGCTCCCGAAACTGGAGAGGCTTTGGCCATGGGAATGTTGTGGTCACCCTGGCATGGTACCATCCCCTTGACTCTGAGGATGATCCTGCTCCCAAAATTGGAGTCTTTGGCCATGGGCATGCTCTGGTCACCCTGGCTTTGGCAGGGGTGACACAGAGGGTGCTGCCAGCGGGGTGCCACCACCCAGGGGTGGCTGTCAGCCCCATGGGACATCCCAGGAGCTGTTTGCAGCAGATTGATCTAGGAACTCAACTAGATCTGTGAGTCAGCACAACCTGCAGGGAGGAGATCACCCACCTCAGCCTCTGCCATCCCCCCACCACTCCCCTGAACCCCCCAAAGAGCCTTTCCTGCCGAGGAGCAGCTCCAGGGGTGCCGCAGCGGAAGCGGGAAAAGCCGCTTTCATGTCCTTAGCGAGCCCCTAATGAGGATTTGGAGGCCAAGCAGCCACATGGCCCCTAATCCTGCCCGTGCCCCTCGGTCCTGGGCCCCTTCCCCAGGGCAGGGAAGGGCTGGGTTTGATTTCCCCCCCCTTCCTGGTGGGTGGGTGGACGGACGTGTGGGCACGGGCTGAGGAATGGCAGGAATGCCCTGAGCTGTCCGGGTGCCTCTCCCAGATTTCCCATCACTTTCTTTTGCATCTGGTGCCCCCCAGGTCTGTTATTCCTTTTTTTTCTCCTATCCAACACCAGCTCCTTTCCTTTTGGTTTCGTTATCCAGGCCATCATCCCTAAAATAATGCCACAGGGGAGAGCCACCTGTGTGCCAGCCTAGTCCAGCTCAGAGGCTGCCAGTGGGAGTGTTTGAGATGCTTGGAAATTGGGAGAAATAAAGGTTTTTACCACTGTTTCCCCCTGTGCCAAAGCCCTAGCACCTCATTCCCACTGCTGGCAATAAAAATGGGCTGGGAGAAGCCATGGGAGGAGGATTTGGGATGGAGAGGGCGAGGAGAAGACCTGCAGGTAGAGAGGTGATGGGATGTTCCCACTCCTCCAGCATCCCCACCATCCCCATCCAGCAAAGAGAAGGGAGGAAGTTTTCAATTTTCAAGCCCCCCACTTGTCAGCTGGGCTGCCAAACAAAGGGATCCAGCAGTGCTGGGGATCCTGGGGACACTTTTATCTCCCGTGGCAGCATCTCTGCAGCCCCATCCTTTAATTACAGGAAGCTTGAAGGGATGCTGGTGTGGAAACAAGGTGGCAACATGATTTATAATTCAGAGGACGGGGTGATTTAGATGTTTTCCCAAGGATAACCTGTCATCCTAAGAGGAGTTCACGGGCAGGTTCCCGCTCTCCCCCCGCAGCAGCAGGGGGATAGTAATTTGTATTTTCCTTTCGTTATCCCTGCGTATCTCCCCTCACCTGCTCCTCTTAAGCTGCCTGGGCTGTAATCCCCTCTCAGCAGCCTTCCCTAAAAAGTGACAGGGAACAACAGCAGCTTATTCCACAAGCTGCTTTCGTGGTGGGGGCTCTAATACCCCGTGCTGCTGGTTTACCTTCACTTCACCACCATCGCCACCAAAATTTATTACAATCAGCTTTGATTTTCTTTGTTTTGTGTAAAAAAAAATTAGAAGTGGGGTAGCAGAGGGCAGTGGTGAGGATTTGGGATTGGTTATGGCTGTCAGACCCCCTTATTCCCTGTGGAAGCAGGGGCTGGGAGGAGCACAGGGAGGAGGGCAGTGCTGGGATTATTGATAAAATATTAGGAGGGTTTTTTGAATGGAAAGGGTTGTTGGAAGAGGCTGCCCAGGGCAGTGCTGGAGTCCCCATCCCTGGAGGTGTTCAGAAAACATGTGGATGTGGCACCTGGGGACATGGTTTAGTGGTGAACCTGGTGGTGGTTGGACTTGATCTTAAAGGTCTTTTCCGACCTTAATGACTCCATGATTCTGTGATAAATTCCCACATCTGCTCCAGGGTTTTCATCTGTGCATCTCCACCTGATAGGAATTGTTGCCCTTGCTCCATGGGTGGGTGAAACAACCAGGATTTGCTTGTGAGGCTTCCCAGCTCCTTTCCCTGGCTCCCTAAAATTCTGGGTGTAGCTGCTCAGACTCCACTTCCAGAGGGGCTGATGCTGTTTGGGTGTTGCTCCCTTCCCATGGCACTTCCCATGGTCCTTGTCCCTTGTGTGCTGCCAGGAGGGGTCACACTCCTCAGCCAGAGGCTTTGGAAAACGTCTTTGATCCCTGTAGGGTTGTTCTTGGAGGGGCTTGGATGTGTCTGTGGATGGCAGGAGCTCTGCAGGCGCCTCTGTGCCAGGCTCTGCACCAGCAGCAGTTGTAAATAACATGCATGAGATGGTTGTGAAGACTCGGGGCCGACATGTGAAGTTATGAAGTCGTCGGAATAACTTGGCACTGGCACGAGCCTGTTTCTCCCTATCACCCTGCACGGGTGGTCACCACCCCTGGCACTCCACTTGGGATCAGGTTTCTGTCCACACAGGGAGAAAAAGCTGTCTGGGCAGGGCTTCAGCGTGGGCAACAAACCCTTTCTTTGTGAAGCCCAGGGAATTGCAGAGCTGTGGAGTTCACAGGGAGTTTGGATGGAGTGATTCCTTCAGGATCCAGAGGCAGCTTTGCCTCAATCCCCAGCAGTCCAAGGAAGGAGCATCCTCCCCTGCTTGGGCTGAGCTAATCCTGCGTGAAAATTAAACCAGGTGGCTTGGCTGGCACAGGGAGAGCTTGGTGGGCATGGGAAAAGCTCTGCTGGTATGGGAAAAGCTTGGCTGGCACGTTGGTGGTATCCAGAGGAGCCACAACTGACCTAATCCTTCCTGCTGGCACTGGAGGTGAAGGACCACCATGCTGACACAACTTCAGGCAGTGATAGGACAAGGGGGAATGGATTTAAACTAGAAAAGGGAGATTTAAATTAGATATTAGGAGGAAATCCTCCCTGTGAGGGTGTGCAGTCCCTGGCACAGGTTGCCCAGAGAAGCTGTGGCTGCCCCATCCCTGGAAGTGCCCAAGGCCAGGTTGGACGAGGCTTGGAGCCACCTGGTCTAGGGGAAGGTGTCCCTGCCCGTGACAGGGGCTGGAAAGAGATGATTTAAGGTCCCTTCCAACCCAAACCATGATTTCCAAGAGTGCAGGACTCAGAGCCGGGCACGGCTGTGGATCCCGGGAGCTGAGCCCCCCCTTCTCTCTGAAATGCAGTGTATAATCTATGCATTAAAAGTCCTTGGGAAACAGTGGTAGCTGTGCCTACACAGTTACAGCCTCTTCAGATCCTGCCCTGTAGATATTTTTTAAAGCACTGCCAGAGCAGTGTCCCTCCACTTCAGGCTGCGAAATTGCACCGAGTTGATACTGGGGATAAAAAGGGGGGGAAAAAAAATCATCAAAATCGAGCCTTTTTTGCTTTCTAAAAACCAGATTTGACTTCAAAGTAAATGGAAACTGATTGTCTTCTGTGTCCTCACTCGCTGCCTTCCCGAGCCAAAGGGTTTGCTCTTCCTTGCACAGTGGGTTTGGATGTGTGTGGATTCTCTGGTGTCTCGTGGCTCTGTCAATGCAGGAGCCCCGAGGAAGTGCCAGGGAAAGGCTGGGCCATCGGGAAAACACCACTAAAAGCTGGTTTGAGGAGCCAGCACAAGGCTTGGTGGTTTGGAGACGTCTCAGTAGCGTTTTCCAAGGGCTGATGTGATGGCCACGTCCAGGGCACGCTCAGGGCACAGGTGGGAAGGAGGATTTCCCAGCTTCAGGCCATCTCCTCTGACATTCCCATGCCTGGATCCTCGCTGTGGAGGAGTTTGTGGTGGAGGAGCAGCTCAGCTCTCCCCCGTGCTCTTTATTCCATGCTCCAGCCTTGCTCTTGGTCCAAGGTTGTGTCATTACCAAACCTCCCTTATCAGGGATGGAACATAAAATAAGGCCAAGAGAGCCTCTGGCCTGGTGGGCTCCATCCTCTCCAGCATGAATAACTGGGAGGAATTCATGCTGGAGAGGATGGAGCTGCTGACATCAAGTCAGCTGTTGGCAAAAAACACCCCTGTTGAGGAGCCCTGGTTTAAAACCAGCCCTGGAAGTGTTCCAGGCCAGGTTGGACAGGGCTTGGAGCCTCCTGGCCTTGTGGAACATGTCCCTGCCCATGGGATTGGAACTAGATAGTCCCTAAGGTCCCTTGCAACCCAAACCATCCCATGATTCCATGAAACCAAACCATTGCTCTGTGAGACCTCTCAACATGCCCACCCCTTCCCATCCTCTGTGCCCTCCTTCCCTCCCATCCCTATTCCCCTAACCCCTCTCCCAGCGTGTTTATGGACGTTATAAAGAGGTAGGAGATATTTTAGCAGCCCAGGAGCTGGTGAGGCCATGCCTGGAGCCCGGTGCATCCAGGACATGTCACCCATTTAAATATAATGGGACCGTGTGGGACGGTGCCCATAAAAAGCAATGTCAGGGCAGAGCATCTGATCCTCCCTGGGCAGCTGAATAAGCTCCCTGATGACTTTTCCAGGTTGTTCCTCGTGCCACAGCCCCAGCCTGTCGCAACAGTGTGGGTCAGAGGGAGAATATCAGGGGATAAATATATATTTATGTGTATTTGTTCTGTGCCAAGCATGAGAGCCTTGGGGGATGTGCAGGGACCGGTCGGGATCGGAGAATCACATCCCTGTTCAGCATCTCAGTGAGGGATGCTCCACACAAACACAAATATTCCCATTTCTCCCTCTCCCCTGGCATTTGCCCTTTGCAAACTGAGGCTCAGGGATAGAAGTTTTCCCTCAGCACCCACCAGTCCAGCACATCAGCACCCTCTGGAGCGAGCACGGCAGCGGAAAATGGGATTTTAATAGGGGATGGAGTGGCTGGGAACACCCGTGGCTTTGGTTGAACCCTGGATTTAGGTCACATCTAAAGCAAATGACACTCATCAAGTGATATTTGTGTCTTGTCTTTCTGTTAATGTGCCCCCCAGTCACTTTACATATATATTTTTTTTCCATTTAAAGAGGTGGAAAAGCTGTTTGTTCCCTCTTGGAAGTAAAATCCATCCTCAGGCTGTTCAGATATATTTTTCACCACCAATTCCTGGCTTTGACCCCCCCCAGATCACTTTACAAATTATGAATATTAAATTAATATCTCCAGAGGGAGCATCACCCATCTGATAGGAACCCCCAGCCCAGCCCTGGTATCCAGTCTAATTTGATTTACTGGAATTTGGGAGACAAGAGCAAAGCTCCAGTTCCTGCTTTTCCCTTTTCTGTCGCATTCAAAAATATTCTCTCTCGTCTCCACCATCAGATGTTCGTGTTTCCTCAATTTGTAACACATTTTAATAATATGAATCTTCCCCTAGCCTGGATAATTGTTGGATGCTGTTAATCCTTCTGGGGAGGGGTCAGAGCTCCTCTTCAGATGGGTTTTCAGCCCCAAAATTGCCAAAAATAGCAGAAAATTTGCCCTCCAAAATCAAAAAATTAACAAAAAAATGTTCTTAAAATGCAAAAAAAGCAAATTAACAAAAAAGGCAAAAAAATTAACGAAAAAAGGCAAATATTGCTGTACTTAATATTTATTTTGCAGTTCATTTTTATTTTTCCTGGTCTTTTAATCCAGCTTCTCTGCCTGCTCATTCCACTTCCAAGCAGGGGATTGGGGAAACACCACACTAATTAAGTCTATTCTGTGGCCATCAAAGACTCCTGGGATGGTTTGGGTTTCCCTCCCAGGGAACCTGGGCCAGTGATTGCCTGGAGTGCTGCATCCATCCAAAATACCCCATGCCAACCCTTTCCCATCCTTTTTCCAGGTTCAGCAGTGTCTTCCCCAGCCTCAACATGGCAGTGAAGAGGAGGGAACAGACACTCCAGGACTACAAACGCCTGCAATCCAAGGTGGAAAAATATGAGGAGAAGGAGAGGACTGGCCCTGTCCTGGCCAAGCTGCACCAGGTACTGAGATACTCACGGAGGATTCCCAGGAAAACTTGGGAAGAGCTTTTCTCTTGGCATCCAACATCCATGAGATGCAGCATTTTGGAAGGGTGTCTTTTATCCTTGGAAAAATCCCATTTGGATAGCACAGGTTTTAAAGTGTTCAGTGAAGGGAAGGAGCCACTCACTTTTCCAAGATGAATATTTTCCAACATAAAATGGGATCAAAGCCCCAGGAGCTGGGGATGCTCAGGGGGGTTCCCCCCGACCTCCACATCTGGGTGAGCAGCTGGAGGGGAAAAGGGACAAGATCAGAGCATTCCCCAGCTTTATGTTTGCCACCTGTTCCCAGAATTCGTCTTGGAAAATTGCACTAATTGGTTAACAGGAAGTTGTGCCAGATTTCTGTTCTCTCTCCCAAATTTCAGCGGATTCATGATTAGGGTTTGGGGCTTTTCTTTAATTAAATCTTCCCCAGCGTTTCTCCCCAAATCTGTGGCTCCGACAGCACGTGGCCTGATCCTCGAAGGAACAATTGATTCCCAGCGTCAAAGAAAATGCGTTTTTCTGATGAGTTTCCCCCAAAAAATGAAGTTTTGTGTTTAAGAACAGCCTGAACAAAAGACACCTCTGATTTAACAGTAAGCAGCTTATTTTGCTCAGCCTCGGAGACTAAAGCTGGGCTGGAAAAGTGGGAATGCTTTTGTCCTGGTGATTAAGCAGGTTTTAGTTATTTAATGTATTTTTTCCCCCTTAATGAACTTCTGATCTGATTCCACCCCCCAAAAAAAACTTAACTAAACACTGCATGAGCTTAAACACCTGTGGGAGGAAGCCTTAAGCAATCCCAAATGGGGTATCCAAGAGGTCCAGATTTGATGGGAAATGGCCTCGTCTCATCCAGGTATTTAATTATGGAGCTGTGCATTTAATTAGTTATTTACTCCAAGTTTTCTGCTCTCTGTGAGCTGCATCCCAGGAGTTTCACCACTCATGGCTTTGCTCCTTTGCCTCTCAGACCAGGAGGATTTGAAGCTTTGCCAGCCTGGAGCTCTGTCCATGCCATCCCTCTGGCATTCTGTGCCTGTCCCCGGCAGCGGGACGGGCGCCGTGGCTGGGCTCGGATCTCCTGCACCCCCCTCCCAATGGAATGGCACTGGGATTAAGTGGCAGACTTGAACTGGTCTAGTATTTCACAGCCCACCCCCTCCTGCCCTTTTCCACACCATCCCTGAGACATTTCCCTTCCTCCCCACGCTTCTGTTTAAAGGAGCCAGTTGGACGCGCTGAGCTGAAGGTCACGGGCAAAAGGGATGGTGGGGACAGGATCCTGGGGAGATGGTCCTGGGAATCACAGGGAGAGGGGACATGGACATGGCCAGGGGTGTTCTCCAGCCTGACTGAGCTTTGGGGCTGGCTTTTGTCCATGTTTTTCTTAAGGCAAGAAGACCACCTGTCTCGGAGCCTCTATGGGTGTCCTGTGGCTTTCCAGGGTCAGAGCTTGGTTCCCACCAGGGTCCATTGGATGATCACTTGGGTCCCACCAGGTTCTGTTATTCCATTAACTGGTCACTTGTTTCCCACCAGGTTCCATTAACTGGTCATTTCGATCCCACTGGACTCTGTTGGATTGTCCCATGGTTCTCACCAGGTCCCATTAGCTGATCAGTAGAGTCCCACCAGGTTCCACTAACTGGTCATTTGATCCCACCAGGCTCTGCTGGACGATCCCATGGGTCCCACCAGACTCCAGTGGATGATCCCATGGATCCCACCAGACTCCACTGGATGATCCCATGGGTCCCACCAGACTCCACTGTCTGTCACTGGTTGTCTTCAGGTCAAAGCAGAGCATTCTGCTGTCCTGGGCTGGCCTCTTTGAAGGTATTCCCAAAGGAATTTTCCCAGGTGCCTGATTCCCACCCTCTCCTCTGCCAGGCCCGGGAAGAGCTGCGCCCAGTGAAGGAGGACTTTGAAGCCAAAAACAAGCAGCTCCTGGAGGAAATGCCCAAATTTTACAGCAGCCGCATCGATTACTTCAAGCCCAGCTTTGAGTCGCTGGTCCGGGCACAGGTGAGAGGCTGTTCCTGCCTGCTGGGCACTGCCAGGTGGGCGTCCTTTGCTGGGAATCCTCCTGCAGAGCACCTGGGTGGGAATTCCTCGTGGAGCAAGGTGCCTTCTTGCAGCAATCCTCTGCTGTGCCTCCAGGAATTCCATCACCCCGATGGGAGGGCACAGGGAGCAGTGGGTTGACACGTGGGAGGTGAGGTGGACCTTGGCCTGGCACAGGTACCTGTGGTGGTGCAGTGCTGGATAGAAAGGACAGCTGGAGGGGTATTTTATATGGATCTGGGTCACTCCTGGTACATGCCTCACATCCCGTCCCACAGTTCCAGCCCTGGCTATACATTATCCACTGGATTTTGATGGCTTTATCCACCTTGAATTTGGAGCCCTGAGCTCTGGGTTGGATCTTGTTTGAGGTGATGAGACACTCAGGGCTCATCTGAAGGTCTCTTGTGGCTCCTGGTGAGCAGAGAGGAGGCTCCTGGGACGTCTCCACAGCAAGGATTTGCAAGAAGGGGTGGCCTAAATAACCCACAGCTTTCATTTCCATCCTCCAGCCTCCTTCAGGGACTTGCTGCCGCTCCTCCCTCTCCTTCTTTCCCCCTTTGCCCCTCTCCTTAGGCTGGAGAGGGGACAGTGTTGGGATCTATTCAAGCTTTGAACTTCTGGCACCTCCTGCCCTGCATCACAGGGTGGTCCAGCACTGAGGGGAGGGTGAAACCCCCTCTCTGCTCCCACCGTGGGCGTTTCCCTGCGGTATTTTTGGGAAGGGAGCGGCTGCAGGGCCAGGGGGGCAGGGGGGGCTGCCGGGAGCACGTGATCCATCTCACCTCCGACTTGGGGGGGCCTCTCCACGGAGCTGCCAGCGAGTTGTCTGCAGGCTGATTCACCTACCAGATGGTGCCGATGCTCCCTGCGCCGCAGGGTGGGTGCTGGGGATGCTGTTCCTGCTGTTCCCTCAGCAATGGGCTCCCTGTTCCAGCCCAGCACAGCCAGAATAGCCGCAATTCCCAGAGCCAGCAGGGTCCCCCTGGCCCCTTCCCCCTGCAGACCCTCTCCGGACCTTGAAACCTGGATGTTCTCTGCCATCTCCAGGTGTTTCATCCTCAGAGAGCAGCTTTGCCCCTCTGGCTTTGACCACGATGTCCCTCACTCCATTTCTGTCCCAGCTCCCACAAAGTCTGGGGTGAGAGCACATTGGGATGAACGTGCTCAGAGCACCCTGAGATGCAAACAGGGACCAGCAGGGTGTCACTGCTGGGGCTGTTTGTAAGACTCTCCATTCATATCCCTCTTCTTCCTTGGGAATCCTCTGTTTTCTTTCCCAGCCATCTGCCCTGCCTCTCTTCAGGTGAGGAATTTCTTAGGAAAGGCGGGTGAAATCCCGTTTTTAATACCCAAAAAAAGGCAGCGTCACAACAAAGCTGATGCATCTCCCGTAGGCTGGACTAGAGCTGGTCCCAGATGGATGCAGCTCACATCCCTCCCTCCCTCCCTGCCAGCCTCCATGGGAGCCTCATCCCTCTCCCCCAGCACTGGCTGCACCCTTCCACCCCCGGGGAGGGAATGCCAGGAGGAGAGCTCGGAATGTTTGTGCCAGGGTTGAGCTCAGGCTGTGTGTCCCCTCTCTGGTTTAGGAGCCCTGGGAAGCATTTTCCCATCGAAGGGGCTGAAATGAAAAGGAAAAGAGAAGTGACTTGCCCAGGGTAATGAGTCAGTGGCGAGCCAGGAATAGCACCCAGAGCCCTGACTCACCCCAGCAGCTGCTCACCTGCAGGCACCTGGCTGGGAAGGGCAGCCGTGGGGATGCCAGAGGGATGCCAGGAGCATCCCCTTCCCAGGTGAGAGCTGGCATGGGAATGTTGCTCAGCCAGCCCCGTTCATCCCGGGTTTCTCTCCCTGCCTGCCTCCCTGAGCTGGTTGAGCCTCTCAGGGGGGTTGTGTTCCTCGATGGAATTTCTATTTTCAGCCTCTTCCGTGGGTACCTTTCTAGGAGTGATGGGTGGGATGGGGCTGGAGGTGCATCCCTCAAGGGAAACGGTGGGTGGAGGGAGGCTGGGATCAGCTGGCACTGTGCTGGTGGCCATGGCTTTGGGGCTGCTTGTCCCTGGGTCAAACCTTCCATCCAAAGGCAAAACTATGTCATTTCCCCTATTTTTTGGCCCTGGAGAAGGCAGAGGGTTAAAGCGAGACAAGTGTGTGACGGTGAGCTGGGAAAGCACCAGCTGTTTCTCCGTGCCATGGCCAAGGAAAAGGACCCTGCTCCAAACCCAGCTCATGGCTTTGACCCAAGGAGACCCTCCAAGGCCTCCTCTCCGGGCGGCCCAGTTCCCATGGCACAGCCTGGCCGTGCTCCCAGTGCCGGGTGTCTCCTGACGCCGTGACATGTCCCGAGCTCACAGGGCTGTAACATTCAACTCCAAATTCTTCCCTCCACCCACGTGCCCGGGCCAAGCCAAGGCAGGCAAATATTTCCCTGGCTGGGGGCTTTGAAGTGGCCACATGGAGATGAAAGGGGGAGATTTTGGAGCTTGTCGCTGGTGTGAGGCGTGAACAAACTTCCTTCCCGCTTTGTGCTTTTATTTTCCAGCTAGAAAACCTGATATTCCTCTGGTTTTTAATGAGATGAGGGAAAAGATGGGGCTGGCAGGCTGTGGGGATGGGAGAGCCCGGCCCTGGCAGTGACCCCGGGTTTGTTTTGGGTAGGGCTGACCCAAACACAAGCGGGCAGTGCCAGGCTGGGCCATTGTGAGCGGGATCTATAGAAAATCCATGGAACACCGTGTCCCCAAACAGAATTAGTTCAAGACAGGTGGACTCGGGGCCGTTGGCTCGGGCTCAAAGGCAAGTTGGAGATGGGATTTGATGGGATGGGGACGGAGCATATGGTATCCATAGCTGGAAAAGTACTGGGCTGGCAGGAGCAGGTAGGGCAGGGGGGAGCTGCCTGTGGAGCCACAGGGTCCCCCGCTGTCACTGCCATCACTCTGGGGGGCATCTCCTCCCTGGGACCCCCGTGGAGGCAGGGATGGTTTTCACTCATATTCCAGTGGGAGCAAAGCATGGGGGGATCAATGCCAGTGGGATATTGTTGATGCAGCTCAGGAGACTCAACTGACAGTGCCCCTGGTGACTCCCTACTGGTTTGGCACTGGGGCCTACTGGGGGAGAGGAGCATCCCCAAGGACACCCCCCAAGCCCTGGGGACACGGTGTGTGCCTGGGAAGGGTGGCTGTGGGATGTGAGTGCTGGGCGAGCAGCACCAAAGAGCTCTGCCCCTTCAATCCATGTGGATTGTGGGGGACAATCCTGGGGAACAGTCCTGGGGGAAATTCTGGGGGGCAGTCCTGGGGGACAGTCCTTGGGATTAGTCTTGAAGGGCAATTCTGAGGACAGTCCTGGGGGATGGGGGGCAGTCCTGAAGGTTTATCTTGGGGGACAATTCTGAGGACAATGGGACAATGCCAGGGGAAATCCTGGAGGCAATCTTGGGGCCAATCCTGGTGGGGGAACAACCCTGGGGTTAATCTTGGTTTGGGGGCAATCCTGGGGATGGAAATCCTGGGATCAATCCTGGGGAGCATCATCTGGCTCCGGCCCTGCCACCCTGGTGAGATCCATTCCAATGTGCCGGTGCCTTTTCCGTGCTGGAATTGGCAGTGCCACTGGGCCATATGTGACTGAACAGAGCCCAGCTGACTCCAGGCTGGGGACAAGGGACACAGGGGGCTGCTCCAGAGCTCCAGCACCCGCTTGGCATCCCTCCAGCCTGGATCTGTGCTCGCCCATGGCACTGCTGAGGGATCTCAGTGGTGACGGGTGTTCTCGGCATTTCTTGCTTTTGAGAGGCTTTTTTGGGGTCATCTGACTGTGGGGCCGTGGTTTGGGGGGGTGAAGGGATTTTGGGGGACTCCTGCCAGCTCAGCCCTGTGGAGGGTTCCTTAGTCACTGTGTAAATAAGCATTGCTGTGACTCACATGGGTCCTGCTGTGTGGGGAGCCCCGGCCCCAGAGCAGCCCCCAGACCCCCGGGAGGGACAGACCCAGGGAGGGGGGTGCAGGCAGCCAGCACGGGCCTGGGGGGCCCAACATCCCCCCTTGGGCCTGCCCAAAATAAGCATCGTTTCGAGCAGGATTAGGGGAGCTGGTCTCCATGGAGACCGTGTGTGTCTCTGCACTGGTGCTGCTGGAGATGCTGGGGCTGAGCTCGTGCCCCTCTGGGGAACGGGGGCAACGCTGCCCATCCTGCCCTGATGGAGGTGGGGGGGATGCCCGGGGTGGGATCCCACATCTCCTGCAGCGCTGGGGGTCCTGCAATGCCAGGGGGTGCCACTGGCAGGGCTGGGGGGTCCCATGGCACCCATAGGTCCTGCAGCACCGGGGGGGTCCCCAACGCAGTTCTGGGGGTCCCACAGCACTGGGGGTCCTGCAGTGCCAGGGGGGTCCCACAGGCAGGGCTGGGGGTCCCACAGCACTGAGGGTCCTGCAGTGCCAGGGGGGTCCCACAGGCAGGGCTGGGGGGTCCCATGGCTCCCATAGGTCCTGCGGCACCGGGGGGTCCCCAAGGCAGTTCTGGGGGTCCCACAGGCAGGGCTGAGGGTCCTGCAGTGCCAGGGGTCCCACGACACCCGTGGAGCAGGGGGTCCCCAAGGCAGTTCTGGGGGTCCCACAGCACTGGGGGTCCTGCAGTGCCAGGGGGGTCCCACAGGCAGGGCTGGGGGTCCCACA
>JAWWMO010000062.1:3266365-3281411 GCA_035047845.1 Dendrocincla fuliginosa | reverse complement strand
AACCAGACCCTGCACCGGACAGGGAACAGCAAACCAGACCCTGCACCGGACAGGGAACAGCAAACCAGACCCTGCACAGGACAGGGAACAGTGTTCAGAGGTGTCCTGGGAAACTAGCAGAAAACAGGGCGTTGGACCCTCATCCCTAAACCCAAAACTTCCCATTCCCAGCTGGAGCGAAGGGAATGGGACGCAGCCCTGGCAGGCCATGGGATTGCTCCCAGCAAGGGTGTTTGGAGGGACACAGTGAGGCCCCCCTGAGAGCATCCCGTGCCTCATCCCATGCCAGGGCTCCTTCCCAGCTCCCAGCATGGAGAACTCCATCCCTCCCTCTCCCCTCGGCTGTTCCTTCCCAACTGCATCACATGCTGAGCCAGGTTTAAGCAAAATAAACCCCGTTGCCACGGTTACCCAGGGCAGGGATGCTAAATATATATATTCCATATATTTATATATATTTAACTGCCACACGGGAGCAGGGGCACCTTCTCCCGTGGGATCTGAGCTCTGCAGATCTCAGGATGGCCCCTGAGCAGGCAAAGGCCCATGGCTGTTTCTCCATGGCCTGGAAGTGTTGATTCCTCTCTGGATTCAGGGCTCAGCTGAGCCCACCTGGTGGCTTTGTCTGTGTCATTGTGTCACCCTGTGCAGGGCAGTGAGACTTCCCTGTCCACCTCATCATCCCACTCCATCCAGAGCATCCACACAACAAATCCCAGCTGCTCCCAGGCTGTGCCATCAGCTCCTCCTGCACTCTGGAGAGAGATCTCACCCTTGGAAAGCTTAACCCAAGTGTTCCCACCAGGGATTCTCACTGCGTAGTCTCTGCACTGGCTGGGGTGGAGAATTCCATCTTTTATAGTAAAAAGTGGATAATTACTGGGTTTTGCACCACCCACAAGATCCCAGCGTTAATAGGGAGGGCTGGCAGGAAGGGAAAATTAACTCTACGATGTGGGAATGTTCTCAGCCTTGGCTGAGTGAGACAGTGAGTGAGGGACATTGAGGGACATCAGCTCCCAGACCTCCAGAAGCCCAGGGAGGGATGCACTGCTCCAGGATGATCCACGTGAGTAGGGACAATGTTAAGATGGGGCCACCCTCTTTCCTCCCCCATCAGTTGCTCCCAGTGAGCCCAGTTGCATTCCAGCATCCCAAATGTCCCCCTTCCTCCCCAAAGTCCCTGATCCCCTTCGGGACAAAAATCCCAAGGGACAGGGACGGGTTTTGCAGATGCCATCCCACCAGCTGTCCGGCAGCACCAATCCCAAGGGTTTTCCCCCAAAATTGGCAGAATTAACCCTTGCCAGGACACCAGCACACACCTGGGTCCACACCTTGATTTTCCTGGTGAGGTGCTTGGGAGCTTTCCCTTACTCCAGGTGATCCAGAGGCACTGGGTTGGGAGAGAGAGGCTCAGACCTCTTTCTTCTCCTCCTCCTCCTCACCCGGGTCCTGAAAGGAGAATTAGCATCAAACTGGACCAGCCTCAGCATCCTTGGGATCAGCCAGCAGGATGCAGACCCGGGTTCCCCAGGTGAGGGGGAAGGTTTCCAGCCAGCCCAGGTGGAGGTGGCAGAGGAGCGGCAGGGGAGGGGAGTGCCCAGGTGCCCATCCCGCCGCAGATCCAGCCCATCCCTGTCCTTTTCCCACTCCCCTGAGTCTCTCCTGCCTGTTTCTCCTCACCCCGCAGGGCTCAAGTGAGTGGAGGGGGGCAGTGGGAAGACGTTTGATGTTGGGAGGGAGGGAGACAAGGATAAAACCCCTCCTTCCTGGTGTAGGTGTGCTCCAAACCCCCTCTCATCAGGCTGTGACCCAGCCGACCCTCCCGGCACCCGGATCCCTCCCCTGCTGGGTAAGGATGAGCACTCACGTTTCCCGGGAAGAAGCGGTGGGATGCAGGAGGTTGGAGGCTGCGGGATTCGCCGCTGAGGAGGAAAAAACCCAGCAGACGGTAGGAAAACACCAGGAAAGGGACGGGGAGGGGAAAGGGGAGGGATAAGGGGATACCTGCTCGGAGACCACCCGCGTCTTCCTCACCTGCCGTACCCGCGCAGACCCGACGACACCATGAGGGGCTCCATCAGCGCCGAAACAGCATCACCCCCGGCCCGACCCCCTCCCCACCCGCCCCAAAAACACCTCTGCGGGCTGGTGGCCACCCCGAGGAAGACCCGCTCCTTCCTCCCCACCCGCGGTGCACCCGGGAGCATCATCCCCCGACCCACCCGCGGCAGCAGCTTGCGGGGAGCAGGGGGGAGGTCTGGGAGGGAGGACAAGCTTTACCCCAACCCCGGAGCCTGCCCAGCCCCGGGGCTGAGGTGGGAGGGGGCTCTTGGGGGGCTCCCGCTTGAAGCGTCCCTGGGAACGGGGCCGGGTGGGACAAAAAGGGGCGGAAAAGCCGTCGGAAGTGATGGGGCCGTGACGCGACATCTCGTGACGTGACGGAGGGACAGCACATCATCACCTCTTTATCAGTGAAAAGACTTTATTAAAGGGGGTGTGGAGGGGAAGGTGCCGGACCGGGGACCGGCCCCGGGTGGGCGTGACGTGACGCAATAGCAGAGCGCAGTTCCTCCTTCCAAAGTGCATCGGTGGGAGCGGGACCCGCCCCGTCCTACCTGCACCGGCCGCCCCGGAGCGAGCGGCGGGTGAGGCGGGTGAGCAGCACCTTCACCCGGCCCCAGTGCGAGCGCCCGTCCTGCGGGGACAGGGGGGAGTCAGTGAGGTGGGGGGACACCCGCGGGACCCCCACCCACAGCGCCCCGACACCCCCCCGCCGTACCTTGTCCGGTGCCGGGGCACCCGCCCCGCTCTCGGAGGGGTCCAGCAGGCTGGGGGAGCTGGCTGAGTGTCCCCACATCCTCCGGCACGGCGGGGCGTCGGGGGCTGGATGGGGGGGACAAAGCTGTTGGGGTCTGGAGGGTATGGTCGTGCCATCCCACGTCCTGCCGTGCTCACCTGGCGCCTGGTCCTGCCTTTCCTGCATCCCATCCCACTCACCTGGCACCTGGTTTTCTCATCCCACATCCCACCCCCCTCACCTGATGCCCGGTCCTGCCATTCCCTCATCCCATCCCACTCACCTGGCACCTGGTTTTCCCATCCCACATCCCACCCCGCTCACCTGGTGCCTGGTTTTCCCATCCCACATCCCACCCCGCTCACCTGGTGCCCGGTCCTGCCATTCCTGCATCTCACCCGGCTCGCCTGGCACCCGATCCCTGCCATCCCACCCCGCTCACCTGGTGCCTGGTTCTGCCATCCCACCCCACTCACCTGGCACCTGGTTTTGCCACCCCACATCCCACCCTACTCACGTGGTGCCCGGTCCTGCCATTCCTCCATCCCACCCCTCTCACCTGGCGCCTGGTCCCACCATCCCTGTCCCGCCCCCCTCTCACCTGGTGCCTGGCTGTCGGAGCAGGAGCGCGGCCGGAACCCCTCACCCCTCCACGCAGCCGAATCCTGCCTCGGGGGCTCCCGGCTGGGCTGTGAACGAGGAGAGAAGAGCCAGGCTGTGAGCTGGGACCCCCACACCCCTTCCCTGCACCCCACCTCCTCCCGGCCCTCACCAGGGTGCCCGGGCGGGTGCGCCGGGCATCGGCCGCCTGCTGTCGGAGGATCCTGTTGTCCTGCTGCAGCCGCGCCAGGCGCTCCAGCATCTGGCAGACGTGCTCCAGGTACCGCAACCCCTGCCCTGGCACCTCGGGCACAGCCCGGGGGTCTCGGGGGCTGTCGGGAGGCTGAGCCCCCCCAGGCGCGGCCGCAGCCGCCCCCTCGGGCTCCTCCGGCTCCTCCCGGGGGTCCCGCGGTGGCTCTGCCAGGTCGGCTGTGCTGGCGCTGCGCCGGCTGAGCTGTCGAGGGCATCGCCCCTGCACCCGCTGCCTCCTGCTCCGCTGCGCTGCCTGCAGCACCTTCCTGCTGGCAGAGCGGCTCCGGGGCGTCCAGGGGGGCTCCGAGCCCCTCTCCTCCCCGCGGGGCTGCTTCTCCTCCGGGAAGCCGTCGAGGGAGAAGCCGCTCTCGGAGCCCAGCGGGGTGGACGGGGAGTGCTCGTTGCTGGCCATCTCCACCCCGGAATCCTCCGACTCGGACTTGAAGAGCCTCCCGCGGGCCGGGGGGCTGCTGGGGGGCTGTGGGGGTCCCCGGGTGGTCATGCCCCGCGGGGGCTGCCGTGGGCTCTCCTGCAGCCGGCGGTAGACGCTGGCGGAGGTGCGCACGATGCAGCTCTCTGCTGTCTCCCAGGGACCATCTGTGGGGCGAGGGAGGACGGGGGGAGTTTCAGTTGGGGGGTCCGTGGGGACAGGACAGGGTGTAGCCCCCTCGCACACGAGCCCACCGCCCTCCCAGCCCCCCTGGGCCGCTCCACAGAAGCTCCAGCCGTGCCCAGACCACTCTCCCTGTCACCGCAGGGACCAGAGACCCCTCTCCAGAGGGTCCCCGCAGCCAGGGATGTTCCTACAACCGCAGTGTGTTGTCGCTGCTCCCCCAAAAACACGGCGCTGGTCTCTGCCATCCTCCTCCTTCTCCCAGGCCACACTGCTGAGGGGGCACCCACGACCCCCAGCCTGACCCGGCCAGGGGTACACGAGCAGCTGCTCCCCCTGTATCCCACCGTGGTTTGATGCCAACAATCCAGCCATGGGATCCTGGACACGGGAAGGCTCCAGGGACCACCAGCTCCTCACGCTTCCCACAGGATGAGGGGGCATCACCAGCAGCGATGTGCCCCCCCATCACCCTGCAGCTCCAGGTGGGATCACAGCACATCAACGGGGGTCTCACCATTCCTTCCCCCAGCACTTACCTCCCTTCCCAGCCAGGCCACAGCAAAGGCTTCAGAGAGGTGGGAGCCAAGTTTTGGCACCTCCTGGGAGCTGCCCACCCCCCGGGAAGCCCCTCTGGGAGCTGAAACCCCCCCCAGACACACTCACAGCAGCTGAACCTCCTCTTCCAGACGGCGCGGGAGCCACCCCACATCGCCGGGAGCCGGAGCCGAGTGCCGGGTGCGCGTCCCGGCGCTCCCTTTTATAGCCAGCCCAGCCGGAGACGGGCCCTGTATCCAGAGGCACCTCATTACAGGACTGGTTCCCAACTGGTTCCTCGCAGGATTTGGGATCGGCGATACTGGCTGGGCCGGTGGTTAAGGGCTCCCATTCCAACTGGGAAGGTGAGAGCGTGGTTTGGGCGCCGGCAGGCAGCCAGGAGCCTGGTGAATCCCACCAGATTCCAGAAAACTCATCCAGGAACTCCAGTTTGGGCTGAATTCACCGGTCAGGAGTCCCAGTGCTCCCAAGTTCCCGTCCCCCTGCAGCCACACCGCTCACCGTGCATCCCTTGCAGGCTGGAGGGGCCGAGGCCAGTCCTGGGACAATCCGGCCGTTCAGCGGGATTGAATCCCAGCAATCCCGTGGGGCAGCCCATCCACCCCAGCAGGATTGAATCCCAGGAATTCCAGGGGGCAGCCCCTCCGCCCCAGCAGGATTGAATCGCAGGATCCCGGCTCCCACAGGCTGCATTTCCACAGGCTGCTGGACCTCACGTGCCCAGGGGCTGCTTCCCCCACCACCACGGGGGTCTCACCAGAGCCCCACCAGCGTGGGGGCACAGGTAGGGCGAGAAGGGGCATGGGGGGATCCCAGTCACCTCCTCCTGGGGCAGCAGCTCCAGCCCAGCTGGATCCTGGATCCTCCCAGTACCACCCAGGTGTTGCTGCTGGAGGGGGGGTCCCAGCACAGCCAGAATTAGTGGGGCACAGAGATGGGTTTTGGGGACCCCCACGCCACCTATGGGGCCTCAGCAGCCTCTGGGTGCAGGAACAGACCTGTCAGCCCAGACATAGGAAGGGAAAACCTGAATTCCCAGCACAGCCAGTACCCTGGGCCCCTCCCAGCAGGGAGAGGGATGAAAACGAGGGGTCCAGGGACCCCTTTGGCACAGAGAGCACAAACTGGGGGTGCCAAGGACCCCCAGGTTCCCTCTCCACCACAAACAGCACTAATTGGAGGACTCCAGGGACCCCCAGGTTCCCTCTCCAGCACAGACACCCCAAACCGGGGATCCCTGAGGATCTCTTTCAGGTTGGAGACCCCGGGGGTCCCCCAATCCAGCCGAAACCACAGGGACCACCCCTAGCCCCGGGGGCCACCGACTCACCGCGGTCATGGAGCGGCTCCACGCTGAAAGCTCCGCGCCGGCGCAGCATCCCGGGCAACTGGGAGAAACTGGGAATGGGGATACGGGGAGCTGGGAACCGGGAGGGGATGAACGGGGGTCCCGGAGCCGAGAGCAAGGCAGAGAAAAACCGGCAGTGGGAAAGCGGGCGGGGGTACCCGAGAGCAGGACAGGGGAGAAGCGAGCGGGGGGCACTGGGGCTGCTCCTCCGCCGCTTTATGGGGCAGGGCTGGGGGGCGGCACAGCCCCGGGGCGGGGCGGGGGTGGGGGGGCCGCCCCCTGCCCGGGCAGCCCCTTTGCCCCCAGCCCCACCTGTGCTCTCCCAGAAGGGCGCAAAGCGTTTATTCCTCCCTTCATCCCGTGTGCCGAGGGCGGGACAGAGGCAGGACCATCATCATCCTCCCTCCCTGGGGGTGATAGAGCCGTGGAATGGTTTGGGTGGGAAAGGACCTTAAAGATCATCCAGTCCCACCCCGTGCCATGGGCAGGGACACCTTTCACTAGATCAGGTGGCTCCAAGCCCCGTCCAGCCTGGCCTTGGACACTTCCAGGGATGGGGCAGCCACAGCTGCCCTGGGATGTTTGATGGGGAATTGGATGGTGTGAGCTCCATGGCCGAGCCCGGGGGCACACGGGGGGCTGTGGTGCACCCCAAACAGACCTCATTGAGACCCCAGGCAAGAGAGGAGGGGGCTTCTGGCTGTCCCCTCTGCTGTGGGACGGGGGAAGGAGCTGGTTCCCTCCCAGGCTGCTGATACCAGCACATGCCAGATAACAACAAAGCCCATCTCCGTGCAAACAGGCACGGAGGGTGGGGAGCAGAGATAAGAGCCCACCTGGGCCTCTGCAGGACAAAGGGCTCGGCCAACAGCCCCCAATAAAGCCCGACACCTCCCAGGGACACCGGGAGCAGGGAGGGGACATCCAGCCCTGCGGGGAGCCCTGACCTTCCCGGGAACACGACAAGGCCAGCTGGGATGTCACTGGAGCGCCAGAGCCCTGCATGTGCCACGGGGCTTTGCCAAGCCCTGGCCCCCCACCCTGGGTACAGGCAGGAGGGCTGCGGGGTCTGGGGTCCCTGCCTGCACCCTGAGATTGGGGGGGAACCCACCTTCCCCCCACCCTGGGGCCCCAGCACAGAGCAGACATGGGAGTGGAGCAAATATATATTATATTTATATATAATCTGGTTTAATACCTTGGAGAAACCCTTTGCAGTCAGTGTACAAGCGGTGCCAGCCCTTCTCTAGTACCCAAGTGCTCAAGCATCCCCTCTGTGTGTCCTCCCCCAGTGTCCCCTCTGTGTCTCCCTCCAATGTCCCCTCTGTGACCCCCACTGCTGAAACCAGGCTGAGAACTAACCCAGCTCACCACAGAGACAAAGGTGATGGTGGGTGGCTGCTGTGCATTCCCCGCCCCCAAAATCCCAGCCATGCCCAGCCTGGTGGTGCCCTCAGCCCCCCCATAACACCCCCTACCCCCCTGGGGCTGCCAGGGGTAGGGGGCTGACCCCGGGACATGGGGGGATGCAGGCAGTGACTCCCATCACAGCACTCCTGGGGCTCAGGAGTGGGGGGACACAGGACGGGGGGGCACAGGCGCCCCCGGGGGGCCCTGGTAGCGCAGGCGGGCGTGTTTCTCGCAGAAGAGCTCGTCGCCCACCCAGAAGTGCCCCCTCATCTTGAGGTTGAGGCCGCAGTCGGCGCAGGTGTAGCAGGACGGGTGCCGGTACCTCCCATCCTGGATCCGCACGGCCTGAGTGCTGTGGGACACCGGGAGGGGAGTCAGCACGCTCTGTGTCCCCGGGGTCCCCTCGGTGTCCCCGGGGTCCCCTCCCACCCCGCTGTGGCCCCGGAGCGATGGCAGGGCTGGGTTCTGCCCGGGGACTCTGTCCCCACTCCCAGCCCACCATCAGCCCCATTTGTTCCCTGCTGGAGGCAATGGCAGGGATGGATCCTGCCCCGGGACCCCCCGAGCCCCCAGCCCCACTCTTGCCTTAGGATCAACCTTGTTTTGATCCTGTTGGGGGGGATCCTACCCCAAAACCCCCTCAGTCCTACTCACAGCCCAGGATCAGCCCCCTTGAGGCAAAGGCAGGGATGAATCCTGCCCTGGGATCCCCCTGCCCTGGGACACCCCCAGTCCCACTCACACCCCAGGATCAGCCCCATTTTGGCCCTGTGGGACCAATGGCAGGGATGGATCCTGCCCAAAGACCCCTTTGTCCAGGATCAGCCCCATTTTGACCCTGTTAAAAGCAATGGCAGGGATGGATCCTGCCCAAGGACCCCCTTGTCCGGGATCAGCCCCATTTTGTCCCTGCCTGAGTGACCCCAGGGCTGGATCTTGCCCCAGGACCCTCCCAACTTCACTCCCACCTCAGAATCAGCCCCGTTCTGTCTCTGCAGGACCAATGGCAAGAATGGATCCTGCCCTAGGACCCCCCTTGCCCTGGGACCCCCGAGACCCCCAGCCCCACTCCTGCCCCAGTATCAGCCCCATTTTGTCCTTCTAGAGCAATGTCATGGACAAATCCTGCCCTGGGACCTCCCAGTCCCACTCACATCCCACAGCCAGCCCCATTTTGGCTCTGTGGGAGCGATGGCAGGGACAGATCCTGCCCTGGAACCCGCCCAGCCCCAAAGCCAGCCCCTTTTTTGGCTGTGCCAGGAGGGCAAGACCAGCCCCTTCTTTGGCTCTGCCAAGAGGGATGGCAGGATTGGACCCCTCCCTAGGACCCCCCATATCCCAAGACCAGCCCCTTTTTTGGCTGTGCCAGGAGGGATGTCAGGGTTGGACCCCTCCCCAAGACCCCCCAAACCCCAAGACCAGCCCCTTTTTGGCTGTGCCAGGAGGGTTGGCAGGGACAGATCCTGCCCAGGAAACCTCCCCAAACCCCAAGACCAGCCCTTTTTTGGCTCTACCAGGAGGGATGGCAGGGCTGGACCCCTCCCCAGGACCCCCCAAACCCCAAGACCAGCCCCTTTTTTGGCTGTGCCAGGAGGGATGGCAGGGTTGGACCCCTCCCTAGGACCCCCCAAACCCCACTCACGCGATGCTGCTCCCACACTTCTCACAGACGTGCAGCTTCTGGACCCCGGCCACGGGTTTGCGGGCGCTGGACGAGAGCCGGCTGGGGAAGGGGGCTGTGGGACCATCTGAGGGGGGACAGTGAGGCCATCAGGGTCCTGCCACCCCGCTCGCAGTCGGACCCCCCGACTCCCCCCGCGCCCCCGTCACCTCCTCCCTCGTCCTCCAGCGCCTCCTGGAGCAGGCGGAACGTGTTGGATTGCCGCGGGGCCGCCCGCAGCTCCCGGTTCTCCTGCAGCATCTTGTAGACCTCCGAGTCCTCCTCCAAGCGCCTCATGGCCGGCTCCGAGCCCTGGCTATGGGATGGCACCCCGAGTGGGGAGGTGTTTGGGGGGGTTCCCAGCACCCGGATTCCGGGATCCACCCTCTGCTCCCCCCCACAACCCGCCTGCCACCTGCTCCCTCCAGCCCGAGAGCTGCCCCAGCCTGCCCGGCCCTCCCCTCCCACGGCCCCACCTGCCTCGCAGGTGAGTTAACTCTTTCCACGGGCTCCCTCGGCACCCACGGGTGCCAAAGCACCGCGTCGGGGTGGGGGCATGGGGCTGGGGGCTGCCCCGTGTCCCCCTCGCCAAGCTCTCAGCCTGCTCCGTACCTGTTGAAGGTGTTGGGAGAGGGGGAAGAGCGGCGACGCTCCCTGGGCATCTCCCAGGGGGTTTGGGGGGTCCTGAGCCCCGGGGAGGGTGGGCAGGGGGCTGGAGGCAGGATGGATCCCTGGCAGCTGTTCCGGCGGGTCAGGATTCCTCGCTCCTGGTGGGAAGAGGGAGGTGATGGGTGGTCCTGGGGGGCACTGCAGGCCAGGCTGGGGTGGCCCCCAAAACGGGGGGGCAGAACACCCTGAACACCCTGGCAGGGTGAACCACCCTTGCATGGTGCCCACAGCCCCTCCCTCTCCCCCTGGGGGCTCTTGGACCAGGCCCAGGGGCTTTTCTCAAGCCCTTGTCTCTGGAGGGATGCAGGGATGCTCCATGGAGCAGCTCCAACCTGGCTGGGGTCAGCAGGACCCCGGGGGGGTGGCCAGGGCAGCACCCCCACCCCAAAACCCCGCGCCTGGGCCCGTCCCCTCCCCACCATCTGCTCCTGCTTAGCGGCCCCGGCGAGGCAGGAAAGAGAAACCCTGGCTAAGTGGAAGCTGATGTTCCCGGGAGCAGCCACCACATCAGCAGATGTGAACCCCGAGGGGACCCCGGGATGGGGACAGGGACAGGGACCCCCTGCCCGGACCCACGGAGAGAGAGGAGGGGGCAGCCCCGGGGCTCGGTGGGGTCACGAGGAGATGAGGGATGAGCTAAAATTAGGCATGGGAGGAGCTGGGCGCCTTGGCCTCGTCCCCACTGGGATCCAGTGCCAACCCACCCTGGGATGGGAGGAAGAGTGGGATCCAAGGGCAGCCTTTCCCCTCGGTGGGGGTTTTGGGTGGGGGGCTTTGGGCACGGCATCTTCACGGCCCCAGCCCCGCGGTGGGGGACTCCGGGCAGGGAGGGACCCTCCGGCACAGGGAGGGACCCTCTGGCACAGGGAGGGACCCTCCGGGACGGGCACCAAAGCAAACAGGGAGCTGGGGAGGAAGGAGGGAGCCAAGGGGCGGCCGGGGCTGCGGCCAAAGGCATTCGGGAAGGGCCGCGCTCCGGGACAGCGGCGCTTCCCAATTTGGGCTTGAAAAACACGAAAAAGAGAAAGCAGGGAGAGAGCAGAGGAGGGAGACGCCAAGCCCGCAGCCAGCGGCTGCCCGCGGGCATGGACGGGGCGGCCGCGGGCATCCTGGGGATGATCCTGGTGGAGGAGGAGGAGGAGGAGGAGGAGGCATCCAGCCCCCGGGCATCCAGGCCCCGCTCCCGGGGCATCCCACCGTGCCGGGGGCGCGTCGGGCCGTGGGTCCCTGCCCGGCCAACACCCCAGTGCCCCGGGCTGCCAGGAGTGGGGCTGGGCCTCCCCAAACTGGTTTGGCCTCCCCAGGCTGGCGCCGCTGCCAAAAGGAGCAAAACATCCCTGGGCAGGTGCCGGTGCCCGCGGGGCTGGGGGTGATGCCAGGGCGGCGGGGAGGGGGCACCTGAGGGCGGTCCCTGAGGGAGAGCAGGGCTGGGCCATGATGTGGCCAGGGGGCTGCAAAGGAGGGTGGTTTGGGGGTCCAAAGGGAGATGCTGTGGAGCTGAAAAGTGGGATGGTTTTGGGGGTCCAAAGGGGAATGGTTTGGTGGTCCAAAGGAGGGTGGTTTGGGGGTCCAAAGGGGGATGCTGTGGAGCTGGAAAGTGGGATGGTTTCGGAGGTTCAAAGGGGGATAGTTTGATGGTCCAAAGGAGGATGGTTTGGGGGTCCAAAGGAGGATGGTTTGGGGGCTCAAGGGGGGGTGGTTTGGGGGTTCAAAAGGAAGATGGTTTGGTGGTCCAAAGGAGGATGATTTGGTGGTTCAAAGGGGGATAGTTTGGGGCTTCAAAGTGGGGTGGTTTGGTTTGCAAAGGGGAGTGGTTTGGGGGTTCAAAGGGCAATGATTTGAGGATTCAAAGGGCATGGCTTGGGATTGCAAAGGGAGTGGTTTTGGGGCTCAAAGGGCAATGGTTTGAGGGTTCAAAGGGGAAGGCTTGGGTTTGCAAAGCTGGTGGTTTAGGGGTTCAAAAGGAGGTGGTTTGGGGCTGAAAAGGGGGATATTTAGTGTTGCAAAAGCTGATGGTGCACAGATGCCCCCCCAGCATCTCTGCCTGGCCCTTGCTGCCTCCCTGCTCACCTGGTGGAGGCCGGGACAGGTGAACTCCTCCTCCAGGGGTTGTGAGCTGCTGTGGGGAGAGAATGGAACCATCAGGGGGGTCCCTGGCCCTCCCCAGACCTCTGCCCACCTCCCAGCCCCACACACAGCTGGGTCCAGCCTTACCTGGCACTGTGGGGCAGGTGGGTGAGGGATGCCAGGCTGGGATCGGGAGTTCTTGGGGCACCCTGGCTCTCATCCTGCATCCTCAGCGTGTCCTGGGGAGGGGAGTGTGACACCAACAGCTGCCACCAGCCCTGGGTGGGGGGCCAGGGTAGGCAGGGTCTGCCTGGGTCTCACCTGGACACGTGTGGCCAACCTCTCAAGGGAGGTGTCCCCATTGGTGTGGCTGGGAGGTGGCATCGGGGACCTGGGGACCAAGGGAGAGCAGGGGGGTCTGGGATGTGCCCCAGGAGCGCTCAGACCCCGTGGCACAGCACGAGGAGACCATTCCCCTCCAGGAGGTGGAGAGAGACACAAACCGGGGCCCCAACTGGGACCAGTCAGCCAGGTAACGGCTGCCAGCACTGCATGGCCTCATTAGCACCTGACTCCTTAATTAGAGAGCTGGGACAGGCCCCCCCCAGGGGATGGCACAGCCCCAGGAGTTACCGGAGGGGAAAACCAACCCGCACACACATGACTGGGGACCCCAACCCACGTGGGGACACTGCTGGGACCCAGCTCCAGCTGTGGGGTCTGGGCTGGCACCCCCCAGCACCCACCTCTCCACCTCGAGCCGGAGCTGCCCAGGGCTCTGCTTGATCTTGTTCTGGGCCTCCACGTTGAGCATCTCGGCCGTGCTCTCCCCGTTGATGGTGACAATGACATCCCCCGGCCGGAGGTCGCCCGCGGCTGCTTTCCCATGCTCTGTCACCTCCATGGAGAGGGGGGACATGGGGACATCCCTGGTGAGCCCCCCACACCCGAGGGGAGCGGTGCAGCATCCCCACGTGCCAATCCCCAAATCCCACCCTGCCAGGATGCTCCCACCCCACAGACTCCCCATGGCCTCGGTAAAACAGCACCAGACCCTCTGCCGGGGGTGGGATCACAGCCCTGGAAACAACACCCGGAAACTTGGCACAGCCCTGCCCAGCCTTGGGGTGGCACAGGGGTGGCCCTGCGCTCCCGTCGCCTGCCGTGGGCTGTTCCCATAGAACAGGATCCCCTCAAGGACAGCAAACAGGATCTGCTCCCCGGAGCAGCCCAGCACGGCGCCTTCCCCCGGACTGGGGGGACACTGGGGAGGGCTCCTACCTTGGAGACAGTGATGGGCTTCCTGAAATCTCTTCCCCCGGAGATGCGGAAGCCCCACGGGGCCGGACCAGGCAGGGTCACGGTCACTGGCATGGCAGCGGGTGGCTCTGGGCAGGCAGGAGTGTGGCGTCCGGGATCACAGGCACCCAGGCAGAGGGGACCCCCCTCCTCCCACCCACAGACCACCCAGCAGGGGCCTCCCTGTCCCTGTTGCACCCCAAGGGTCCCCAGCATGGGGTGATGGAAACCAGCAGCGCTTTCCTTCCGGGGAGGGGACCCACGTCCTTGCGGGGTGTCAGCAGCCACCGCCGCTTCCTCTTGCTGCCCCAAGGCTGGTGGCTTCCTCCCACTGGAGCACGGGGGTCCCAGGCACTCTGCGGTGCAGCTGAGACAGCCAAGGCCATTCCCAGGGGCTGGAGCGAGGCAGGGAATCAGCAAAGCCTTGGCAGCAAGGCCAGCGCCACAGCACGGCACGGCCAAGCCAGTGGGGTTTCGAGGGGAGGATGTGGCGGCAAGGGATGGGTCCTGCTGCTCACCACGGGGTGGGTCTGGCACCCAGCAAGGGCCACCACCCCCAGCCCTTCATCCTGCGGCAAATCCAGGCCAGGAAAGGAAGCTGAGGATCCCCCAGAGGTGACAGGGGGTCTCCACGGCACCCCAGGGAGCGCAGCAGCCCCTGGCTGTGAGGGGATGGGTGGGAATGGGCAGCCCCATCCCCTAAATGTGTGGAACCAGATGCCATCCCATCATGTCACAGCCTGGCCGGGCCGGGCACAGCCTGGGCGAGCTGGGTACCCGGTCTGGCATGGGGCATCCCATCCGGAACCGGGCACCCCGTCCGCAGCCGCCGGGAAGGCATGTTAAAAATCCCAAGCGCACAAAGAGGGGCTTGAGAGGCTGCCCGGAAGAATTTCCTGGGCTGGGCTTCCAGTGCCGGGAGGAAACCCCAAACCCCAAACCCCCTCCCCATGCCCAGCCCTGCTCAGCATCCCTAGGCAGAGAGGGCTGCCGGCCTGGGGACCCCCACACCCGCCTGGGCACCAACCCCAGACCCCCAAACAGTCCTGCACATCTTCTCCAGCCCCTGCACCCCTCCTTCGGGTCCTGCAACCCTTCTCCATCCCCAATTCCCACCTCTGTCCCCTGCACCCCTGCTCTGTTCCCTGCACCCTTTTTCCACCTCTGCTCTGTCTCCTGCACCCCTTTTCCACCCCCTGCACCCCTCCTCTGTCTCCTGCACTCCTTTTCCACCCCTGCTCTGTCCCCTGCACCCCTTTTCCACCCTCTACACCCCTGCTCTGTCCCTTGCACCCCTTTTCCACCCCTGCTCTGTCCCCTGCACCCCTTTTCCACCCCCTACACCCCTCTGTCCCCTGCAGCCCACCTGTGTCCCCCACTTCCCTCTCGGTCCCCCGCACCCCACCTGTGTCCCCGCTCCCTCCCGGCTCTGTCCCCGCCGCACAGCGATGTCTTTGTGCCCGCGGCGACTGGTGGTGCCTCCTGGCACCCGCGGGGCGAGCGGCGGGGACGGGCGATGCCAGGGGCGGGGGAGACGTGGGGATTTGGGGACGCGGGGACAGAGGGACGCGGGGATTCGGGCTATGGGGACACTGGGCCGTGAGGACAAGGCGATTTGGGGACGTGGAGATTTAGGGGGGACAGTGGCGGGGCAGACTCCGGCGTGCCCCTCCCCTGCGCGGCTCAGCAGCACCCCGGGACCCCCGGGCACCGCGACCCCCGACGGGCGGGCACCCCCGACAGCCGCGATCCCCCCGCACCCCGCGC
>JAWWMO010000062.1:3242643-3253821 GCA_035047845.1 Dendrocincla fuliginosa | reverse complement strand
AGGGCAACCAACATCCAGCCCTGGGCCACCTTCTCCAAGGCTGGGACAACCAAAATCCAGCCCTTGGCCACCTTCTCCAAGGCTGGGACAACCAACATCCAGCCCTTGGCCACCTTCACCAGGTCCAGGACACTGGGAAGGTGCAGCCCCACAGCCCCAGGCATGGAGGGGCAGCTCTGAATCCCCCAAACCACAAAGTCCAAAGGGATTTTGGGGAGAGGGAACTGGTGATGCCGGAGCAGAAGAGGGTTGGGGGACAAACTGCCAGCAAAGCAAACCCCCCCAACACGATGGGCCGGGCCCTGCTGACCCCCCCTCGGTGGGAAGGGGGTGCCAGGCTCGGGGTCCCGCGGCTCCCATCCCAAAATCTCCCGACTAAAACCTGCTGCTTGGGTGAGATCCCAGCCTGGGTCAGCACAACACGCCCGAACATGCACGGGCAGCACCGGGCACGGTCTGTGTGCTCGGATACCACACACGGGCTCACGGCGATCAAAGGAGGCCCCTAAAGAACAAAGAATACTCACAGACAAAGGCAATTTGGCCCCAGGCCGCGGGTGGGGGGAGGGAAGCTCGCTCCAAACAACTCGCACTTTATGCAAAGCAGTGGGCGTGTAAAAAGAAAGAAAAAAGGGAAAAAAGGGGGGAAAAAAATAAAAAAGGAGGGAAAAGTGGAGGCATGTGACTTGTGGAAAGCCAGTGGTTTGCTCACAGAATCCTAAGGAGCGCCGTGGAATTAGGTGAGGTATGATCCTAGGAGAGTTTGAAAGCTTCCTGCAAAGTTGCTGTTTTCCTCTGGTGCTGGAATCACAAAGGGAAGACAGCAAGATCCAGAGGAAGTGGTGGCAAAGATCCCTTGGGAGAGGCTCGGGAGAGCATGGGAAAAGGTGGGAAAGGAGGGAAAACTGGCCAGGGCTCTGCTCCCAGAGCTGCTGCAGCGGCTCTGGGCAATGCATGCAGCTCACACAGCACCAGGAAGGGACTGGGAATCTCACAAATCCTTTTCCAAAGGAAAAAGGAACAGATCCATGCTCCAAAACCCCCGACACCACACAGGGGGTGTCCCTTGGAGATCCCTCTCCAGCACCCTTCCTAAAATTCCCCCCAGATCCCCCTGGCTTTATCTCCCAACCTCCTGTCAAACCACCCTTCCCTCCCTGCAGCCAAGGGAGGGGATGTGCTTCCAAAACCGGGGGGTGCCTTGAAACCAGCCCCAAGCCATATCTCCCAAAAACGAGCAGCATCCCCACACAGCTTCTCCCAAAATTTTATCCAGCTGCTGGGAAAGGCTGAGGTGCCTGTGGTTCCTCTGGAGTTGGAGGAATAGCCACTGGCTAACTGTGGGTGACACCCAAGTCACCCACAGTGAATGAAAGACCCCCAAAATGTGCCCTGGGGGACAGGGGGGTGACACTGGGGGGGGCCCACCCCAAACTGACTAGCAAGGGTTGATTCCAGAGCCGGGAACAGGGAATGTGCCCCAGGCTTGGCAGCGTGTGGTGGTGGGACAACAGGGGGTTTGTATTCCCCAGGTTATAAATCATCCCCTTTTCCTTTAAAATTCAGGCCTGGCAGCTTTCCCGAAGATCATCAGACAGCAGAGATAATTCCTCTGCTCTGAATCAGAGCGATTCCCAAGGGAATTCTGCTGCAAAGTGGCTGCTCCAAGTCAGAACAGCTGGGGAAGAGCTGCAACAAGGGGCAGCGCTTCCCCCACCTGCCTCCCCCTTATTTATTTTGGGATTCCACTGGACTGCAGCCGAATTCCTGAAGGAAAAGGTGCTGTGATTGGTGCAACACCCTGGAGTCCTTCAGAGCTAATCCTGGCTGTCCCCTTGGGAAAGGGATGGATCTGACCAACGTGCCTTCCAGGGAATCAGTTGCTAAAGCAGCAGCTGCGGGTAGGCAAGGACTTGAAAACAACAGGAAAATCTGGGAAGAAAAGAGATGCGAAAAGGAAAACCAACCCAACCCTATCCTGAAGGGAAGGACCTGCTTTGGAAAGCTCAGGCCAAAACTCCAAACTGTCCCAAAGCCAACGACCCAAGTTGCCTGGTTTGACTGAGTTTTGTTTCTTTTAATCCCATCTCACCCCCCTGAGAGGTTTGGCCTCTCGGGGAGGATCAGCTGGACAGTACAACATTCCCGGGATGCACTAGAAGTTGGATTGGTTTCTAAATTAAAAAAAAAAAAAAAAAGGATGGACTTTTTATATATATTGAACATAAATAAAAAAGAAATTAATTACAAAATGGTCGCCCTCTCTCACAGAACGGATGCGAACTGGATTTATGGACGTGCCTCCAGGTGACGTTGCTTTCTCCCCCCCTCGCCCCCACCCCACCCCGATAATAAATAAATAAAATTCATGAAGTTTTGGATCCTTTAGTGGTGCAGGTTTGGGCGCTGGGAGCGTTACTGGGCTTTCTTCCCTGTGCCGTTCTTGTCCGCAGAGTTCGAGGTTACCAAGTTCACGGGCCCGTCCGAGTGCAGGGAATCCTTGCGCGGGGGCATCCGCTCGTTGATCCGGTCCAGCCCCCGCGCCTCCTCGAAGCTGCGGATCTTGTGCTGCGGGGAGAACCCACGGATGGCTGCGGGAGAAGGCAGGAGGACAGGGGAGTGGTTAGTGCCAGCGCGGGGATTGGCGGGGAGGAGCCCTTGAGCACACGGCAGACACCGAGGGGATAGTGAGAGGGACGGAGAGCACCTGGCTGGGTTTGGGATCTGCCCGTGGGGGAGGTTTTGGGGGTGGTGGGTTTGGGAGTGGGTGGGAATCAAGGCAGCAAAGTTTGGGATTCAACTGCAGCGACTCACACCGCTCCCTAAAAGCTTCTCTTTTCGTGGATCATGGAATGGCTTGGGTGGGAAGGGAGCTTAAAATCATCTCGTGCCACCCCCTGCCATGGGCAGGGACACCTTTCCACTAGCCCAGGTTGCTCCAACCTGGCCTTGGACACTTCCAGGGATGGGGCAGACACAGCTTCTCTGGGCAACCTGTGCCAGCCCCTCATCACCCTCACAGGGAAGGGTTTCTTCCCAACATCCCACCTTCCCTGTTTTAATAGAGTAGCAGGAATTTGAAGAACCAGACAGGTGCTCGCTGTCCCCAAAGAGTGAAATCTCAGGAAAAATCCAAAGCTGAAAAACACGATACTAAAAAATAAGAATTCTAAAAAAGAAGCCAAACCAAACTGACAGAACAAAGACACCACCACAGGGCTCTGAACTCCGACACAAACCACACACTGCAACACCAGGAGAGGGAACAGCTAATCCTTGGATCACAAAGGCAGAATTCTTGCATGACCAGGAGACACATGGGCAGTTTTGGGAGGGATGGATCCCCCTGAGGGAATTCCCATCTCTGTTCCATCACTTTGAGGCCGAGCATGTCCATCCTCGCCGTGATGATCCGGAGCAAATGTGAAACTTCTTTGTGTTCCACATAATTTAAGGAAAAGGGGGTTGTGCCAAATCTTTTACGAGGGCTTGGCTGCTTTACAAACAACTTCCTTTGGTGAGCAAAGTCTCTTAAGAGAGCTGTGTGGCCCCATTCAGTATCGAGGAAAAATCCTCGGGGATCTGCCATTCCTGCACTCCACAGGGAGAAACCTGCTCTCCACCTCAGCCCAGAAGGCAGGGATTACATCAGCACCACAAAATCCTCTATTTCCTAAGGATTTTGACCGTGCTGGCAGCCTGGAGTCCCCCACAGGATCAGACTGCAGGACCCCAACCAGCAGAGCATGAACCGCTCTGGCAACCCTCCAAATAAAGATGTTTTATTTGAGCAACAACCTCACCGAGGCTCAAACAGCCCCAAACCAACCCACTGGGTGTTTTTTTGCTCCCCACTTCTGGTGATGCAAGAGTAAAAAGCTTCTGTAAAGGCTGATAAAGCTCTTTGGGGTCAGCACACGCACACACGGAGATGGTTTTGGGTCTCTCGCCGGGTTCTAGCCATACCTTCCCGTGCCTCTACCGCTTCTACTGTGGCTGCAATACAGAAGAACAGTGGCATGCAAAAAATGAAGACAGAAAAAAAACAAAACAAAACAAAAAAAAAACAAAACAGAGTGACAGTGAGTGATCCGACATCATGGCTGCGACGCAGAGCCCACGCTCCCCCAGCCCCGGTGCTGCCAAACCACTGGCGAGAGGGAAGAAGAGGTGACAGCAGGTGGAGAGGAGGGTGGGAAGGGGACTCCCCTCGGGCTCAGGGGGAGTCTCCTTTCCTCTGGACTTGTCACACAGATTGATCCAATGGAGAAACGGAGAAGCAGAGAGAGGGCTTCCAGCTGCGTGCGCCGGGGCGAAGGCATCCCATGGGAGGGACAGGGATAACCCCGGGCTAAGCCATGGGTGTCACCCCCCTGCTCCCAGCTGGGTGGCTCTAGGGCACCCTGGCCACCTTCAGGGGGGAAATTATGCAGAATTCACCCACCACCACCACAGCTGTGTGAGGGAAGTGATGCTGAGGGATGTGGAAACATTTTGGTGCAGTGGGAGGGAGAGGGGCAGCCTGTTTTCCAGGGAAGGACAAGCAGCAGATACTGGGCTGCCCTATTCATGATGCCTTGAGTTATAGGAAAAATAAGGCTGATGCTTCAAATCCAGTTTGGCTTCAACTCCACCTCCTAAAAGTGTTACCAAGCAAGGAGGCACCACTGAGCTGAGCAACATCCCCCTTCCTAAACCTGCTGCAGCAACAGGCCAAGTTTTGGTAGGCCCTGTCTCAACATCTGGGAGGAGGCCCTTCCCTAGAACAGATTCTCTGCTTTTTAGCCTCAAAACACCACTTTGGCCCCAATACAAAGGCCACATGGTCCTTGGTAGGCCACAGGGGAAGGATGGAGCTGTGGCTGAACAGCTTTGCCCCGGATTTGGTGACTTTATTCCATCGATTTTGCTAAGCAGTGCTGTGGAAGGCTGGCAGGAGGCTCAGGAGGGAAGGGGCCCCCCCACTGCTACCTGTAGCCCAGTTTGGGTTTTCTGGGGGGCAGAGGCACCCCAAAAAGGGTGGGCAGCCCCCTCTTCTCCTCCCTGAGCTCCCATAAATTCACCAGGAGGCTGCTGGGAGTGCAAAGGGATGTGCAAAATGGGACAGGGTGGGAGAAGGGGGCAGAATGGGGAAAAGGGAGTGGGAGAAGGGGGTAGGACTGGGAAAAAGGGGTGGGAGAATGGGACAGGGTGGGGAAAACGGGGTGAGGAGGGCAGAAGAAGCAGGGTGGTGCCGAGGGGAGCACAGGTGGAGCCCGCAGCCATAGGAAGAGGCAGCGGGCAGGGTGGGTAAGGCAGAGCAAAGGCCCAGCTTGTTTGTTCAGTCTTGGGGAGATGCTTATTTTGGGGGAGGGGAAAGTCCCTGGGAGCCCTCAGAGAACCCCCTGAGAGGGGAAGGGGCTGGAGAACGTCAGAGCATCACCCTGACAGAGCTGTTGCAACAGCCACCTTCCCACTCAGGCTCTGTTCCCAGAACTGGGGCGACAGGACCATGATGGTTTCTATAAAAAAAAGGGGGGGGGGGAAAAAGAAGAATCCATCCTCCTCTGTGGGCAGAGAAATCCATGAGTTTGGGAGTGATGCTGCATCCTCCCTGGGAGCAGGCAGTGATATTTGCACGTTTCCTACTCGTGAACTATTTAATCCAGGCAGGCCCAGCCTCATCCCTGTGTGAGCTGCAGGAAATCCCCGGTGCCCATGGGAAGGGGGAAGCTGGGGATGTGCCAGCATTCAAAGGATGGCAGGAAAGGATTAAAACACTAGATTACAGGATTCCCTCTGGGGACACGTTACTGGGACAGCTCATTCCCTGACCATCAGCCAACCTCCCTCCCTCGGAGTGGAAAGCCCATGGATTGGATCCTGCTCCCAGCATTCCATCAGCACAAAGCGGCTGAGGGAGGGAGCAAAGTGGAAAGAAACCTCCAAAACCAGATCAAAACCTGAGAGGAGCCTTAATATAAAACATCCAGGCCTGGAGGAAGCTCATTCCTTTGGTTAAATCTTCATCCAGGCCTCGAGAAATCTCATTCCTTTGGCTAAACCTTCCTGTGTTTGGGATTCCTAATTTCCCAGGGGCAGATCTGGGCGGGGTTTAACAAAGAACAAACAAGGTGTGTCACTGTCACATTCACACAGAGGCTGTCACACAGCAGCAGCAGCAGCAGCAGCAGCGAGGTGAGGCAGAGGATGTGCACCATGCAGCATCAGAAGGGAAATAAAGGATAAAAATCCTTGCAGAAACATACAGTTAAGCAATGCACATGCTTTGTGGGGTGCTGTGGGGTTTCTTCCTCGAGGATACACAAGGACATCTTGGCATCTCTCCACATCCCCACCTACACCTCTGCTCCTTCCTATTTCAGGATCCTTCCACCCCGTGGGCCTGAGCCATCCCCGGGGTCCCCTGGCACCCTGCAGGCTGTGGGCTGGGCAGGGGGGGTTTGGGGCAGGTGGAGCAGTGCAGGAGGGGGGGATCAGGGATACTCACCGGTCTGGAGGGTCTGCCTGCCCCCCGAGAGCACTCCCAGGGGCAGGGTACCTGTGGGGGTCAGGCCTTTGAGGGTCAGCACGCTCTCACTCTCCTCCCTGCAGGGACACAACAACACCCAGTTCACAGAGGTCAGTGCAGTGGTCACACTGGGGAGTGGCATGGAAAGGGGAGCCAGCCCTGGGCTGATCAAGCACAGCTCTGACTCAGGAATCAAGGAATCACGGAATTATTAAGGTCGGGAAAGACCTCCAAGATCATCAAGTCCAACCCTCAACCAGCACCACCACCACGTGTTCACCACTAACCCACGTCCCCAAGTGCCACATCCACATGTCTGTTAAATCCCACCACGGATGGCGAGTCCACCACTGCCCTGAGCAGCCTGTGCCACGCCTGGACTACCCTTTCCATGAAGAAATTTTCCCTAATATCCAACTTAAACCATCCTTGGCACAAGTCAAGGCTGTTTCCTCTCATCCTACCACTTGCTGCCTGGAAGAAGAGCCTGACCCCCACCTCACCACAACCTCCAGGGAAATGTGGCCTGAAAGTCAAAAACCCACCACCTCAAGCCTCATGCTCTGGAGGAAGAGTTTTGTGAGGTTCTTCCCTTCCTTCCTTTCTGATCAATGTTCCCCTGTCATCCACCCCCCAAATTAAACTCAGTCCCCAAATTAAACCCAGCTCCCGACCCATCCTTACCGAAGAACTGAGAACACACGTGCCATCTTCCCAATGGCTCTGATCTTATTCCTGATGATCTCCTTACGGACTGTTGTCCCACCTTAGGGAGAGAAAAGAGCAAACAGCAGCATGTTGAAGGCCTCCTGCTTTCCAGGGAATGTCAATATGAAGCACCTGCCTGACTCCAGGAAAAGAAATCATGGTTTACAGATTGACAGCTACACTGGAGAGAGAACGGTGCTGAAGGATGGCATCAGGATGGCATCAGGATGGCAGTGAGAAGGGCAACACCAACGAGATGACACACGGACTCGAGAGCTCTAGAGAGAGTAGAACCACCAAAGGACACGGATTCGGGGAGGTTTCTGTTGGAAGCTCACCAGGTTGGCTCACACTACACAGGATGTAACACAAATGACTCAGCCATGTAGACACAGTTTTGCAAGGCAGAGCACGGAGGGATCTGAGGGCTGATGGGCACTGCTGTGCCACGCAAGCATCAGCTTTGGCATCCAAGGAGCACAGGGAAGGGCTGGCCAGAGCCTTGCAACTCTGCTTGGACCCCACACAAACACAACGTGAGAGACGTGAACTCCCCTCCCGCTCCACGGACCGAACGGGAGAGGAAAAGCATGGAGGGAACTGAAACCAAACCAAAAAAAAAACTCAGGTACATCAGGGGAACAAATCCATCTCCTCTCAGCTGAGATTCCTCACATGGCCCAGTACACATCAGGACAGGAAAGCCAAACCCAGGTCTAACATGCACCATGGCTCAGCCATGCACTACGTGGCTGCATTCAGAATCAGGTAGAAACGTGACCCCGTTCCTCAGGCTCCTGGAGGAACGCAGAAGGGTTAAAAAACACATGGAGCTTATGTTAAAACTGAAAGGGGATGAAGAGCCTGCCCGACTAGTCAGCTCTCGAAATCCACTTCAAGGATCTGGTGGCACAGGCAGTGAAAATTAAGCTCGTAGCAAATTCTAGCTGGGTACCTTTCGGATAGCTTGAAATGTAGTGATCTTCAGGGAGAGGAGACACCAAGAAACAAGTAGATGAAGACAGAGATAGAAGAAACAAATTTAATTTTCATGGGACGGGAGGAAAGAAAAAAAACCAAAAAACAAAAAGCAAGAACGAAATGCAATGGGAGAAGCGGGTTAAGAGTCTCCACCTGGGACAGAAGCAGCTCAAGGGCCCCACTTCTCACTGCCCCCCTCAGCTTCCTGAGGCCCCCCAAATTCCAAATTCCACATCTGCTCAGCCACTGATTTGCCCCCTTCATCAAGGCCAAAAACTGCATTCTAGTTTTTGGGGAGGGGTGGCGTGAGAAGCCACTTTACAGAGGAGTTCACTGCAACAGATGAGTGGATTGGGTGGATATTTTGGTGCTGAAAAAGTTGAATTGGGGGAAAAAAATAACCAGCAGCCTGTGTAAGGAGCAGGAAAGCATTCCCAGAGCAGCTGGCAAGAAGTGTCAGTCGCAGTGAATGTCATTTAATTTCTCTATGACTGAACAGCAAGTAAGGAAAAAAAAATGTTTCCTACCCAAGAACTGCACAAGGTTTGGCCAAAAAGGAACTGGAGAACCCTGGCTGGGCATCCAGCTATAAATCAAGTGCATCAAACACCTTCCCCACCTTTCCCCTGCACTGTTACCAGGTCCCAGCAGTGATATTTTACCTTCCAACGTCTCATCACCATCCGAAATCAGCTCGTCATCGGAGCAGATGTTGAGGATGTTAACGAGCATCTCGGTGACTGCAAGAGGCACAGACAGGGGGGTCAGAGAGGCCTGGGGCACATGGTAGCACTCAGGGGGATTTGGAGGGTGAGCTGGAGCAGGGAGTGGTTCTCAAGGTCGTTTCTTCCCTGGAAGTGGGAGCCTAAAGACACTTTTAGCCACAGCTGCTGGTACCTCGCAGCGGTACCAGAGCAGACGACACACGCTCTGTCTTCTGCCAAGGAGGTGGATGCAGTCCAAGCACACCACAGAGGAACCAGACGTGGGGAGTGAGGTGCCAACACTCCTGCAGAACAGCCTGAGCTCGCCCAAGGTCCCCCCTCCCCATCCTGACCCTCCCAACAGGCCACCTGGCTCCAGGAATGCTGAATTTGAGGGGGGGGATTTGACCTTTGGTGCCTCAAAGTCAAAAAAAAACCCCTTTGGCAGTTTTCAGAGCTTGATCCACACTCCAAACACACAACACTGGGGTGGAATTTCAACTCTTCAGGAGGTGTAAAAAATCCATTTGCTGGAAAGCTGAGGCAAAGTCTTGGGCATATTTTAAGCTGCCTCGCCTCCCTCAGAACAAAATAAGCCTCTGATTGAAGTGAATGTTTCCTTTTTGGTGGGCCAGGAGCCAACAGGAATTTTTAATTACTCTGTTGCAAACCCAGAGCAGAAGAAATGCCTCCAAATTCTGAGGTGGGGCTACACAACTCATGATCAGCCCCATCAAAAATGCAGGAAGAGCAAGAAATGAGTGTTTTGTGGGTGAAAGGTCTTTACAACAAGCATAAACAACTGTTTTCCCAAGAATTTCAACCAGGAACGTGAACATTTCCTTAAATTTGAACTGTTTTCCAGTGCTACCTGGTATTAATGAGCTACAGCACTCTCCCAACTCACATGGGACACATTTCTAACACTCAGGGAACTGTGAGCAGTCACTGGGAACCCGGAAAAGAAATCCCAATCCCTCTTACCCTTTTCCCCTACGAAAGGCAAAGACCATGTGAAGACATCCATGAAGTTTGGAAGCCAGTAGGGATGAGGGGAACAGTTGAACTGCCTGATGTTCATGACGTTGTTTTCATATTTCAGTACAGCAGCTGGGAGAGAAAAAGCAAAGAGAACACGTGTCCATGGGCACCATCAACTTCAGAGAATCATGGAATGCTTTGGGTGGGAAGGGACCTTAAAATTCATCCAGTGCCACAGGCAGGGACACCTTCCACTAGCCCAGGTTGATCCAACCTGGCCTTGGACACTTCCAGGGGTGGGGCAGCCACAGCTTCTCTGGGAACACCATCCCAGCCCCTCCACACCCTCCCAGGGAGGAATTCCTTCCCAATATCCCATCTATCCCTGCCCTCTGGCAGTGGGAAGCCATTCCCCATGTCCTGTCACTCCATCCCTTGTCCCTCGTCCCTCTCCAGCTCTCCTGGAGTCCCTTTAGACACTGGAAAGGGGCTCTCAGGTTTCTCTGGAGCCTTCCCTTCTCCAGGTGAACACCCCCAGCAATCCCAACCTTTGGAAGTTGTACCTGTGTTAACGAAACTTCATTATCAACGTGAATTAAAACTTGTGTAGAATCAAACTCTCAGTTCCCCAAAATGGGAAGGCTTAAACAATCATTTTTTTAGCTTACTTAGGTTTAGTTCACTTACGTTGAACCAGTGAAGGTCAGTTGAACAAAGCTGTTAAAATTTATGCAAAACACAAAGCCAAGATCCACAGGGAGGGGTAAAAAAACCCCAGAGCTGAGGAAAATCCCCTCATGGTTTAGAGGGAAGTGGAAAGCTTGCCTACACTATCAGCTTCTCTGGGATGGCAGCATCCCACAATAGGGCTCCATTGTGCCGTGGCTGGGAATGAAAAGCTTCATTCCAGGCTCTATGACTCGACAGCTAATTACCACAGTAACACATTAAGTCAGAGAACCAACCACTTCAGTTCAGCACACAAAGCTCTCTTTCACTTCATGCCCAAGAATGCAACTGGAGGAGAGGGTTTTGTATCAAAAATAGTGTATTTTTGTAGCAAAACCAGGGTGGCAGCAGGAGCAGGGCAGGGATTGTGCCTCTGTGTTGGGCACTGGGGAGGCCCCCGTGCTGTGCCCAGGTCTGAGCACCTCAGTTTAGGAAGGACATTGAGGGCCTGGAGCGTGTCCAGGGAAGGGAATGGAGCTGAGGAAGGGGCTGAGGGAGCTGGGGGGGCTCAGCCTGGAGAAAAGGAGGCTCAGGGGGGACCTTCTCACTCTCTTCAACTCCCTG
>JAWWMO010000062.1:3226311-3242543 GCA_035047845.1 Dendrocincla fuliginosa | reverse complement strand
GGCTGAGGGAGCTGGGGGGGCTCAGCCTGGAGAAAAGGAGGCTCAGGGGGGACCTTCTCACTCTCTTCAACTCCCTGCCAGGAAGGGGCAGGGGAATTGGGCTCTGCTCCCAGGCAACAAGGGACAAGAGGAGAGGAAAAGACTTCAGGCTGTCCCAGGGGAGGTTCAGGTTGGACATCAGGAGGAATTTCCTCATGGAAAGGGTGGTCAGGCATTGAAAGGGGCTGCCCAGGAAGGTTTGGAGTCCCCATCCCTGGAGGTGTCCAAGGAAGAACTGGCCATGGCACTCAGTGCTCTGGGCTGGGGGACAAGGTGGGTATCGGGCACAGGGTGGATTCCTTGATTTTGGATTTCCAACCTGAATGATTCTGAGAGGGCAGAGCGGGAGAGGGATTCCCTGACCCTGTGAGGACAGTGCTTGACACCCCCCAAGAGCCCCTTACCCTTGTTGTTATAGACATCTAAGTAATTTGGTGCAGAGAAGATTGTGATTAGTGAGGGAAAGCCCGTTGTCTGGCTCTTCCTGTACATTCGGTACCTGGAAAACAGGCCAAGTGTTAAACAGTGCCCAGGAAAAGCCCAAAGCTGCCCAGCCCTGCTGCAGCACTTACCCAGCATCCTGGGCTTCATGAGCTCGGATTACGGATAACAAACTATTGTTCTGCAAAAATTCACACACTGCAGGATAACTGGAAGACAAGAAAGCAAGGATAACTCAGCAGGTGGCAAAGGAGAGCAGAGAGCACGTGTGGTCTTGGTTTCAGGGACCAGAAACCATCTGGTTGGTGTCCAGCACTCCCCAAAATGCCAGTATATAATTTGAAAATTAACTGCAAAGGGTTCTGTTAAACAGACCCCTGGTGCCAAACCCTCGCTGCAAATGGTCTGTCAGCACAAATGCTGCTTTTTTAGGCAGGAAAAGATTTTTTCCTAAAGATCCTGGTACTGAAAACCACCCACAGGGCACCGTGCCAGGCGAAAGGAGCATCTCTGCTGTCTGAGACCACAATTTCATAAAGTAACTTATCCAAAGACAACTCAGTATTACAGAAGAAAAAATCCCAAACAATCATTTGTGCATCAGAGCCAAGAGAAGAATATTTCAGGCACACTGCACAGCCCCACAGGAGGACCTGAAGATGGATTTATTTTTGTGTAAGGGGAGACAAAGTGCCCCCTAAAACACCCCTTACCTGTAGAAATAGGAGCAGCCTCGGACAGTGTTGTGGGCAAAATGCTCCAGCGTTTTCTCGTTGCCATAATCCTCAGAGGGATCAGACCAGAGCAGGTCACACATTGGACCAAAGGCTGGAGGCTCCTTAAACCTGTCTAACTGGAAAAGGGACACAAAATCAGGAGGCTGCTGGTGGGAGCAGTGGCAGGACACACACCCCTCCATCCCCCTGGGAATCCATGCAGGAGTCAAGCCATTAAAACCCCCCACTGGAATCAGAAGTGATGGGAAGGCCCCATGGAGATGACTTACTTTCCTAATGTCATCTAGACATGTGATTTCTGGAGACAGTCCTCCATGGACACACAGGAATTGCTGGTTTAGGAGGGCAGCAAGAGGAAGACAGTCAAATGTATCCATGCATGCATCATACACTCGCTCCGAGTATTTGATTCGACCTGGAAATGGGAATTAAATAAAGCTCTGATCAGCCAAAGTGCTGAGAAATAAATTCAAGGAGCCCAGCTGCTGAGGTGATATGGAAATTCTGTGTTTATGGCCCACACATCCAGCTTTGCCCTTCAATATTAGTGAAAATAGTGACTTAGAAAACATTTGTTGGGCGTGAAGAGGAAAAGGCTTCACTGTAACCTGGACTTGTTCAGGAATATTCACCTCCCTTCAAGCTGTTTTCCAGAACACCTGCACTGAGATCAACACAGAAAAGGGACTGTTTCCACCTGAGAGAATAACCTTGGGATGCTCTTAAAGCCATCCCATCCCTTCCCTACATCCTTGCTGCACCTCCAGGCTCATCCTATGCAGGCCATGCACAGGGAAAGGCAGCAGCTGCTGGATTTGGCACAGCAACATCACACAGTCCTCGAAGGCAGAAACTGCCTTTTCAGCAGGCCACAGGTGCTGTGGGATGCTCTGGGATAAATGGATTTTCTCACTGTTACAAGTGATGACAATCTGCACTGATGCCTCACCCAGGCAGAGGGGAAGATGATTTTTCTATATATTAAATAGAGATGCCATGGCCTTTCCAAAGCAGTTTGGCTCTTGCAGCAAGCCTCAAGCAGGATCAGAAATATCCTTATTTCAGAGACACCAACAGGGTGTTTTAGAGATGATTCAGGGAGGGGAAAGGCAGCATATGCTGTTTTCCAAAGGGGAAAAACCCCCATGTGCTGGTTTTCTGACTGAGCTCAGCTACAGGAGCTCTCCTGCCCCACCTGATGGCTACAGGATCCAGCAAGGAGCTGAGAGGTGTTTTCCAGCTCATTTCTGAGCAAACACAGGTTATCACCTCATCACCCCCGAGCCTTCCCCCATCTAACAGCACCAGGAGGTGAAGGGGAAAGACTGGACTCACCCAGGTCAGATCCCTGGGCAAGAATTCCCTAATGGAGCTTTGCACTGCTGTTGCCCATCTTTTTTATTGCCTGGAATGACTGTCACCCTCTGGGGAGAAGGGTCATTCCATGACCTTTCCTCATCACTGGTTTGAAAAGACACCAATGCTGCACAAAACCCTCTCTGACTAAAACAATCCTAAAGGTAAATGATTCTCCCGAGTGCAAACAGGGAGGAGCAAAGCCTTTCCTTGTTTCCAGCTGGAATCACTGATCCCAGCTGCACAATCTGGAGCTGAGAAGACTTTTGGCAGTGATTACACGTTGCTGGGCCTGGAAGTCAGGGAGGGGAGGATGTGACTGGCTCATCAGGGGAGATGTGTTCCCATTCTTTCCATCTTTGCAACCAAAAGGCCACATCATCACACCCTTGGTGCTTTGCAGGCCCTACAGATTGGATTTTTGGGGGTATTTTTTACAGCAGGGGCTGAAAACAGAAGAGTTGTGTAAGCAGGGAAACAGACAACAGGGTTTTACAGCTCTGGATATTAATTTGCTCTGATATTAATCTGATTATCAGCCTGATATTAATCTGACCATTAATCTTGTTGGTAATCTGATATACAGCTCTGATATTAATCTTTGTGCCCAGAGGCACAAAAATTAAGGCCCACCCCTGCTCCCAACACCTTTTTTTAAAACAGATCTAAAAACATATTTCTTAAATACATTTAAATCCTTCTCACACTGCTGGTACTTACATTCCTGCTTGAAGGTGAAATACTCTGTGAGGTGCCTGCACTCGTGGTTCCCTCGAAGGAGGAACAACGTTTTGGGGTGATTTATCTTTAAACTCCATAAATACAGCACGCACTGCAAGGGAGGGAAGGAGGAGATGGCACGTCAGAAAAACACTTTCCCAGGACACTGATCTGCCAGAGGCTTCCCAAAGTGTTTCTGGGAAGACACCCAGGGTGGGACCTGGAGAGAAACCCAGCTCCATACTGGGCAGTGGACCTTATCTTGGCCAAATCCAGCACTGGGGGAAAAGCCACCCGGATTTCTCTATATTAGGGCTGACTTGGAGAAGTGACAAATGAGATTTGAGTCAACCAAAACCAGCTCGGGGCTGGGTGGGGGCAGGTTTTTTCTTCCTTCCAAAGCCCAGTCTGCAGAGCAGCAAAGCAAAACCAGCTGTTTGCTCCAGATGTTCCACTGGGATCCAGTGGAGCAGGCAGCCCTTTGTGCATTAAGCATCCCAAAAATTCAACTGTATCTCCCCCACTGACTTCCCCATCCCCTCCCCAACCTCATTTCTCTGCTTACGCCACAGTCATGTGAAGTTCAAGTTCAAAACAGGAAAAGCTGAGCCAAACCTCAAGCTTAGCAAAGCTTTCTGCCTTTGAGAAGGGCTTTCCCCATCCCCCAGCTGAGCAGCAACACCTGTGAAATGAAATGATGCTCTTTGATGAGGCAGAGCCCAGAGTCAAACTGAAACGGGTGTTTGCACCAGAAATGTTGCACGGTGGCTTCCCAGGAAGCCTCAGGGAAGGGCTGGAAAGCAGGAGTGCTCACCCCTGTGGGCTCTGCACTGTCAAGCTGGCAGGGAAATCAGCTGGTATCTCACACAGGGAATGTTATCCAACGATTTGGAGTGCTGGAAGGGCAATCCACAATGACAGCAGCTCCAAGATCGGGATTAAAGTCACTAATAAGAGCTTACCCTGGAGGCTGACATGGTACAGAACCTGCACATGCCTGGGGAATGGCAACCACAAATCTGTCAGCAGTTTTACCCCCTCAAATATTGCTGCTGTGGGGCACAGGTCTCCAGGAACCAGCTGGAAACAAGCTCCAGACCCCGAATAAACCGGTTTCCAGTCAGTTCCCAGCACACACAGCTCAGACATGATGGTGTTTAAGCACTGAACCTGCAAGGTAAGCTCTGCATTAGCCACTCCAGCTGATCCCAAAACCCAAGGAGCTGTAAAACACCATCTGTGTCTCACTTGGAATTCAAGCCCACATTAAAAACTTGATTAATTCTGAATTCTGCAAGTGAACAGGGCCAACACCAGTAGCAGAATCATGTTTTATTGCATCTGTTACCAGGAGGAATGCTCCCAACAAACCCATTTATAATTATTCTGGGATTTAAAGCTTTAACCTCCTATGTTTGCAAGCTAAATGTCACTTTTCTGGGCTGGCAGGAGAACTTGGAAGTTGCTATAAATGAAGCAAATGACTTGCTAAGGACTGGAGAAAGAACCAGCTCTGGCATCCAAGCAAAGCAGAGATACAGAGGAGGATTTGGGATGTATGGAAGGTTGGCAACTTGCAGAAGAGAGATTTTTCAAGCACATTTGAAGGGTTTTGAAGCGAAAAGGGACTGAATTTGACACCACAGCTCTTCCTGGACTCACACAAAGCAAACCACAGCCGTGGAGAGCAACATTCTCTGTGGCTGCAGCTCCTTCCCAAGGATGTGGGAGCTGCCAGGTACCACTGGGACACAGAGTGAAGGACATTCAACAACCCTCGAGGGCTCCAGAGGGGCTGGAATGAGGAATGAGGGAGGTTTCTACACTTGCATGCCTTGGATGCTTCCTGCACGGATCCCTTTCCCAGACTTGCACGGCCCTGTGCCCAGGAATTGATTAGTGCCTGTTTACAACAGCCCTGCAGCAACTCCAGACAGTTATTTGGGCTTAAATAATCTTAAATAACCTCCTTCTCCCCTTATTCTGCCTCTCAGCACGGAGCCCAAAGCCAAGGGTTTGATCCACTTGGAAAGGGAAGGCTCAGCAGGCCCTGGGGAGGGAATTGCAGGAGGAATTGTGACCCCAGACATGCAAGAGGGGCTAGTGCCAAACCTGCCCACAAGCCACACCAGCCTCTCTGCCCATTCCCAAAACCTGGCATTTATCAGGAAGTTTTCAACATGGAGCCTTCCCAGCTTTTCCCAGAGTGGGAACAGAGAGAAAATTCCCACATCCAGCCCACAAATGTACCTTCCCTCACACCTTACAACCTTGCCTGGATCTCTTTAATATTATTCTGGATAAAACAGTGCATTAAATCAAGTTTATCATATAATTCCATAATTAGACAGCAATCATGTCCCATCCTAATTGGGCTGGAAAAACTCCTCTGGGAAAGGTGTATGCCATCATCACCCCACTTTTCTTGATAAACCTCCTCTTTCCACAGAATCTATTTTTGGTCATAGCAATTGTTCTACTTTAACAAAATTATTCTCCTCATTGTTTTCTGGTTTCATGGACCTGGATGGTCCCTCCCCACCATGGTCCTGTGTGAGGGCTGGGGGATGGAACTAAAAGCTTAATGCAAGAAGCATCTTTCCCACTTGGAGACTGCTGGGATAATCCTTCAGCAGGGGCTGCCTCATCAGCATCTCCAAAGGGAGGAGTTCATCCCGATTTCCGTGCTGCCTGTCAGCCCCTTCCCTCTGGAGCTGGATGTGTGACCAGTCAGCCTCGCTGTCACAGCAGGTTTGTGACAGCCAGCTCTTCCCAGAGTCCCCTTCCATCAGCATTCCAGCTTCATTCCAGCTTTCACACGGTCCTTTCCCTCCCCTCACAACTCTTTTCTTTAACAAACCCAACCAGCCCACAATTCATGGCCTCATTATCCCGGGAATTAATGTTTTTAAAGGAGAATTTTCCTAAGCCAGAGGCCCAGAAGGAATCTGTTGAGTGATTTGCTGTCGACATCCAGCTGAGCTGATGAACTGAGGCTTTGGGGGGGTTTAAACTGTTTTGTCTGAGCCACAAATTCCATCTTTTACCTGGACAGCCAAATGCCTGGAGCCATGGAGAATTCCTGGATGGGATATTTGGGCCTTACACCTTCCTGGCCCCAACTGTGGCACCTCATTTCCTGCCTGCCTGCAGCAGGATGCAATTAAACCAATCCCTCCTGTTTCATTGCATTAAAAGGTCATGATTACAGAATTATGGAATACCCTGAGCTGGAAGGAACCCACAAGGATCAGCAAGTCCAACTCCTGGCTCTGCAAAGGACACCCCCAGCTGCTCCAGGCAGGCACTGGATCATCTCCCCCATCCATGGATGTGCTGGTGCTCTCCACCTTCCCAGTGGACAGAGCACAGGGAAACCTGGATGCTTTCCCACCCCCTGAGCCTCTGGGATGCTCCAAACCTGCTGCAGCACATCCAGGTGGGAATCTCTGCCCAGCACTGTGCAGGAGGTGGAAGGAAGAGGCAAAGAGCAATGGGAACACGGGAATCAAACCTTCTGGAATCTGCTTTAAGGGTGACATTTGGAGCAGCCCCCACACGTGCTCATCAAAGCCCACCCTGAGTCGTGAGATCACTGCCAGCTCCGGGGGGAATGGAGCAATCCATGACATTCCTGCTGCAACATGGGGGGAAAGGGAAGGGAGGGAGTCAAAAGCAGCAAGAAATAAATCCTTTCTCCCAGAGCTGATGCAGCCTGAAGGGGTCAGTGCCAGGCCACAGCTCAGGAGGTTTTACCTCCAAGTTTCAGATTTTCCTCCCCAAAAAGGATAAACCATCTGTTTTTGCCCCACCACCTTTGTTATCCCAAGGTGGCCTCACCATCCATCCCCTGGGAATTCCTCCATACTATCACAGGCAGATAGAGCAAGGGGGAATGGATTTAAACTAAAACAGGATTTAGATGGGACACTAGGAGGAAATCCTTCCCTGTGAGGGTGGTGAGGGGGCTGGGATGGAATTCCCAGAGAAGCTGTGGCTGCCCCATCCCTGGAAGTGTCCAAGGCCAGGTTGGATGGGGCTTGGAGCAACCAGATGTCCATGGCAGGAGGTTGGAATGTGATGATCCTAAAGGTCCCTTTCAGCCCAAACCATTCCATAATTCTGTGATGATCCCAGCACGGAGAGACCAGGGCACTGATCCACAGCACTCCTGCAGATCTGGGAGTAAAATCTCCACATCTGATCCATCCTGGGGGAAGAGCAGAGAGGGGGAGCAGCATTTCTCCACCCAGGACCTGTAAAATCCATGTGTATACACAAGGCCCAACAACTCCCACTTGAAGGTTTCTGAGTTAACACCAAAAAAAAAATCCACCTTTTATCTCAGAAGGAGCTGCTGTGCTGGGATATAATCTCTTTTCCAGGAAAATACTCTCCAAGTGTAATCCCAAATGGCACAAGCTGAGCCTTTCAAAGGAGCAGTTGGATGTCCTTGCCCTTCCTCCCTGGGGGGTTATGGGGCTCCTGCTGTCAGCACCACCCCAAATCCCAGCAGCCCAACCCCACCTTTCCAGCATCCGGACCCGCTTCCCCGGAAAGGGCTCATCGTCACACCTTGGCTCCCTGTCAGAATTCCAGAGGCTGGAAAGGAGCCAGGGGCTGCTCCAGCATAAGCTGCAGGCAGTGCTCTCCCTAAATCCTCTGCAGAATCCTTCAAAGAGACACTTGCACTCATCCAGCAGAGTTCCTCCCCGGGATTTAACTGGGAATGATTCCTCTGCAGACCCAACGGCTCAGCTATTCCTGCAACCTTCCCCCTTCCAAGAAAAACCACCTCCTCTGCTATTCCAGCCCAGTTTTCATGCCTGTTCCCCAAAAGCCCTTCATTATGTTGCTTCCAACCAGGATAAACACTCCATTTCCACTCCTTTCCCATCACTGCTGTGAATCCAGAAGGCTGCAATCCCTTGGGATTTGTGGCATTTGCTAATAGCTGTCCCATCCTGTCCCATCCCAGGTCTCCAGAGCCAGCAGCAGCCACTGGGACACATCAATTCCTTTGTCCTTAGGACCACCAACTTCCCAGCATTGCCCAGTTCCTGGTCATGGAATCCCAAGGAGCTGCAAAGTCCTAACACAGCCCCAATGATTTCTCCCTTCTCCTGACCCTTTTCCAAGGCTGATTCTTCCAGGGGGAAGCAGTGACTCAGTCGTGTGACACTTTTCTTTACCCTGCTCTGCTGAATCCTACAAGTTTTTCAACATTTGCTTCCCACTGCCTGGTGGGATCCCGTTCAGGCAACACACAATCAACTCTCCCTCTTGTTTCCCTGAGTGACAACTCCAAGTGACATGAAAACTCTGCTCCAGAAGGCACAGTTTAGCCATTAACCCCCTCACTGCCACTGAGCTGTCACTGACTGAGGATCCAAAGCTCAATCCTGACATTGGGACGTCATTTTTGTGCCCAAAAATCTGTGTGTTACCAACATGATTTTCATCCCATGCTGAACTCGACTGGAGGGTAAACCCAGCACAAGAGATCTGTGTTTGCTGCTTGAACTGATTCTGGGCTGTATTTGAATTGATTCTGAGTTGCATTTGAGCAGATTCTGAGCTGTAATTCTGAGCTGTGTTTTAACTGATCCTGGGCTGTATTAGAAATTATTCAGGGCTGTATTTAACTGATTCTGAGCAGTATTTAACTGAGCTGTATTTGAACACTTTTGGTTCCTTTAGTACAAGCACCCCCAAGCTCAAGTTTCTTTGTCACCTCTATACTGAAGTAGCCTCTGTCCACATAGTCTCCCAGGAAGAGGTAGCGGGTGTTATTGGGTGATCCTCCAACTTCAAACAGCTTCATCAGGTCAAAAAACTGCCCGTGGATGTCACCACACACTGGGGGAGCAAGAACAGCACAAAAGAGGGACAGAATTACACACCAAGAAAAGAAAGGTCACGACAGCAACAAGGAGCTGAGCGCGGCCTCGACCTCCACCAGCAAAACCCTCTCTTCTGAGAGTTAAAACACCCTGCTGGTGGGAGGAACACAGCCAAAATCCTGCTGGTGTTATCCCAGCGGCCCTTATTCAGCTCTCTGACCTGTGATAGGAGCCTCCACCTCGATCATGGTCTTCTCGTGCCTCAGGATGGCGGCGCCGTCGTTGATGATCTTCAGCGCCGCGTCCTCTTCCAGCCGCCCTTCCTTCACCAAGTGGCTCTTGAGGACGTCGAGCCTCGGCTTCCCATCCTCAAACACCTCCTTCAGAGTGAGCCGCTGCGTGGGAGGGAACGGGACAGCTGGAAAGGGAAGGCAAGGAAGTCAGCAACACGTCTCTTTTTTTGGGGGAGAAAGGAATGACAGTGTCTGTGGCAGGAGGCTTCGCTTCCGAGCCCGGAGCAGACACTCAGAAACTGAATTCCCACTGAAACTGGGCTCTCAGATCCTGAAAGGAGGAGAGCTGAGCTGCCAGAGCTATGAATTCACCCCTCAGCTTGGCTAAAACCCCACTCTGTGCAGACTAAATGCCATCTGCACCCGCTCCAGAGCTGCATCCTAATTCTGAGGGGACAATTGTCACCACAACGCTGCACTGAAACAGATTTCATGCAAATATCAGGAAAACCAGGATGGACCAATTCAGGCAGGAGCACCACTACGCAACATTTTTGCTTCTCAGGGAACCACCCACCCCCCAAAAAGCAGAAGTTGCTTTTACAGGTCTTTTCCAACCTCAGTAATTCTGTGACATGCCAAAGCACAGTGAATTTAACAGGACAGAGCTGGATAAATAACACAGGGAGGAGCAGCGGTGCCACAGCTCCCTTCTAAATGCAATTCCAGCAGCAATTTCCCCTGAAAACCCTGAGAAAACGAGGATGAGGTGGCACAAGGGATTCTTTGGAGCTGAACATCAATTTTCAAATCACAGGAGCTGCAGGAGCCAGGAGAACAAGAGCTGGTCTAATGAAAGGGGACCCAGTGCCTGCAAGGAGGTGGCTCCGCTTCCACCGGTCCCTTTGGAAGTTGTGCTCTCCTGTCCCACGTGCCTGGAACGCTCCAGAGCCCACACAGAGCCTTCCCCAAGAAGCTGCTAATTAAACAGTGTTAAACAAGACCTGTTTAAACCAACACAGGCTGGACAAGGGGTTTTACTGCATCCAGAGGTCATCAAAGGAGAAAACGGCCCCTCTGTGTGTGGATTTTGCAGGGTTTTACCTATTTTTCCCCTCTGGATGAGTGTAAGGATGGCAGCAATCATGCTGTGGGAGGAGGTCAGGGAAGCTGCACAAATAGGATGAGCCGGAATGAGGTGAGGTGAAAGGAGCTGGGTGGAAATGTGGGTCCAGGGCTTGGAGTGAGGGCGGTTTTGGGACTCACTGCCGTGGAGAGGCTGGGAAAATATTTGGAAGCACTTCTACAAACCCTTTGGTTGTCCTGGCACCTGCCATCCAACTCCAGAGGGGGAGAGAGCAACTGGAGGGTAAATAAGAGTGGAGAAACAGGAACCATCCACCTCCACATTCCCCATCATTCCAGGCCTTCAAACACGGCCACCACCTCGGGAGCCATCCCAAGGAAGCAAAGAGCCCCCAGAAGGGGGGTGAGAGTTTAGAGGAGACAGGTTGTGACTCCTGGAGCAGTGCTGCCCATCCCACCATGCAGAGACTCAAAGGAAGCTTTGGATCCATGGCTTTGCCTCTTCCTGGTGGCCCCAGAGAGCAGAGTTATGCAAGATAAAATGTGAGGCTGCGCCAATGTGAGCAGCCAAGAACTTTTATATAAGTTGCCTCCTTGGCTTTGCACGGCTCCACTCCCACCAGGAGCTGGGCAGGATAAGGAACCAGCCTCTCCTCTGCTCTGCCTGCGTGCCAGCCAGGCTGCAGGGAGAGTATCCTGCTCCAGACATGCCAGAGGAACAGCACCATCCCTGGGATGCACACACACAGCACAGCCCATCCTTCCAGGGAGGAAGCCTGGATGTTTGGGAAAGGGAAAAACTGGGAATCAAAGCCTGTGCAACAACCCTAAGTGTGTGGCCTGGCTGCTGGCAGGATTCATGGCATCCTGTCCCAGGGATCCTCTCAGATCCTGTGAGTCCATTTCCTTCTCAAAACCAATATAACCAGTAACCTCTCAGCCCTTTCAGCATCCCCTGGCCATGGTAGGACCAAAATGATTCCAACCAAGCTCTGTGGAGAGAGTGATCCTGCAGGGATTAGTCCACATCACCTGTTTTCCTCCTTTTTATGCTTCCTGCTATCTCACCCCAAAATGTCCTTCCTCATTCCCCGAGCCTGTTCTGTGGTGCCAGAGCAGAAACTTGCGCCATGGAGTCCCTCAAAAGCTTCATGGGATTCACAGGATGGATGCACCAGAGCCCAAGTGCTTGGAAAGCCAAAATCCATGGAGCAGGGGATGAGGATCAGGATTTAGTGCTGTCAAAGGAACCCCTCAGGCCACAGAACTTGGGCTCGTCACCTCGTGCAAAAGCTGATCTGAGGAACAAACCCCTGCTTTTGTTAAAGAGCTGGATTTTATCCTTCCAGATGCTTGATTCTGCTGGACAGAATGGATGTGGGGAGGAAGAGGATGATCCTGCAGCCAAGCCTGGGCTCTCTGACAGTGATAACAGCCCTCAGAGCAAACTGGCTTGTAATTTTGCACCCTCAGGGCACTGAGAAGGGTGGAAGTTCCTGCTCCTATCTGGAAAGTGGGGAAATAGCTCTTTATCTCACCAAAAAATCATAGAATCATGGAATGGTTTGGGCTGGAAGGGGCCTTAAAGCCCATCCAGTCCCACCACTGCCATGGGCAGGGACACCTTCCACTGTCCCAGGTGGCTCCAACCTGGCCTTGGACACTTCCAGAGATGAGGCAGCCACAGCTTCTCTGGGAAATCCATTCCAGAGCCTCCCCACTGTCACAGGGAGGAATTTCTTCCCAATATCCAACCTAAATTGCCCCTTTTTCAGTTTGAACCCATTGCCCCTAGTCCTGTCCCTACAATGCTGTGGTTATTCATGGAGTGCCCAAGGAGTGCAGATCCAGCAGGTTAAGCTCATCCTCAGAGCCAGTTCCCTCATGATTAATGGAAATAATGGATAAAACACTCACAACGTTCCAGGAATTAACTGCTGTGACCTCCGTGCCACCTTCCCTTTGTACACAAACCTGTGTGTTGCACCCAGTCTTGTTTAAATAGTGAAATCTGTAGGTCTGGGACTTGTAATTCTCCAAGGGCACCCAAACCCAATCCCAGGAAAAGACAATTCCTGCCCTACTAACAGGATAGGAGCTGAATGCCAGGCCACAAACAAAAGGACACAAGTGCAAGTGAAGTTGGAGGTGTGAAATGGATTAAAAGGCCAACTGTGCCCAAGGGACTTCAGGAAAATTAAGAGGATGGGGAGAAGACTCCAGTGCAAGACTCCATTTGCTGCCAAATTAACCCAGATTTTAAATGCCAGGCCAGCAGCAGTTGGGTATTTACAGTGTTCTGAAAGCACATGGATAGTCAAGGATGGGAGAATTTGGGGATAAAAAGCTGCCTTTGTAGCACCAACTCTACCAGCCCAGAGCATCATTTGCCCCTTGGTGCAAGAAGATATTCCTGCAGGAGAAAAGCACATTGCTTTCTACATCTGCCCTTAAAACATATTTAAAATGCACTTAAAATTCAACTTAATCAGGGCTGCCCAATCCCCAGCTGCAGGCAGAGCCAGTGCCATGGAAGAGAAAACAGAGGGATCCACAAATGACTGTTTATATATCCCAGAGTCCCTGGGATGACTGGCTGGAGCAGCAGAGGCAGATTCATTACTGAAAAAGGAGCAAGTGCTCTTTGCCTGGAGTGGCAGTGGCCAAACGCTGCTCCCCAGCCCGGGAAGGAACAGGAGGTGTCCCCTCAAGTCCAAAAAAATCATTTAGGATCAAACATGCTCAGTAACAAACTCTAGAGAGGTTTCCCTGGAGCTCCTGATGCCACCCAAAGGACACTGGACACAAAAACCATTCTCTGATTGCTCCTTGTTATTGAACAAATGGTTATAGATGTGCTTTGGAGGGGAAAAAAGGGCATTTGGGGCAAAAATGAGGATATGGATGCCAAGGAAGCTGGACAGGGCTGTCAAAGGTAGACACATCCCCAGGGAAAAGTCATCCAAACCCCCTCTGAAAGGGAGAAAAAGCTGCTTCCTGTGCTGGGCAGAGCATGAGCAGCAGGGCAGGATTTTTTTAATCTTCCCTGATTTCCAAATAGCCCAATGTTATTTTTATCCGGTATTTTATTCCCATTCACACCTAACCTACATTCATCCATTCAAAGCTGAGTCCAGGGCTCACACCGAGCCGGCTCGGGGGAAATAACGTGGAGAAATCCAGCAAGGAAAAGGCCATTTGTGCCTGGAGAAAGCCGGATTTTTGGGATCGTTGATGGGGAACAAAACCTTGCAGGCAGGTGATGGATCCAGCCAAGCTGATTCCTGCTGCTCCATCCAGGACAGGCTGGACCTCAGCAGCTCCTCACGTTCAAAGCTGATGTTGGAATCACAGAATCATGGGATCATCCAGGTTGGAAAAGCCCTCCGAGACCTTCAAGTCCAACCTGTGACTGATCCCCACGTTGTCACCCAGCCCAGAGCACTTGGACACCTCCAGGGGTGGGGACTCCACCACCTCCCTGGGCAGACCCTTCCAATGCCTCACTGCCCTATTGATTTGCAACCCAATTTTCCATGGAATGATAAACCATACAAATACCTGGCCATTTAACACAAATTATCTTTGCTATAACAATCCCCACGCTGGTTTGTGTGAGGTTTTCCCTCCCCTGAGGTGCCTCAGGGCAAGTTTATGTGAGAACCTGCACAAACCAGGTGTGTGCCTGATATCCTGATTTTTCCAAGCCTGGACCAAGCCCTGACAAATAATCTGTGTCATTTTTCAGGGCTGGCCTTGCCATGTCACAGAACTGCCCTAAGTGGAGCAATATTTCACCTCCCACCTGAGGAAAGAAATAACTTCATCCCTGTTACATAAATAACACTAATGCCTAAGAAAAATCACCAAGTCAAGCAAACACCTTCTTAAATAAAAGCAGCAGGAGCCAGAAATTATTATTATAATTATTATTGCTGTTTCTGTCTGTCTTCCCCCAAATTTTTGCACGTTTCAACCCTCCAAGGGCAGCAATTTTCCTTTCTTGCTCTGAGTAAGGAACCCCGAGATTTCAGGAACTCCAAAGACTCACAGACAGAAGGGAAAAAAAATGCCAGAGTTTTGTTTCTCAGCCCTGGAAGTGCCACAGGATGATCACAGGATTTGGGATTATCTGAACTCCTATGGAATGGCAGCTCCTTCAAAGAGATGCAGTTTGTAATGTCCCAGTTTTACCCCAAACCATTCAGAGCTGTGCTGCTGGTGCTGAATCCAACCTCCCAGTATCCAACAGGCCCAGAGCCTGCTCTGCTCCTCACCTGGAGCCACATTCCTCTTTGTAGCCCAACCAGAATATCTCCTCACAATAACCCTAAAAATATCTGTATTGTACATGGAATTCTATCAGCTGAATGATTCCTTCACAGGGGAGAGTCACAGCCATCCCAAAAGAGCCGTGAAACGCCGAGAGAGATGAACCACCCGGCAGCAAATCTGCCTGTACCTCAACAACTTCCTTCCACTCATTCCAGGAGTAACACCCAGATTTTGAGGGCACGCTGGGAGAGCCTGGCACGCCCGGGCTGAGCAGGAGCCAGGTGCATTTAATGCTAAAAAAAGCAAGTGACAGGGTGAAATGCAAACGCAAACACGGTGCGTGCCAAGGGAGCGCGGCCCCGGCCACGCTCACAGCTCCCACAGAAACACAAAATGCAGTACAAAGGGGCTAAAAACCCACAGAAATCAAAGCCCATCCACGAATTGTGAAGGGAGTATCATGGAACTGCAGAATTCCAGAGTGGTTTGAGTGGGAAGGGACCTTAAAATCATCTTGTTCCACGCCCTGCCACAGGCAGGGACTCTTTCCACCAGCCCAGGTTGCTCCAAGCTGGCCTTGGACACTTCCAGGGCCAGGAATTCTCTGGGAATTCCATCCCAGCGCCTCCCCACCCTCGGAGGGAAGAAACAAATTCTAACACCTTACAGCTCCATGAACTGCACTCACAGATCCCTAAAAACTTTGGGACAGAAGGTGATTATCCTTAAACGGGGAAGATGGACAGAAAACAGCGTGCTGAGGGCAGGGAAACACAGGGTGCCTTTACCAAAGAGGAGCCACCAGCAGAGCTGTGGCCAAGGTTTGCCACAGCTGGCACTGCCAGGGCTGGAGGTGACAGTCCCACGAGGTGGAGCTGGAACTCTGCTCCCTCTCCCTGCGCCCGGAGGAGCCGGGGGAGATTAAAACCGGGAGTATTTAATTAGAACAGAGGCGACTTAAGCCCGTCAGCGCACACCAGGCGCCAGCCCCAGCCAAGAGAGCTGCTCACAAAGCCTTTCCCACAGAAAGCAGCTCTTCACACTGCCCTGACACCGGGAGGGATCCAAACAGACCCACAGCCAGCAGAAGGGTTGGTCCTGTTCCTGCCAAAGCTCCCTGTGGATGGGAGGCTGCCCCAGAGACGCTCTCAGTGGGCACTGAGCTTCCTGGGAGCAATGCAGACATTAAAACCACCCTTTCCTTGCAAGGTCCATCAAGTTTCCAGCTTAGATTTGTCTCCTCATGACCAGCACTGAGGCGGATTTGCCTGGGATTGTCATTGAGACAATCTGTGCAGAGCTGAGTGCTCTGACAGGGACATGGGCTCTGGATATCCTCGAGGGCCAACTCACCAGTGTCAGTCAAGGAGAGTCCCAAACCCTCAATTCCAGTTTGGAGAGCCCCAAAACCCCTCAATTCCAGTCTGGAGAGCCCCAAAACCCCTCAATTCCAGTCTGGAGAGCCCCAAAACCCCTCAATTCCAGTCTGGAGAGCCCCAAAA
>JAWWMO010000062.1:3203800-3217904 GCA_035047845.1 Dendrocincla fuliginosa | reverse complement strand
TCCCCCAAACAGGGGGACAGACCCCCCCCAAAATACACTCTCCCCCCAACCTGAATGCCCCACCAATCCAGACGACCCCCCCTCTAAATCAGACGACCCCCTTAACCCACATTCCCCCCCAAAACCAACCACATCCCCCCCAACCTGGGGACTCCCCCTCACAAACCACCCTCCCCAATCCCGGGGGTGGGGAGGGGGGGGCTCCCCCAACCTCCAGACCCCCAAACCCCCGCTCCCCACACACCAACCCCCCCTTTCCCCCCTCACCCTTGACGATGCGCTCGGTGGTCGGCAGCTTGTTGTGGCCGCGCCCGGACATGGTGGCGGCCCCGCTTTCCCCCTCCCCTCACGACGAGGAGCGGGGGGCCCGCCCGCGGCGGCTCCTCCGCGGCGCTGCGATCGCCAGCAGCACCCCCTTCCCCCCTTTCTCCCTCCTCCCGGCCCGCCCCCGCCGCCGCCACACCGCCCTCTGTCCCTTGTCCCCCTCCCCTTCCCTTCCTTTCCCTTCCCCGCCCTTCCCTTCTCCCTTCCCTTCCCCGCCCTTCCCGCGCACGCGCGCCGCCATCTTGGAGGGGAAGGGGGCGTTGCTAAGCAACGGGGTGTGTGTGAGGGGGGGGTGACATGGCGGCCAGGCCTGAGGGGACACGGAGGCCGCAGAGGGGTCAAAAAGGGCGATAAAACACGCGAAGGTGTGAGAAAAATCGCTTTTATTCGACTCTGAGAGGATACAAATGTCTGTGAGGGGAAGAAGTTTAGCAGACAAGGGAAGTTTTTATCTCAGCACGGGCTGGGTGCTCAGGCCATGAAGGTCCCAAAAAGCACACACCCACCCCAAAAATCATGATTTTTATAAGGGTCCTGCCTTGTTAGCATAATGAGAGGAGTGTGCAGGGAGATGGGGTCATCTGGTCAGAACAACCACTTCCCTCTGCCTGTTTTAGCCTTACCTTTATCTACTTTCATAATTCCCTATTCCCGAACTCAAATTGTCCCTGGCACCTGAACCCTTCACACATGCTTTACCAGGGCAGGGACACCTTCCACTAGCCTGGGTTGCTCCAACCTGGCCTTGGACACTTCCAGGGATGGGGCATCCTTTGGGAAATCCATTCCAAGGCCTCACCACCCTCACAGGGAAGAATCTCTTCCCAATATCCCACCTAGCCCTGCCCTCTGGCAGTGGGAAGCCATTCCCTGTGTCCTGTCCCTCCATCCCTTGTCCCAAGTCCTCTCCAGCTCTCCTGGAGCCCCTTTAGACACTGGAAAGGGCTCTCAGGTTTCTCTGGAGCCTCCTCTTCTCCAGGTGAACACCCCCAGCAATCTCAGTCTGGCTACATAATTCATGTTCCTTATACAATGTTTGAGGGCAAGCAAAAATAGATGGTGGTCTTTTCCCACCCCTGCAGGACAAAGGAGGGCAGGGCTAGGTGGGATATTGGGAAGGAATCCTTCCCTGTGAGGGTGGTGAGGCCCTGGAATGGATTTCCCAGAGGATGCCCCATCCCTGGAAGTGTCCAAGGCCAGGTTGGAGCAACCTGGGCTAGTGGAAGGTGTCCCTGCCCATGGCAGTGGGGGTAGAACAAGATGATTTTTCCCATCCCTTCTGACCCAAACAATTCCAGGATTCCATAATCCCGACCAGCAGGGCATGCTGAGGCAGCTGAAGGGTCAGGTATTCACCAAAACACAAGGATTTTGCACCCAAAGGGAGCCCACCCAAAGCCCCCCTGGGAGCACTAAGAGTGGGAGCAAGTCAGATGCACAATGAGACCTCCCTTCCTTGATATAACATTTATTTTTTTATAGAACACCCCAGAAATTCAAGGTTTATTTTCTTCAGCTGCAACGGGGTTTCTAAAAATTGCTGCTTGGAACTGGCAGCTCGGGGGGATTGTATATAAAAAGGCCAAAAAAAAAAAAAGGGGAAGTGGAAAAGCAAAGTTTGCTTTTTTTTTCTCCTAATGGAGGGTGGGGAAACAAGGACAAGAAAAGATGCTTGGAGTGCGGCTCCCTCGTGTGAGCTGGAGAGGAATCCAGCATCCCACACCTCCTCCTCCTCCCAGCCAAACCACAGCTTGGAAATGCATTTAAAATAAATAAATATAATTTAAGAAAGGGCTTTTTGGAGTCGTAGAGGCCGTGCCACGCGGACAGGCCGGGGGTTGTCAGTGCCATCTTCTGTCAGCTGCACTGCACTGCACGGCCGTGGAAATCCTGCTGGAAAAGCGGGATTGCATCACCCAGCCTTCCCCTTGGAAAAATCCTGAGCCAGCAGCGCTCCCAGCCCTTCATCCCCTGCTCCAGCTCTGCCCACAGAGGAGGTTTCACTGCTTGGGACCCTCCGTCATTACAGAATATATTTTATTTATGGATTTTTACAAATATCTGTACAATCCACGTGACATAAGTTACTCTCTTTGTTTCAACACGTCCTCTCCTACAACACCTGAGTTACTGAAATACTGAGATGGAACTGGAGCTTCCAACTGGAAACGGGAAGGGAAACACAGATGAAAATCCATAACGAGCTTGATTTGGGTGGTTTTCCCTCCTCACCCTCCCGCCTCCCCAGTCCCTTCCCTGCTGGCAGGTTCCAGCCTGTCCAGCTGGGAATAGGGGCAGAGGGAGAGCCTTGTTTCTCCAAGGGAGTTTCACCCCCACACCCCAAATTTTTGGGTTGTGGATATCTCAAGAGGACAGGGTTAAACTGGAAACGAGAAGACGACGGATTCACGATTCCCACATTGTGCTGCACCAGCCCCAGGGAATCCAGGCATCGCTCCTGCCACTTCCCAGCTCCTGAGGACCTCCCAGGCACAACCCACAGGGGGCAAACATCCTGATCTCCCCCTTTTCCATCCATGCCCCACGGAAACCCTCCAGCCACAGGGTGTTTTCCAAATGCTTCCTTGAGGGAGAGGAGAGGGCACATGTGCCAGTCCAAGGACTCCGATTTTCCACATCGAGTCACTCGGCTGGAGCTGCTGCTCTCTCAAGCAGGGAAAAGGAGTTTCCAATGGCACTTTCCTCCTGGATTAGCAGCACAGGGAATGAGTGTGAGGTGCTGCACGGGTGACTGAGCCAGAGCAGGCCAGGCTGCTCTGTCCCACAGGGAAAAGTGACTCAAGGTGACAATCCACAAAACAAGACACCACATGGGATAAAGCAGAGCCTGTCTCTCCTTGAAGGAACCCCCTGAGGGCTGTGTGGTACCCCTGGGTGAAGGGTGCTCCCAAAAAGGCTCCCTGCTCCTTGACAAGATGATATTTAGGTTTTGGGGTGCAGGACAAAGCCAACAGCGTTGGGGTGCTGAGGGGACTATGCCCAGCCTAGGAAAGCCACCATGAGCAGAGGTGACAATCCATGAGGATACTGGAAATGCCAGAGTCCAGGGACTCGGTGACAACTGTTAGGAGCTTAGGAAGAACATCACCCAGCTGGGAACTGAGGGAATTCAGGGACTACAGCACTCCAAGCAGGGCACAACGCTGCCAGAGGTGCTGAGCCCGTGCCAGGGGCTGAGGTGATGGGCAGGAAAAATCCCTGGCACACCCTGGCTTTGCTTTCCACAGGGGTGGGAGGGAAGTGTGGGATCCTCAGCTCCAGGACCACACTGAAGTGGCAGGGTGGCATCACCCTGTCACACACCCCCCACACTCCTGCACGGGCAGGGAGGGAGGGAAGACACTCCCTGACAACTCCCCCCAGCCAAAACACTTCCCAAAACACCTCCATCCCAATCCAAGGGAAGCTCCCTGAATCCATTCCTGCTTATCCACACAGCCACAAGCTCACACCAGGTATAAGACAAAGTTTGGAGGGGAAAAGGGGGGTGCGAGGGGACCTCAAGTGACACGGGTGGGGTGGGCAACATTATCAATATGATAATTAGTAATTCACGTAGTGAATCTGGGGAAAGCCAGCCCCGGGGGGCAGAGCTGGGAAGTGCCGGGAACACCCTTCTCTGGCTACTCCCTAAGGCTGGAAACACACAACCTAAAGAGGTTCACAGTCTGGTATTTTGTGTTAAAAACACCCCCCACCCCACCCTGAACCTCAGCAGTGTTTAAAAACCGGTGGCTGTTCCTGGGTGTCACTGTGAGCTTGGACACAGCCTGGAGAGACCCCTGGGCTGGGGGCCCACAGCCAGGCAGGGCTCTGCTCTCATCCCCTTCTCACCAGGAGCTGGGATTTGTCCCCTCTTCCAGCAGCACAGACCAAAGAGGGATCGGGACATCCTGCCAGGCTTCTCCCAGCAGCCCACGTGTCACTCCAGGCTGGTTTGGTGTCCTCTGCTCCGAGTGCTGACACCCAAAATGTGCTTTAAAAACCCAACCCTCTTCACCCCGCTCTTCCCAGGGCTGAAACGGAGCAAAACCAGTTGGGTGACGGTGACATCGTGAGCCTCCTCATCCTCAGCAGTGCTTGGAGAGCACAGCTCTGAGGGATGGCTGGTGGGGAATGCTCCAAGAAGGGTCTGTCCCCATCACACGCCCCCCAAAGGGGTTAGAACGGTGCCACATCCCATGGGAATGCTCCGAGAAGGGTCTGTCTCCACCCCAAAGGGGACAGCATCACATCCCATGGGAATGCTCCAAGCACATCGAAGGGAGCAGCACGGCCGAAGCAGCTCCCCACTCCATCCTTCCTGGGAGAGGTGAGGAGAGAAGGGATATGACACTGGAAAGAGATCCTCCAGTCATAGGTCAGTCCTGTGGGAAAGGGGGATTCAGCCTCCCCTCAGCCTTAAACCCAAGTAAAGTCTGTGGAACAGCTTCCAAAGCAATGTCTCTTCTGTAGTGTGACGTCAGTGCCCGCACAGGTACCGTCATTTGCTTGCAGCAGGAAAAGGAAAGAAAAAAAAAACAACCGAAGAAAAACCCCTTCCCCACCCCCAAAAAAAAAGAAATTGGAAAAACTGGATGAAGGCTGCAGCTCGGGCTGGTCCTACCCGATCTGGATCTGGCCAGAGTACATGGTGAGCAGCACCATGATGGTGAAGCCTGTGAGCAGCCCCGCGTTCTGGATGGCGAAGGTGATCAGGGCACTGCCGTTCTGCTCGTCCTCCCGGCTCACCTCGTTCATCTCGGGGAACTAGGAGGGGAAAACAGCAATGGCAAAGGCTCAGCAACAGCAATGGCTTTGTCTTTCCCCAGAAAAACATCCACCACCCATCCCATCCCATGGATTTCACGCCGTTGGGCAAAGTGAAGCGGAGACAGCAAAGCGTGTGCCAAGGGGGCAGAACAAACCCCCCACCACCCTCCAGGCTGAGCTTTTCCTGCGAAAACAAATGCTGGGAAGATCCCAGCTGTGCACTCAGGATTTACCATGTCAGCCAGAGCTATGTACAGGAACATCCCTCCAGCCAGAGCAAAGATCCAGTTGGCAGAGAAGTGGCTGCCGGCCACGATGCCGAAGGCCAGGCCCACATAGCAGCAGCAGGCAGAGATGAAGTTGAAGAAAAGGGCTTGGCGGATGGTCATGCCGGCATTCAGCAGGATGACAAAGTCCCCTGAGGGAGAAAAGGACGGGAGGATGAGGAGGGAAGGGCTGTTTGCAGCACTGGGACAGCACCAAGGTGCTGGCTTGAACTTGGGGTCATACAATTGTGGAATATCCTGAGCTGGAAGGGATGATTTGAGTCCTGGCCTTACACAGGACCCCCCCCCCAAAATCACACTATATCCCAGCTCAGGTATGGGCTCCCCCCACTACCCCTAAATTTGGACATTCACACCCAAAACCACCTCCCCTTGCACTGACCACACCACTGCCCCTAAATTCAGATGTTAATACCCAAACTCACCTCCCTCTCCACTGACCACACCACTGCCCCTAAATTCAGATATTAATACCCAAACTCACCTCCCTCTCCACTGACCACACCACTGCCCCTAAATTCAGATGTTCACACCCAAACCCCACCTCCCCCTCCACTGATGACACCACTGCCCCTAAATTTGGACCTTCCCACCCAAACCCACCCCCCCTCCCAACCCAACGAGGTGTCGAGGGCTGGTATTTTTCTTTGCCTTCAGATGTCTCCATCTAATTTTAAATCTCAGACATCATATTACCTCGATATTTTTAGAGCGGCGATTACTCAGTGCCGTTTACAGCCTCGCCTCCCCTCCCTGTTTATTCCACCCCAAACTCTCCTTTCTCTCCAGGGAAAAGGCCCAGCTCCCGGGAAGAGCAGCAGAGGGGGTCTCACATACCCAGCTCGTGGGGGAACTCCTCGCAGAGGATGGCCACGGAGGTGCTGATCCCTTGGAAGACGGAGACGGTGAAGGAGGCGCCGATGGCCAAGCCGTCGATGAAGTTGTGGAGGCCGTCGCTGAGGGTGATCATCCAGGCCAGCGTCCCGATGTCGGAGTACCGCACCTCCTTCAGCCAGTAGCACGCGCTCTGGGAGGCCTGCAGGTCCTGCCACAGCACCCCCACGGCGGGCTCAGCACCCCAGAGGGGTGGCAGATCCTTTATTCCACCCGGGAAAACCACCCTCCCGCCCGTTAAATCCACGCAGGGCTGGAGTGGAGCCCTTCCCTTCCCACCACCCAGAGATTTGATGAGGATCTGGGCTCTGAAACTCCTTTCCACTGACAGATGGGATGCTCCCACATGCCCAGCCCGTGGGGTAAGGCACTCACCTGGACAGAGAGGGAGCCCACCACAGCCTTCTCATCCCCAGAGGGGGGCTTGCACTCCAGCTCGCTGGTGATGTGTGGGATCATGTGGTCCAGGTCCCCGTTCTGCAGCTTCTCCGTGACTCCCTCCTCCTGGTCCTTCTTGGAGGGCAGAGCCTCGGGGCCGTAGTGGCTGTGCCCATGGTGATGCTGTGGGATCAGGGGGTTCAGGAGCCTGAGCCACCCCAATATTCCTGCTCTTTCCCACCCCACCATCCCCTTGCTCAGCCTCACCTGGTCCTTCTGCTTCAGGAGCATCTTCAGGACCTTCTCTGTGAAGAAGAAGAGGTAGAAGCCCCCAAATACCACAGCGGATTTGGAAACGTAATAATCTTCCTGAGGGTTGAATCCAAACGCCTGTAGGCAGGAGGGGACATGGAAAGGGATGAGAGACAGTCCCTGGCAGTGTCCTTCATGAGCCTTTGGCCTTGGTGGGGGCTGACACAGCTTTCTGACCTCTCTAAGAAGCAGCTGCTTTGGGGACAAGCTCAGAAATGGCCTCTGTGCACCTTTAATCTCCCTCATTCCCTCAACCAAGCTGGCTGTGCCCCAAGGGATTGGATCCAGCACCTGCACTGGGGCAGGGATCCCAAAACCAGGCTCTACTGTGCAAAGAGGACCTGCCCTCAGGGCCAGGAAAGGGCAATAAAACAGATTTTCTGCTTGAAGCAGATCAGGGGTCTCCTTGGAACGACTCCATTCCAAATTCCAGCTTCATACCTTGCTCTCAGCTCCTCTCCAGCACTGGATCCAGCACCTGTACTGGGGCAGGGATGCCAAAACCAGGCTCCACTGTGCAGAGAGGACCTGCCCTCAGGGCCAGGAAAGGCCAGAACAGGCAATAAAACAGCGATTCCCTGCTTGAGGCAGACTGGGGGTCTGCCTGGAGCCAATTCCCTTCCAAACTCCAGCTCCAAGGGGCTTCCAGCCTCCGTACCTCACTCTTGGGCTCCCCTCCGACGCTGCCTTCCCCTTCTCCAGCCAGAGAGAGAAACAGCCCCCGAGAGAGAGAGAGAAAAGCACAGACCCGCCAGTCCTCTCCCTACCTCGGGAATGAGCTGGAAGAGGGCGTTGGAGTAGAGAGTTCCAATCGCCAGAGCTATGAAGTAGAGGAGCAGCCGCTTGTAAAAGGTCTTCTTCATGAAGGGCACCACGCTGGCTCCCACCAGCGAGCACAGGGAGATGACGGACACGCAGAGGAAACCGTAACCCCAGACTGAGGAGTGTGAGCCAAACCCACCCCGGGGGAACGGGAGCGGTGAGGGGAGGAGATCAGCGTGGGGATGGGGAGGGAAGGAATCCACACCGAAAGGACAGAGAGAGGAGGGAGGGAGAGAGGGGAGAGAAGAGGACATTCATTAGTGATTGTTGTTCATCTCGGCTTGGCTTGAACCCGGCGCTGGGCGGCTTTGGGAATGGCTCTTTGGGAAGGGTTGGATTCTTGGAGTGAGTGCCTCTCACAGCTGGGTTTTGGCAGCCAGGCCGTGTCCGAGCCAGCCCCCAGCTCTGCTCCAGGAGCCATTCCCAAGCCACAGAGCGCCGAGGCCCCCTGAGCACCTCGTACGCTCCATCCCCATCCCAAGCCGCACTGGGATGCTCCGAGTGCTGGCGGGGTTGGAGCGTAGGCATGGCATTCCAATTCCTGGAAAAGCAGGAATTAGAGGTGCTTGGTTTTTATGTCCAGCGAATAAAACTTGCAGTTCTGGAGCTGAAAAGGAGCCTTGGAAAAATATCCCACTGCCAAGATGGACGAGGTGATTGTTGCCTGGGAGCAAAGCAGGCAATGCCAGGGCGGAAAAACCCAGTGGAATTTTAAGGCTGGATGTGCAAGAACTCAGATCCAGCTCATCCTCTACCCAGGAGCCACTTGTGCTCTGAGGAGTGTTCCACAGGTGTCCAAATCCAGGTGGATCTATTCAGCTCCAGAACTGTGCAATTACAACACAATTAATTTGCGATATTTCTGTCGGTCCCTTCAGAGCACCAGGAAACCTTGTGGCAGCCTGAACCTTTGTGGGAACATCGGGCTGGGAAATCAGGGAGACAGGAAGAAAAATGAAGGATTTGTACAACTTGGCTGATTCCAGAGGAAGCCGGTGCTTTCTCCAGGCTGTTCTCCATGCTTTTATATGGATATTTCCTCCATCTCAAGTACTCTCCCTCCTGTTCATGCCTCAAGCATGGCTGAGCACATCCCTCCATGGGATAAACTCCTGGACACACGGAGCAGGAGCAAAGAGCTTCTCCCAGCACATTCCCACTCCTCAGATCCATCAGGGCTGGAAGACACAGCCTCCCTGCCCGCTCCAGAGGTTTTCCTGGTGCTCCGAGGGGCGAGAAAAGCCCTGCGGAGCCCCTGAGATAAGCCCTGAGCCTCGGGTGGTGGAGGGGGCGGTTGGATTCGGCGGGGTTTGGAGGCAGGGAGGGTGCCCGGAGAGCTGCCCTCGGAGACGGGAGAGAGGGCAGGGACGTTCTACCGCACCTCTGGGATGAGCTGGAGGAGCGCGTTAGAGAGCAGCGTGCCGATGGAGAGCGCGATGAAAAACGTGAGGACCCGGCGGAAAAAGGCCTTGGAGGAGCACGGCACGATGAGGACTCCGAGCAGGGAGGCCACGTTAATCATGGACACACTGAGAAAACCAAAGCCCCACACTGCGGAGAACGAGAAGAAACGAGGGCCAGACATTACCGAGGCTCTTGGAGAGCCCGGATCCGGGCAGGTGGGAAAGGCTGGCTCTGGCTCTGCTCCCCGGCACTGGAGTGTCTCTCCCTGGGCTCTGGATGCTTTGGCTGCGACAAAACCGTTGCTTTTGGTGCAGGGAAGGTGGGAATGGAGCCACTGGGTTACTTGGAAAAGGCTTTCCTGAGCCAGTCCCAGCGTGGGACAAGCCAGGGCTGTGCTCAGGGCAGCTGATCCAAGACCTTGGGCCTTGTCAGGACTGGGATACGTGGGAGCTGGGTGAGCATCTGCTGGAGGTCACCCCTTCCCACCCAAAGGGACTCATGGCAAGGCCCCCTCCTCATCCAGCTATCCCGGAGGCACAGAGGTTATCCCGGCAAAACCACGCCACGGCACAATCCACAGCGAGGGAAACCTGTGGGTTTCTCTGCCAGCTGTAAGCAGAGAATTCCCAGGAATGCAAACCACCTGTCCTGGAGGTCCTGGGGTGCCTCATGCTCCTGAGCTCCTTGCCCAGGCCTGGGCAGTGCCTACGCCCCCTCCAGCTCCCCGCTTACCTTCAGCTGAGCTGGGTCTGCCCTCCTCTGTCTGCTCATTCTCCTCATTTTCCAGGTTTTCGGAGGCGCACGCCCCCGACTCCAGCTGCTGCAGGATGGTGGGGCAGAACTCCTTGAACTCCCTGTGCCCCACGGCAGAGCCCTCGCTCAGGTTGTGGATGGCAAAAAGCTCCACGGAGCTGAAGCACTGGGGAAGGGAAGGGACAGGAATGTGCCTTGAGATTCCCACAGCTCCACAGGGATGTTTTGGGGGTCCAGAGAGCCCCCACCCCTTACCCTGGAGAGGTTCAGGCGCTGCTGTGGCATCTGGGAGATGTTGGCATGTCCCACTCCCACATCCAGCCGGTTCAGCAGGCCCTTGAGCTGCTTCAGGCTCAGGGTCTGGCTCTCTCCATAGCGCTGGAGCAGATCCTGCAGGAAGGAGGCTGCAGAGACTCCCGGGCTGTCCCTGCCTGCCCAGACCTGCGGGCAGGGGAGGAGGCAGAGCAGCAGGAGCAGGCAGCAGCTCCGGGGGCCCGTGCTGGGGATCATGGTGCCTCTGGGATGCTGGGAGAGAAAACACACGCTGCTGTTAGCTTTGGCATTCCCAGCGCTCCAACCGCAGCTCCTCCACCCCACAGCTCTGTCGGGAGACAGCACAGCTCTTCCTCAGGGAAAGAGGGACGCACTGCTGAGAGCACCCAGACCCCGAGGGGGGGACTTGTATGCAAGACCACCCACTTTTCCCCCACCCTGAGCCACTCCTAAGCCCCCTGCTCACCATGGGGGGCTGCCAGGACACGGCTCCCGGGGGTTCTCCAGCTCCGCAGCGCCTCGGGACCCTGGGAAGAGCAGCGGGTGGTGGGAAGCAGGCAGGGCTTGTGCCTCTGCCAGCCCCAAATCCAGCTCTCCGTGGGGTGAGGAGTCACGCTCCAGCTCCCTGCCACGCGTGGATCCCCTCGGTGTCACCGGAGCTGGGACACAAATCCCTCCAGGGCCTGGACGCCGAGCTCAGGGGCCAGAGGTGGCATTTTCATTAGGTTATACTTTAACCAGGATAATTACCATGAACCGGGTCCTCCCCGGCTCCAACTGTAGGTGCCTTTATAGTGTTTGCCCAGAGTCAATCCTTGCCCTCTCCGCTCCTTTCATACGCGCCGGGGATCAATAAAAGTGGGGTGGCACAAACCCGGGGTGCAAAGGAAGGGGCTGGGGGAGAGGGGGGAACACGCCAGGCACGACCTGCACGTCCACTTTGGGAGCCTCCCGAGAGGCTGGGGCAGGGCCTGGGCTGCCTTCCTGGAAAAACTTCACCGAAAGGTGGATGGCAAGTTTGGGATTCACAGGGACAGAGAAAACAACAGTCCGCTGGCTCCATAAATGCAACAACAACCCTGATCCCACAGTGCGAGGCTCTAGGCACATGCTGCCTCCTGGAGCCCCTTCCCAGGGGTTCCTGGAGCTCCCAGTCCCAGCCCTGGGACACCCCACAGTGCCTGGCCCGTGCTGACAGCTTGCAGGCTCCAATCTCCTCCAAAAATGAGCCCAGGACATTTTTGAAGCCCGGCCAAGCAATTGTTCCGAAAATAACCTGGGCCCAGGACTGTGAGGAAAAGTGGCTGTGAGGTCATGAGAGGACCCCACTGCCCACCCAGGACCCCACTCCCCATCCAGAACCCCATTCCCCCTCCAAATACTCCAACATTCCTGCAGGTTTTACCAGCTTACCACCACTTTGTGAGCTTTGTTCTGGGGAGGTTTTAGCCTCCTCCTGCCAGGGCTTAGCTGGGATGCTTTGGCTTAACCCCTCTCCTCCCAAAACAGGGGAGGGAGCTCATCCACAGGGGTGCTGGTGCTGGGTGGGGGGACCTGAGGGACTTCTGCCTCCCTACTCCAATCCAACCCATCCAGGTGGGTCCTCCTGGCTTTACATGGGCCATCCCCCTGGCTGGTGACTTCCACAAGGGCTGGCACACAGCCCAGGGTGCCAAAGGTTTGTCCCAGTGGCCGCACGTCCCAGGAGAGGGACATTGGCTGCCCTTCCCTGCCCGTATCCCCGATCCCGCCTGGAGCCATCCCGCCGGCCACACACCGACTGTCCCGTGCCAAGGCACGCAGCCCTCTCCCGGCTGCCAAAATCGCTCCCAGGGGTTTCTCCCAAAGCCAGGCTGAGCCGGATACACCCAGGGTAGAAAACCGGACCTCAGCTTCTTCCCCCCCGGCTGCCAAAAGGCAAGGCAGGGAAGCGCTGCACAGGCAGAGCTGGGCAGCGCTGAACAGGCTCGCTCCGTTTTAGGGCAAAAACGAGGTGGAGGAGCCGCCCCTGCGCAAGAGAAGGGCCCAAACAGGGTCATCCCGAGGGGCGCCGGCTCCCCAAAACCCACGGGAAGCTCAGGGCAAGGCAGGAGGGTGCCAAACACACCCATCCATCCATCCATCCCTGCATCCCGGGATAACCCCCAGAAACGCAGCCCCTCGCCATCCCAACCTCCTGCCCGCTACCTTCAAGGGCGTCCTCCTGCCGGGATCCGCTCCCGGAGCCCGGAGCCAGCGCCTGACCTACTTTATCTCCCGGCGCGATGGGGCACATGGACAAACCGCAGCCCCGGGAAGGGCAGGGAAGGATGCCCGGCTGGGGATGTGCCCGGGAGCGATGCCCGGGAAGCCACGACAGCACCAGCGGAGCTCTCCAAGGCCAAGCAAACCCTTCCCACCTCCCCTGGGCTTCACTTCCCAGGGATCACCTCGATTCCCGGCCGCAATCCACCGACGGGAAGGTGACGCCGGGAATAAGAAGCGCTGGCAAAGCCCATGACCCCGGCGACGTCAGCGCTTCCCGAAATCCCGCACGGGGACAGCTCGGGAAGGGAGAGGGGAAGGAGGGGGCTCCCAAAAAATACCCCCCCCGCGATGAATCCCGCTCCTGGAGCCGCCGGGGCCGAGAAAAGGATGCTCCAAGCATCCCGAGCAAAGGATGCTCCACGCACCCCGAGCAAAGGATGCTCCACGCGTGCCGCGGGCAGGAGGGTTCCCAGGAGGGGCTCCATGCCCTGGGGACACATTCCCGGGTCAGGAACACCCCATTCTGCTCCCCTGGAGCATCCGCGGTGTCTTGTGCCTTGTTTTCCCCGCGATTCCAGGCCCTGGGGCGGGCAGGTGGGCAGCAAACAGGGCGATATTCCGGCCATCCCACCCCAGTCCTACCCAGTGCCCCCAGTGCTGGAGCTGCTGCTGCCCCCAGTGCCTGCCCCATCCCACCCCAGTCCTGCCCAGTGCCCCCCAGTGCCTGCCCCATCCCACCCCAGTCCTGCCCAGTGCCGCCCAACCCACTCCAGTCCTGCCCAGTGCCCCCAGTGCCCCCCCAACCCACTCCAGTCCCGCCCAGTGCCCCCAGTGCCTGCCCCATCCCATCCCAGCCCGCCCCCCTCTGCTCCCCGCCTGGCCCCACAGCCCGCACTGGTGGCGCCAGACCCCACAGCAGGGTCCTGCATCCCAAAGTGGGTCCTACATCCCAAAATTGGCTCCCGCATCCCAAAAGTGGCTCCCGCATCCCAAAGTGGGCCCTGCATCCCAAAATTGGCTCCCACATCCCAAAAGTGGGTCCTGCATCCCAAAAGTGGGTCCCGCATCCCAAAGTGGGTCCCGCATTCCAAAACTGGGTCTCGCATCCCCAAAATAGGTCCCTCATCCCAAAACAGCCTCCTGCATCCCCAAATTGACTCCCTCATCCCATTACAGCCTCCTGGATCCCAGAGCCCACCCTTACCTGCCCCATACTCCACAGGCAGCCCCAAAGCGGCCCCCAGGACCGCTCCTGGATCCCCCCAAACCTTCTCCCTGCATCCTCCCCTGCATCCCGCAGGGAATCCTCATCCCCATCCCCATCCCCATCCGGGGCTCGAGGCCGGTCCCAGCGCGCTGTCCCCGCCGGAATCCCCGCAGCCGGTTCCTCTGCCCATCCCATTATCCCATTCCCTTCCCATTATCCCATTCCCATTATCCCATTCCCATTATCCCATTCCCACCTCCGGCTCCCGCTCCCGCCGCTCCGCTCGGCCCCCCGGGGGCGCTCACTGCGCACGCGCGCGCCCGCGGGCACGGGGAGCGCTCCCATTGGCTGACGGCGCGGCGGGACCACGCCCCCCTCCCCTCAGCGCGCGCCGTGGCCACGCCCACCTCCCCCCCACATAAAATACCTC
>JAWWMO010000062.1:3156821-3170584 GCA_035047845.1 Dendrocincla fuliginosa | reverse complement strand
TCACCACCTCCTCTTCCTCGCCACCACCTCCTCTTCCCCACCACCACCTCCTCTTCCTCATCACCACCTCCTCTTCCTCCTAACCACCCTCTCCTTGTGCCCCCCTGCCCCTTTCCAGCCTAAAGCCAAAGCGCTGCTCCTCCCCCCACTCCCCTCCAGCTTTTCTGGCTGTTTCACTTAAACTGGTTATTCCAGGGTCAGCTGGGATTCGGGGAACATCCAGTTCACAGGGATGGGACCGGGACCCTGGAATCTCCCTGGGGAACATCATGGGGATGGGACTGTGGTGTTGGCATCTCTTGGGAACACGATGGGAATGGGACAGGAATATTGGCATCTCTTAGGGAACACCCAGCTCCTGGGGATGGCACTGGGATCCTGGAATCTCCCTGGGGAACATCCAGTTCATGGGGATGGCACTGGGACCCTGGAATCCTCTTGGGGAGCACCCAGCTCATGGGGATGGCACTGGGATCCTGGAATCTCCTTGGGGAACGCCCAGCTCATGGGGATGGCACTGGGATCCTGGAATCTCCTTGGGGAACACCCAGCTCATGGGGATGGCACTGGGATCCTGGCATCTCCCTGGGGATGGCTGTGCCAGCCAGCTGGATCATCCAGACTGGTTTCACTGGTGTGGGGCCAAACTGGGAGCTCCGTTCACCCCAGTAACCCCTCTGGGGGTTAGTTCCCCGCACCCCAGGACTTTGGACCATCAGGCAGGCAGGGATAGAGGCCGAGGGGAGCCCCTGGTCCCACTGCTGGAGCGTTCCCGGTGGGCAGGAGGAGCGGGCAGGAGGCCCCGGGTTGTTACCTCGCAGCGTGGCCTTTCTCCAGAACCCGTCTCTCACCTCCACGTAGTCGTACCAGCACAGCCGGCTTCGGTACAGGTCCAGGGTGGTGAAATTCAGGATGATCTGAGGGTGGGAAGGAGCGGGAAGAGATGAGCACCCTCCTCACCCCGCCTGCTGGGAGCCAGGTGGCACCCGGACCCGCTCCGCCTGGAGCATCCCGGCCCGCAGAGGGATGCTGGGCTTAGGAACACTCCAGAAAAAGGCTGGGAGATGTGGGGAGGAGGGAGAGGAGGGCTGGGAGGAGGTGGGAGCCGGTACCTTCTCTCCCGGAGTGACGGAGATCCTCCAGACGCAGTGCATGTGGGCAGAGTATCCATTGGGGAATTCCGGCGAGGAGAAGTTGCCCTGGCTGTCCTGAAGTGTTTCCCCACAGGCTACGAAGGCGGAAAAGTGGAAGTCAGACCTCCTGGGAGCATCCCCGAGTTCAGACCCACTGCCACCCACAGCCCCCCCGTGCCCTTTTCCCTTTCAAACTCCCAGCCCTGAGGACACAAAAAAACCCCCACTGGAGCATCCCAAAAACCTCCCGGGTTCCTGGCACCCCTCCAACCCCTCCGGCCACGGGGCAGGAGCCACCCCAGCCCCTGCCGTGTCCCGCCACGCCGTCGGGGCCAGGCTGCACGCCCGGGCTCCGGGCAGGTTTCCGCAGCCGCGGCTGGATCCGGCCCAGCGCTGCCATCTGGAAGCCACATGATGCCGTGGAAGCGGCACACGGAGCTTTGCAGGGGCCAAGGCAGCCCCCCCACCCCTCTCCCGCTCGGGGGGGACCACGAGCTGAAAGGTGAAACGGTGTAAAAAGGGGCCGTCTGAAAACCTGGGCTCGCTGCCTTTTTTCCCCCCTCCTTGCTTTACAATGGAAACAAAGGGATCCAGAGAGGCTTTTTGGGGAGGTTTTCTTTTTTTTTTTTCTCTCCTCCTTTCCTTGCTCCAAACTAATCACTTTTCCTGCTCCCCCGCAGCCCCCGAGGGCGGCGCGGCCGTGGGGCCCCTCACAAAGGCGTCCCTCTTCCACAGGCTGCTAATTAGTTGCTGGAATTAAAAGCGGGAGCGTGCGGGAGCCAAACTCCTTGCAGATGTTGCCAGCACAGTCCCAGAACACGTGCCCGCTGCTGGGGGACTCGTGCCAGCCCCCTCCCCGTGCCTGGGGCAGTGCCACCTCTCGTGGTCGCATCCCTGGTGCCCTTCGAGGTGCCAAGCTGCGCCCCAGTGCCATGATGGGGGTGCATTGGGACCAGGCTGTCCCATCCCACCAGGATAAAACCCTGTGCAACGCCCGGCTGTGCCTCATCCAGACCCTTCCTGGTGCTGGGGTGGGATGGGGGATGCTCTTGGAGGAGGGTTTCTGAAGAGGGTTTGCTCTCAGGGGGTGCTGCGTGGTCAGGGGGTGCTCTCAGGGGGTGCTCCGCTCTTTGAGGATGCTCTTAGGGGGATTTTTTGGGGGGATGCTCTTGGACGATACTCTGGGGGGATGCTCTTCTCTTGGAGGGTGCTCGTCAGGGGATGGTCTTTGGAGGATTTTTTGGGGGGGATTGCTCTTTGGAGGATTTTTTGGGGAAGGTTCTCTTTGGGGGATGATCTTGGAAAGTTCTCCGTGGGGATGCTCTTCTCTTGAAGGATGCTCTTCTGAGGATGGTCCTTGGGGGGATGTTCCTGGGGGAGAAGCTCTTTCAAGGATTTTTGGGGGGGGATCCTCTCAGGGATGTTCTTGGAGGATTGTCTTTTGGGGGATACCCTTTGGGGGATTTTGTTAATGGAGTACTCTGAGGGGGAATGCTCTTTGGGGGGTGATTTTGGAGGATGCTCTTTTGAGGGATGCTCTTGGAGGACGGTCTAGAGAGGATTTTTTGGAGGGATGCTCTTTGGGGGATTCTCTTGGAGGATGCTCGGGGGACGGGATGCTCTTTTGAGGATTTTTTTGGGGGATATTCATGAATGCTGCTCTTTGGAGGATTTTTGAGGGGGGAATGCTCTGGGGGATGCTCCTTTCTTGGAGAAGCAGGAGGACAGGGCAGCTGAGGACGCCTCTGCTCTCATGGGCTGAGCCCCGGGGTTCACCGAGCTGTTGCCTCCAACTTCTGCTCTCAAACCCCTCCAAAAAGTGCCGTGGATGGCACCTTGTGTGCTCCTCACAGGGCAGAGAGGGCCCCACAAAGCGACTTTTCCACTCTAAACAGAGAAACCCATTCAGGCTGACGCCACCTTTGCCAAGTTTTGGGGTGAAACAGAGCGGTTTCCTGGGAGATACAACTCCAGGCGTGCTACTCTTGGCAGTGACAGGGCAGGGGACACTCACCTGGGCAGGGGACACTCACCTGGGCAGCGGTAGAGCTTGCGGGCCTGGGCGATGTCCCCCTTGCTGAGCCGTGTCCTCTGCCCGATGGCCGGTCGGACCCCGTTCACGTCGTATTTGGGCAGGATGGTGTCCAGGAAGATGCCCCTGGGACAGCAGGAGGGTGAGCCGGGTGGGAATCACCGGCCCTGTGGCCACTTCCCAGGGGGAAGGATGCTAAAACCAGCCCGGATAATTAAAAACAGCCTCGCTAATTAAAGCCTAGGGGCCGGTGAGTCAGCGGGGACGTGTCCCCAGCGGAGGTGACCGCGGGGACAGCAATTCCCTGCCCTGGAATGGGGCACTGTGGGGCTTCATCCCATCATGAGAGCCTTGCTTTGAGGGAATTAACCCTGTGAGGAGCTGGTAACCATCTCCCTGCGGCTGGGGACACTGTGACACTGTCCCCAGGACACAAGGGGACGCAAAGCCACCTCGGGCAGGTACCTGGAGAAGGTGTTCCTGGCGTAGTGCATGATGCTGTCGAAGTCATACGTCTCCCCCAGAGACTCCACCTCCTCCGGCTCCATCTTCAGGAAATTGTATTCCTGCCCTGGGGAGACAGGCAGGGGCGACCCCAACGTTGTCAGTACCCCGTGGCAGGGATGATGATGATGAGGAGGAGGAGGAGGAGGAGAAGGAGGAGGAGGAGGGGGGAGGCTCATGCCTACCCGGCTGGATGTTCTCCCGGATGATGGAGACGTGATCATCCCTGTCAGGGCGCGTGTGCTCGTGCCAGAACCCGATGACGTGGCCCAGTTCGTGCACCACGATGCCGAATTTGTCGCAGTTTTTGCCGATGGAGATGGCCTGGGGTCCCCCTCCTCGGCGGCCCACGTAGGAACAGCACCTGGGGGCGGGGGGGACCAGGTAAGTCTTGGCCCCCCGGGGGGACCACCCTGGTGGTGTGGGCATGCCACCCAGGGGCATCGGGGAGGGGGTCCCGCATGGTGTGGAGCATCTGGGGATCATCCCTGCTGCTGGAACTTCAGCCATCCTGTCCAGATGAGGAGCTTGAGCTGTGCCTCCAGCCTCAGCTCTGCCTGGGGACAGGGAGAGCTCAGCTCCTGCCATTGGGCTGCCTGGCATGGGGTGGCACAGCATGGCACGGCACGGCTGCAGCAGCCCCAAATCCCTGCTCGGTGGATGGACCCTTGTCCGTGCGCTGCAGCTGAGCTGGTCCAGCCCTGTGTTCTGGACCCGGGCTCAGGGTTTGCACCCACGCAGGGGCTCCCATTCCAGGGGAAATCCTTCTCCCAACCACCATCTGCTTGGCTGGGGCTGTGCCCTGACGCGTGAAGACGCTGAGCTCGTCCAAACCCCTGTTTCCTTTGGCCTCAACCCCACTGCAAGCCCGGGCTGGTGCCTCGCCACCAACCTCAACCCCCGGCGGCGGCTGCAGTGGCAGCTCCGACACCTCCTGCCCTCCACCAGCCAGACCCCACGATAAAACCGAGCCCCAAACCCACAGGGCAGGTGGTCCTGGAGCACCCCCAGGGCCCCCTGGGACATACCCACAGGGTCTGTAGGTGAACACGATGTAACTGTCCTCATCGTTTCGCTCCAGGAAGGTGACACAGGTGTGCTTCTCCCAGTGCCGCATCGCCTGCCGGAATATGGCTCGCTGGCTGCCTGCGGAGGGGCGGCGGGGGCCGTCAGCCCTGTGGGGAGGGAGGGAGGGGGATCCGAGGCACGGCGGGGGTCGGAGCACCCCCCCAGCCCGCACTCACCGCTGAAATTGCCGCTGATGACATAGGGGATGACCCCGTCAGGCCACACTCGCTCCGGCCGGGATGTGGCAGCCCGGCGGCTCCGTGCCCGCTGCCGGCCCCGGCTGTGCCGCGGGTGGCTCTGCCGGGGGCTCGTGGTGTTGTTGCCTGCGGGGAAGGAGGTGGGGGTAAGAGCTGGCAGCCCCCCTGCCCGGGGTGGAGGCGGATGGGGGTGTTTTGGGGGGTGCGGCGGTACCTGAGGAGTTGGTGGGCAGGCGGGTGACGGTGTGACGGGCCAGGTCCACCACCCGGTCCACCTGGAAGAGCCGCAGGTCCTCCTCGTCCAGGGCGATGTCGCCCAGGAAGGCGGCTGGGATGGGGTAGAGGAGACGTGAATCCCCCCCATGTTTATGCCATGGAGCCCCCCTTGGGTGCCCCTCCCCAGCCCCCCCGCACCTGGCAAGCCCTGAAGAGAAAGGCAAGCCCTTCCTCCCCCTCCTCCTCCTCCTCCCTCTCGCTTTCAACGGAGCGTGGTGCTGGCCGGGCTCCCCCCTGTCCCCAGCAGCTGGAGCCAGCCCTGCACTCACATCTGGATCGCATAAAGCCCATCCATCACTTTTTAGTGTTTCTATTATTGTTTGTGTTGCAGAATTGCCTCTTTTTTTTCCTTTTTCCCCTACTTTGCTGAGTTTAGGACCCCCTTCCTGCCCGGCTCCCGCTTCCCAAGCCTGGTGCGAGCTCCGACAGCCCCGGGATGCTCCAACGACCTCTGAGTCATCTGCCAGAGCGGAGCGAAGCCATATGGCCCGGGAAGCTCCTGCTGCGCCCAGCGCCCGCAGGAATGGAGCAGGAACGGAGCAGGAATGAGGCAGGAACGGAGCAGGAACGGAGCCGGCCGCCTGCCGGGGCTGGGAGCCCCGTTCCTGCACCGGGATGGCCGAGATGCTTCAGCATCACAGGGCTGGAGGACACAACCCCGCACAGCCCTTCCTCCTCCTCTTCCTCCTGCCCCCCTCCGTGACTCAAAGCCGCGGGACGAGCGAGTCTCCCGGAGTCGGGGCTTGGCCGGCCCTGATCCCTTGGGATGCGGCTCCTGCGGAAACGCCGTGGCCGGAGCGAGAGGGCTGGCAGAGGTCACGCCGAGGCTCCGGCGGTGGCCGCAGTGGGGTGGAGTGGGGTTCCTCAGCGGTTTTTGGGGTACCCGGGGTGAGCGGGGGGTCCCGGGCACCCCGTGCCCTCGGCATCCCCCGGGGAAGGGCGGTGATGGGGAGGGGTGTGGTTGGAGCAGCTCAAGGGATGAGGGCGAGCGTTGCCAAGGTCGCGCTCCAAGCAATTAGCAAATGGATCCCAAAAGAGCCACTAATTATGAAGACAAGGCGGGACAATTAGGATAACCCTCAGAGGTCCAAAAATCCGGCACGGGGTGAGAGAAGCAGCCATGGGATCAGAGGAACAGGCTGGATCCCATCCCTTCGCACGGCACCGAGCCCAGACCCCACTCCGCTGAGAGAGCCACGTTTTGGGTCTGTCCCCAGCACTGACTCTGGGGGTGAATCCCATCTGAGAAAGCCCCGAGGTGGAGAGCAGACCTGCGGCAGAGCCGAGGGAAGAGCAAACAAGCCGGGGCCGGCACCTCCCCTGGCAGCGACCTGCGGCTGGCAAGGCCAGGCTGCAATTTGAGGGCAGAGCAGAGGCAGGAGCCGGCCCCGGCCTCCCCACACCCTCCCCGGGACCGGGAGAGACGTGTCCGAACGGGCAGCGCGGGGGAGGACCAGGGCCGGGGAGAAGGACGAGCATCCCGTGCCAAGAGCTGCGTGGAAAGACAAGGGAAAGTAAGCTCGTTTACAGCCGAGCAAGCGCCGGCGGAGCCAAGTGATATAGAAACCATATGTGAGGGATTTGGGATACGTGAGAGAGCCGGGCAGGCCAGCCCGGGGACGTGGGGTTGGTTTTGCTGGTGGTGCGAGGCAGTTTGACTACCCAAAAAAACCCCCAGCCCGAGGGGGAAGGTGTTCTGCTGCTCCCGGAGGGGCCAGAGGAGCCGTGGGGGAGCAGCGAGGATGCCCCGGCAGCGATCCCTGTACGGACACGTCAGGGACAAGCCCAGAGTGTCGGATTGAGAAACTTCCAGGCTGGTTTGGGCTCTGGTCACGTCCTCCTCCCACTCACTCGCTGTGCACCCACGGCATGAGGTGACACATCGGGTGGTTTTGGGGGGGTTTCTGCTCACCAACCCCCCCCCATATGCTGTTAACCTCCCCAAGGGGCTTCCTTGGGGATGCTGCCACCCTGATGTCACTTGTCCCTTCTCTGATCATGCCACATCCTCCTTCCAAGGTGGAGGAAACCCCCTGCAAGTGAAGGGGATCCCCTAAAGGTGAAGGGGGCCCCCTACGAGTGAAGGGGATCCCCTGAAAATGGGGGATCTCATGGACAGGAGAGATCCCAACCTCTGCTTGGCAGAACGCAGGTTGGAGCAGGAGGAAACACACCCCGAGGGGTCACACCTCCAGCACCCGTTCTCTGCACCAAGCACCCTCATCTCGCCAGGTCACAGTGTCCAAGAGACCCCAAACCAATTGGGCAAAGGTCCCCAAACGTTCCCAGAGCTGGTGCCGGTGTCCCTGAGCTGTTCCCAGCCTGGGACACCGTGGGCTGTGCCACAGGGGCTGCTCTCTGCTCAGTCACCGAGGTATCGGGGGCAAGGTCCGAGCCCCGGCGGTGCCAGCGGGGAGGATGCAGTGCCAGCGGGGGGGATGCAATGCCAGCGGGGGACAGATGATGCCAGCGGGACAGACATGGAGCCAGCAGGGAGGATGCAATGCCAGCGGGAGGGATGCAGTGCCAGCAGGACACCGGCTTCAAGGCCAGGCGTGGGCCACGATGGCCCCATCGCCACCCCCATCTGCCAGCTGGTATCAGTAGGGAGCGGGGCAGGGGAGAGGGGGATCAGCCCAGCTCCGTCCAGGCACATCACTCCCACCCCCCAGCACACAACCAGCCATTTGGGACCTGAGAGGAGGCTCCCACAGAGCTCTTTCCCCCCCCCCGCAGCCGGGAGATAACTCAGCCCTCTGCTGTTGTTTGACTTTTTGTGTTGTGTTTTCTTTCGGGTTCTTGGAACGGTGACGTAACCCCGGGGCTGAAGCTTTAAACAAACAAGGTTTTTCAGCAGGACCTGGGCCAACCCCCCTCAGCACCCCATCCCGATCCCACAGGCACCTCCTGTCTGCTCGTGGCTCACTGGCTGTCCCTGCAGGGTCCCTGTCTCCCTGCCTGGGATGCAGGAGCTCAGCATCCTTCCTCCCCCTGAGCTCGGCAAACAGTGCAGAGGACTGGGCCTGACCTCTCTGGCATCACTGGGATTTTGGGATGAGCCTGACCTCGGACTCCACCAAGGCTGGGAACCATGTTGAAGGGAAGATAAAATAAAATGAGTGATGGGAAGGGGTCGGGGAGCGAACGTGGTGTTCTGGTGAGCCGGGAAAAGCAAACAGAGCAGTGGGGAAGCCTTGGCAGGTCAGGAGGCAGATAAACAGGACAGGATCACATTCCAGGTCAGTCTGGGGCAATGGAGCATGGCATCGGACAGGAGGATCCCTCAGCCTGCTGCAGGGCCCACCAAGGGGCACCGGGCAGGAAGGACCCTCATCCTTGTGCAGGTCTCACCAAAAGGCACCAGCTGGGAAGGACCCTCACCCCTGTGTGGCTCCCACCAACCCTCAAAGATCACTGGGCAGGGTGGAAAGCATCCCCTCAGCCCAGTTTTCCCTCCTTGGCTCAGCAGCTCCATCCCAGCCACTCCAAGTCCTCGTTGTGGTGCCCATCCATGAGCATTGCTCCCGGCGCAGGCAGGATTTGGAGTGTGGAGGGAAGCAGCGAGAGAGCTGCTCTGCCCCAGCCGGGAAGGGGATTGAGGACAGCGGTTCAATAGGTGTATCCCGGCCTCAGCCGAGCTGCCGGGTTGTAAAGCCACCGAGTCACGGGAGCCGCATCCCACTGGCTCGCAGGGCCGCTAAATATGTGAGGAATGCTCGTCGCACCGCCCCTCGCCCCCGCACGGCCCAGCTGCACAGCAAAACACCCCGGGGCCGCGGCCAGAGGAGCGGGGACCCCGCTCAGACAGGACTGGGGGGTCCCGCTGGCGCCGGGGGTCTGCCCTGCCCGCAGAACCCCGGGGGAGGAGGTGTGGGTGTGAAGGTGGAAGGGATGTGGAGCATCCCAGGGCTGTGGGGATGTGGGAACAGCCGTGTCTCCCCCGGCTTCCCACAGTGGGCAGTGGTCCTGTGAGACCCCCAGGACAGCGGGGACAGGGTGGAGGTGAACCAGTGCAGCCCCTCTCCTGGTGCCCCTCGCCGGAGAGAGGGAGCAGCCAGCCTGTAAATGCCGGGGCCAGGAATATTTGCTTTCCCAGAGCACCTTCCGACCAGCACAGCAGGCACAAAGCAGGAATTCAAGCCTTGGAGGCCACGCTGGGAGCCAGGCCAGATCATGGCCCCTCTACAGCCAGAGGGGAAACTGAGGCACGGGGGGATGGGGCCGGTCAGCACCAAGGGGCACCCCTGAAAGAGCCAGTCCTGCACTCAGTTGGGACCCCCTGTTTCCTGGCTGGAGCATCCTTATCCCAGCTGGTGCTTTTGGGAGACCCAGGGCTATGCCAGCACCCAGCACTGCACATACAGCAGCTGAGGGAGGCAGAGATGCTCAAGCAGAGCATCCAAGGTGAAGGGATGATCCCTATCCCCAATTCCCCTCTGTGCATCCCTCTGTAACACAAGGCACATCCCGTCTCTGCCAACACTTCCTTACAGCCAAATTCCCTCCCCAGCCCTGGGCATCGGCATTCAGGCTCCAAACTCTCTGCTTGCTCCAGGTGATGAAATAAGCCCCGTGGAGCCTCTAATAAACACATCCCAGGCCAGCAAAAGGCTTCCAGGGTCAGGAAACCTCCATCCGGGGGTAGGTTGGGAGTGGGAGGGATGGTTTGATCACTCCAGGGGAGGATTTTCCTCCTGCTTCTCTTCCGTGACAGCGAATGGAGGAGAGAGCCTCCTCCAGGGCTCGGTGTGGAAGATGCCAAACCTAAGGCATGACAGAGCCCTGGGATGCCAGGAGCCATGTGCAGGGAGCAGGGTCTCCCTGTATCCCTTCTCCAAAGCCAGGTCACTGAGGAAAACACATCCCGGGACAGCAGCACCGGTGTCTGTGAAAGGGAGAGCTGCTGGAAAGGAAAACACTTGGGATTTGCTCTGCCAAGGGGATGGGGGGTGGGTCGGTGTCACATTGGAGAGGAGTTTGGTCACAGCAGGAACCAAAGCCCATCAGGGACAGGGATGTGCCCCAACACCTGGCTCCGGACACGTGGGGTGTCCCGGGATCTCATGGCACTGTGTCCATCCCTGTCCCTGGTGGGTGGCCAAAGGACACCGGTCCCAAGGGTTCCCACACCTCTGCACATCCTCCCCGGGCTTTGGCTGCAAACATACCCCTCCTTGTGCTTTCACTGCTCAATCCTGTCCCCACAGCCCCTTCCAGCGCCCATTAACTCTTTCCAAAGGCTCTTCCCAGCTGCCTGGCCATGCTGATAAACCTTCCTGCCGTTCAGGATCTTCCTATTGCCTTTCCCACTTGCACGGAGCAGCGATTTGCCACGCAAAGCCCCTCCGGACCAACTGCACAGCAGTGATGGACCTGCAACCCTTGCCAGGTGATAAGTAGGACCTCAACTCTCCCCACAGCTCAATGAGATGCTGTTTTCTCCAGGAATCCTCAGCAAAGCCACGAGCAACCTGGAGGATACATTCTCGCCCTCAAAACACCCACCACGGCACAGCCCGGACGCAAAACTCGGGGGAACCCCGCTCCGTGAACCATCCTTCTTCCTTCCCCTGTATCCCTGCCGACTGCTTTGTTCTCCCCGGGTCTCCCCCAGGCCGACCCGTCCCGCTGGCCATGTGTTTCCATGTGTTTCCCAGCCGCGGATAAAGCCTCAGGAAACGCCGTCTCCCCCCTCGCCACGACCCGCCGGCGTGAATCAGCAGCCGGAGCGTTTCCCAGGAGCCGGGAAGGGAGGGCAGAGAGGAACGACCACCCCTCCCCTCCGGCCTCGCCGTCGCACCCCGGGCCCCCGCCGGGGCATGCGGGTGATTACACAAAGATAAAGCAGATCCCGGGATCGGCCTGAGATTCCCAAGGTTTCCGGAGCCCTGAACCGCAGGCCTCCCGCCGGCCCCGGCTCCGCGGGTGGATTTTTACCCTGCATGAATAAGTGACATATAACGGCTGGAAAATATTTTTGGGCAGCCTGACAAGTGTGACTCCAACCAGTAGCCTGGGCTGGCTACGCCTGGAAAGTGTAATCTAGGTGAAATCTGGGCGACTGGAGAACTCCAGGCATGGCTGGGAAGCTCATGCACCCGGGGAAAAGGGGGGCTCAGACCCCCAGCCCCATCCGTGCGTCCCGTGGTTCTGCCGGGCTAGTGATGCTGATCTCCCCATGGGGAGGTGGGGGCAGCAGATCCCAAAAAAACACCTTATTTAGGGGGCTGTGTGAGCGCTCGAAGGGCTCTGCACCCCCTCCCCATGGAGGAGGGGGATGGAAGGAGGCGGGTGGGGAGAGACATGCCAACCCCCCCGTTTAGCCAAGCATCCCAAAATGGGGATGTGGCTCTTCATTCAGGGAGAGAGGTGGGCTCCATCCCTCCCTGGGTGCTGGGGGCACCCGAGGGGTCCCAGCTCCCATCCCCAAACCGCTCAGCAAGCCGCCTAGATCCCCTGGGATGAGCCAGAACAAACCCTGGGGCTGCTCCTCCTGCGCGGCTGGGGGTGGTGGGAGCGATTCCAGCTGCCTTTCCCAACCGGAGACACGACCCTGATTCGACCCGGCGGCTGCTCCCGGGCACCGAGACCTGGATATCCTGCTGACCGGGTGAAGGGAAACCGGGGCCACGGTGGATTCCTCCCTCCCTGGCTGCCCGGGGGCTGGTCCAAGGGCTGGATCTGCCAGCGGTCCCGTTTTGGCATCCTTGGAAGCGACGCGGCGGCACGGGCGGCTCTTCCCCTTCCGCTGGCATCGGTGCAGACGGGGTGGCATCACCGGGGTGGCCGGCGAGCCACAGGCAGCTGACGGCCTCAGGACACCTCTGGCATGAGCTGTGCCAAGGAACCCAAATCCCTTTCCCTGTGTTTCCCTCCCTGGAGCCGCGGTGGTGCCAAAACCTCAGCGCTCGGCTCTTTCTGGCGCTGCCCGAAGGTTGGGAAGGGTCTCAGCACCCCAAAACAAAACCAAACCCTCGCATGGGATGCCATGAAGAGGTCAGGGGGATGCCGGTGGGATGTCAGGAGGGGCTCCAGCTCCAGCTCCCACGGATGGACTTCTCCATCCCAGCCCTGAGGAGCCCAAAGGGGGTAAATCCCCGGTTTGTGCAGTGCGTGGCAGGGCCTGAACCCCCCCTCCTCCAGGCTCCCTGGGAAGAGCTGCCGTAATTAAATTAGTCACATAAGGATCTCATAAAGGCAGGACGGCAATGGGGAGGGGGGAACAGCCCATGGGGGTCCTGGGGTGCACAGGAGCGGGGTGAGGAGTGGCCACGGGGAAAGCCACCACTAATTAGCCCGGCTCGTCAGAGGGTGAAGCCTCGTCTCTCCCGCTCAGCTGGAGGAAGAGGGAGCGGAGGGAAGGCTCCAGCCGGCTCTGCCCGGACGGTTTTGCAAGCCTAGCTGTTTCAGCCCGGGAGGGCAGGAAGGGAAGGATTTTTGGCCAGAAAAAGCCCTCGTGTAGACAGAGTTATATCAACAGCCGCCCTCCAGCGCAGACAATGCCAGTACAGAGAAACGTGATCCCCAGCCAGACCCCGCCAGACCCCGCCAGACCCCGGCCCTCGCACCGGGCTCAGCCCTGCCCGGCCCTCCCGTGCCTCAGTTTCCCCCCCTCCCAAATCCTTCCATGCACTTTATCTCCCACTGGAACGCGGGGATTGTACCCCCGCAGCACCCAGTTTGATCCCAGCCCTTCCAAAATCTGGGGAACAGCTCACAGCCTCCTGTCTCGGCACAGCCCGCGGGAGCAGCTCCCGGGCTCAGCCTGGCCCGGGTGTCCCGGGGGGACGAGCTTTGGCTGCGGGTCGGGAGAAAGGCAAAGGGTGCAGAGTGTGCGCTCAGGGATGGGGTGGGATGGGGGGTGCGATTGGTCCAGGGATGGGTCCCGGGATGGGGTGGGATGCTGAGGGGGGTTTGGATGGGGTGTGGGGGCTCCCCACCGCCTTTGACAGCTGCCAGTCCAGCCAAGACCAGGGAGAGAAAGAGGGGCGCAGGGCCAGCCCCCTCCCCAGTCCTCACCCTAAGTACAACCAGATGCATCTCGGAGCGGGACCGGCCGCTGCTCCCCCCACTCCTCCCACCGTGGGCATCGGGGACCCCCCGGCCCCGGGGCCAGCGCGGGGTGGCGGTGCCAAGATTTCCCCGTGCAAAGCCCCGAGGTGTGTGCGGGGCTCACACTCACTCACACTCACTTCCACATTCACTCCCACCGGCCCCCCCGCGCTCCTCTTTGTCCGCCCGCCCGCCCCTCGCCGCGCATCCCCCCGCTCCTACCGGCTTTGCAGGGGTCCTTGTAGTCCAGGGGCTCCTCGTCCTCCTCCTCCTCTTCCTCCAGCACGTAGGAATAGTCCGGGAAGCGCAGGGCCCGGGCCAGGAGCAGGCAGAGGAGCAGCCCGCAGCTCCGCAGCCCGGCCATGGCTCCGGCCGGGGTTTCTTTTTTTTTTTTTCCTCTCTTCCCTCTTTCCTTCCCTTCTTTGCTTTTTTTTTTTTTTTTTCCTTCCCTCGCTATCTATCCCTTTTTTTTTTTTTTTTTTTTTTTTTTTTTTTTTTAAA
>JAWWMO010000062.1:3141015-3156721 GCA_035047845.1 Dendrocincla fuliginosa | reverse complement strand
CTCTCTCCCCTTTTTTTTTTTTTTTTTTTTTTTTTTTTAGGGAAATGAGATCTGGCGGGGGCGGGTTCAAGCGCGGAGCTCGGCCCCTGCAGCCCCGGGCGCAGGGCTCGGAGCGGGGCCAGCGCCGGGGGGGCGGCGGAGACCGGGACCCGGCCCGCAGCCCCCGATACTTCCCCTCTGCACCCCCCGGGACCCGCTCCCGCACTCCCCGGCTGCGGGGCTGCCCCGTTCCCTCGCGTCCTGCACCCCCTCGGTCCCGTCTCGTGTGCCCCGGTATCGATCCCGCATCTCCTGGTCCCGTCCCGCACCCCCCGGTCCCGTCCCGTCTCTCCCGGTCCAGATCCTGCTCTCCCTTGGTCCCATCCCGTGTCCTCCGCTCCCGTTCCGGCCACCCCCGGCTCCCGTCCCGCACTCCTGGTATCCCGGGGACACGGCATTCCACATTCCCCAGCCCTGATCCTTTCCCCTCCGGTGCCATCCCGTGGGATGAGATGCTGGATCCTGCCCCACCCTGGGGTCTGGACCAGCACCAGCTCCACCGTGGGCACCCCGGGCACTCCTGGGTGGGTGGTATCCAGGATGAGGGTGCTGAGGTGACGGGCACGGGCAGGATGTGCCCCTGGTGCTCCCAGCTGTGTCATCCCCCTCGCTGCCCCCCGAACACGGGGTCAGGGGTGGCTGTGTCCCCCCTCGAGTGGGGTGTGGGTGCCCCCGTCCTGGGGGATGGAATGGGGTCCAGCTGCCTGCTCACCCACGAGATCTCCAAATTCCACCGTGCTTTACCCTGTGTCCCCACATCCCTGTGTTCTCCCATGCCATCCTGGTGTCCCCATGTCCCCCAGCCCATCCCAGTGCTCCTGTGTCCCCCAGTATTCATATCTCTGTGTGCCCCCAGCCCATTCCTCCTTCCTTGCCCCCCTTGTCCCCTTGCATTGTCCCTCGTGTGCATCCCAGCCTGCAGTGGGAATGAGGGGTGAGGAGGCCCCTCCTCAGTGCCTGGCTCATCCCAGGCTGCTCCTCAACAAACCCATCCCTATCCTCTTACTCACAATCTTCCCAGAACTTGCATTCATCTTATTTTTTTAAGATTTTAAGTATTCATGCGTGCAATGACCTCCACAGGGACACTCCGGATGACACCGGCATCCGGGCCCACTAACCCCCCTAAATCCTCTTTCCCGTGGCTTTTGGGGACTCCCCCACATTCAGGACCTGGTTCACTCCCACCAGGAATGACGGGAATCTCCTTCACCCCTTATCTCCGGCCAGGATTTTCCTCCCTGCTCAGCAGATCATCCCAGGATGTGTTTTCTTCATTTTCCCTTATTGCAAAACTCACACTGAGTGAAACTTCCCTCTTCAAGCAAATAAATAAACCCTGGAAAACTGGGCTGGCTCCGTGTCCCCGCACGCCACATGGATCATCCCAGGGATGGGAATTTGGGGAGCAACCGCTGGATTCATCTCCAGCCTTGAGCTGGTCTCCCAAAAAAACAAACAAGCCAGGCTTTGGAATACTTTCTGTTTCCATCCCCTGCTCAGGCTGGGAAGGATGTCTGCGGGCCGAGGCCCTGGATGATGTAAACCCATGATGTCAGGATGCAGCCGTTGGATTCCACCCTGAGATCACCCCTTTCTCACGGAGCGCTCCGGGGAGCCGGGGATCGTGGTGGAGGTTTTTCCCAGCCTGGGTTTCCCACGCCAGAATTGGCTCCCGGTGTCTAGCTCCCTTGCTGGTGGCCCTGGATGTCACTGACTGCCAGTATTCCAACCTGGAGCCTACCTGGAACAGGTCCTGCAGGACCTGGGAATGCTGGACCACCTCACCTGCATCCCACTCGGCCTGGGTATCACCCTGCAGAGCTCACAGTGGGGTGGGGACATCCTTATCCCAGGAGCAGGAGCCCTGGGGTGGATGTGCTGCACCCCCTGGCCTGGGCACACAGATTCCAGTGCTCCTACCTCAGCCTGCCCGCCCTGCAGAGCTGCCTTGGCATCTTGGTGTGGCAGGTGGGTGATGCCAAGGTGTGGCACTGGCACAATCGTTGCTGTCCATGAGGATGAGGGCACCAGGAGCTCTCAGTGCCAGGAGCATCCCTGGATCTCCAGGAGCAGGCAGCTTCAATCCTAGAGCAGCCAACACCCCCGGATGGCTCTCCATGGAACCAGGAGCAGTGACCCCTGCAGTGAGTGACCAGCTCTTGGCATTGTCCCGTGTCCACATCCCTCAGTCCCCTGTGACAGGAGGGTCTGAGGGGTGCCACATCCTTTTCCCAGGGTTGGGATCCCCCATTCCCAGCACCTGCTGAGGGGTTTGCTCTGATTTCCTCTCCCAGGATCCCCAAGGTCCCCAGAGTGCCACACACCTCCCTGTGCAGGATCCGGAAACGAGGACACTGGAGTTATTGCACAAGGACCTGGGGGTCCTGCCAAGTTCCTGACGGCTCCTTCAGCTGCTCCAGCACAGTGGGGAGGCTGAAGGGGTTTGGGGGTCAGGGAGGGGTTCGGACTGGGCACCCCAGAGGTGCAGGAGGCCCTGGATGGGTGCCCCACATCCCAGCCAGATGCAGCTGTGCTCTTCCTGCAGGAACAGCTTCCCTGGCTGCCAGGAGCAGGGAGCAGAGGCCAGATCCAGCCGTGGACCCAGGGGGGTGCTGGTGGCTCCCACTGTGGGGCAAGCAGGAGGCAGCTGTGGGGCTGGTGGGCTCCTATTTTGGGAGGGACTGTGGTTGGGCTCCTATTTTGGGAGGGACTGTGGTTGGGTTCCTCCACGTTCCCCTTCTGTGCCCTGAGCGCTCAGTCCTGGATCCACCATTGATCCTAATAACACCTGGTCCCCATAACATCCGCATCCTGGTCCTAATAACACCTGATCTGGCACCTAATAATGCCAGAATCCTGTTCTAATAAAGCCTGATCCCAAAAGTACCAGCATCCTGGTCCTAATAAATCCTGATCCTAATAACATCAGCATCCTGGTCCTAACAATGCCTACTCCTACTAGCACCAACATCCCTGTCCTAATCATCCCAGTCCTAATGATCCCGGCCCTCGGGCAGCGTCTGGTGGCCGTGGCTGCCTTCGGCACAGGCTGTCTCCAGGAATAGCTCCGAGACCTGATTCCTGCCCTTCTCCTTTATTCCGGTCTGGCAGAGGACAGACCCATTTTTCAGGCCAGCCTGGCTCTGGCAGCAGGACGGGGCAGCTCAGGTCAGGCAGCCAAGCTCGGTGGGGGCTCTCCCGTGAGCCCCCAAGCTGTGACAGTGACAGAAATCCCCCCCAGATCCGAGCTCAGAGCCCCTAAACGTGTTTTCAAGGCAAAAGGGAAGGCGGGAGCTGGCGGGAGCGAAGAACTGGAACGGAGAATTGTCTTTTCTTTAAATGTCATGTTTTTTTAAGCTCGTTTTTGCACTTGGGTTTGGCGAAGCTGAGAAGACTTAAGTGACAAACCAGCTGTCCCCCGGCACGGCGCAGACACCCACCCTCCGCCCCCACCCCCTGCACCGCGTGTGCAGCCCCCCCCCCAGAGCCCCTCCAACGCTGACCCCCCGACCCCTGCCCACCCCCGCGCCCCAAAATCGGGGTGGGCGGAGCGGGGGTGTCGCTGATGCTTCCAGAGGGGCAGCTGCAACGCTGTGTCTTGCCGGGGATGCTGCAAGGCAAAGCTGGCGCTGTGAGGGTGCTGCTGGGTGGCTGGGGGTCCCCCAGCGCCCCCTGCCCACCCTTCACACTCAGCCAGCACGGCTAAGCCCAGTAGACGGGGAGGGCGCTGCAGAGGATGCTCGCGGTGGTGCCCAGGAGGGAGCGATCGGCCAGGGGCAGGGAGATCCTCTGCTCGTCCTGGAGAGGGGGGAGAAGGGAAAACAAAGCAGATGCCGCGCCCCAGTTCCTCACTGGGGGCTGCCCCAGCCAGGTCACCACTCACCTGCCGGTTCTGGAAGGTCTCGGCGACGGTGTCGAGCCCCGGGATGTTGTCCTTGTCCACACGGGTGACATAGCAGGCGCGGTGGAGCCGAGATCTGTAGCTCACCAGCAGCTGTTTGAAGTCAGACCAGGGTCAGCTCCATCCCATCACCCCCTCCCCGTGCTCCCCAGACCCCCCCACTCACATTCCTGTAATCATAGATGACGGTGGCCGCGTTCCCATCACCACTGTCCAGGTAGAAAGTGGCCGCATCCTCCTCCCAGGCTGGTCCTCTCCCCAAACCCATTCTCAGGACCTGGAAGGGGGGATGAGGGGAGACCTCAGAGCCTGCAGCAACCCCTCCCCGTGGGCATTGGGTGTCCCTGATGGTGACATCGTGGGGCCCCCACTCACGGTGTCGGCGTGGCTCTGGTCGACGTGCAGCCACATGAGCAGGGCGCCCACGATGATGACCACCAGCAGCACCACGACGACCACCACGATGAGGAGGCAGCGGAGGTGGTGGCTGCCGAGCAGCTTGCGGGGCAGGTAGCAGAGCAGGCGAGGGACAAAGCAGAGGGACTTCTTGAGGCAGCTGGAGCAGCCGGAGCAGCCGGAGCATCCAGAGCAGCCGGGACACTTGGGGCACTTGCAGCACTTGGGCAGGCAGCAGCACCGGGCACATTTGGCACAGCACATGGTGCAGGGCCAGCAGCAGCAGGCTGGGCAGCAGCATCCCTGCTCCGAGTCCTGTGGATGTGGGAAAGTGGGGGGAGATGGGGTGAGGGGGATGGAGGTGGGTTGGGGTTGGGATTGCTCCAATCCCTCTGCTCCTGGACATCCCAGTGCCCCTCAGCATCCCACTCATCCCATCTCAGAGCCCCTGAGCACTGGGAAAGCAGCATCCCACAGGCTCTTTCTGTCACACCTGCACTGGTGCCTCACTGGGATGAACCGGGCAAAGCCCTGTGCTGAGCTGGGCACAGGGACACCCCCACTGTGGCTGTGCCACCCTGCAGAGACTCACCTCTTCATCAACCACCACCTGCTTCATGCTGCTCTCCATGGCAGCCTCCTCCTCCTCTTCCTCCTCCTCGTCCTCCCAGCCCAGCCTGCCTGCAGCGACTGGGTGCTTTATACTCGGGCACTGGGGTGGGGACAGGAGTGGCCCCTGTGAAGGGTTTGGTGTCCCCAGGGGTGCACCCGGGCTCTGGCATGTGACCCACTTACTCCTGTTTGCTGAACACCCACTCCCAGCTGGACCTTCCTGGGAACACACTGATCAAGAGGCTCAGAGGGCATTTGGTCAAGGGCACTTGTCCCCAGGCACGAGGAGCTCTCTACTGCCCAGGATTGAGGGATTAAGGCCAAGGCAAACCCTCCAGGGTGGAGCATCCGGCCGTGGCCACAGCCCAGGCAAGACCTGGCTCATGTCCCTTCGCCAGTTTGGGCACCTGGAGCTGCTTGAGGTGGACAAAGAGCAAACAGGACATTAAAGCTTTCCCGTAACCTGCAGGGATGGGGTGGGAATGGGTCACTGTAGGTCTGGGACATGTCCCTGGCCCTTATTCTTGGTCCTGAGGATGCTCAGGCACCACTGCCAGTGCTGTGGCTTTTAGGGTTGGCAGTGGTGCTTGCACTGCAGATTTTTTGGGGTGAGGGGGGTCCCAGCTCTGTCACATCTCCCCAGGTGGCAGGGAGACACTGTTGTGGCTTGGTTTTGCCCAGCCATGAGCCTCTCCTGCAGCTGTACTCAGGCTGGGACCTCTCGAGGCACCCCTGAGACCCCCAACACTTGCAGCCAGGTGTGGGGGTGCAGGTGTGCCCCCCTGTCCCCCATTTCAAGCTGCCTCCTTTCCCAGGGGTGGCAAAGGACCACGGGAGACCCTCAAGTGGCTCTCGGCTGTTTGCTCTCTCACACCGTGGGAACCCTTATCACCTTCCACGGCTCTGGGCACACTATTGACCTGGATCCTTGCCAGGGTAACACAAGGTCAGGGCATTCTGAGGGGCAGAGCTGCTGGCTCTGAGTCTGCACATACAGCTTCCCTCCTGTTCCCAGCAAAGCATCATCCTCCTGGAGCTGTGACCTACCCCTTGCTGCCCGTGGTGGTGACTGAGGTTTGCACCCCTGGAAAAGTCTAATCAACCTCCCAGGGCCTCTTTTCCCCCTCCCAGATCCATTAATCCCCAGTGCAGCCCTTGGAGGTACCCCCAAGGTTGCCCCCAGGTGCTGTGGGGAAAAGGGGAGGGGTAGATGGGGCTGGGGAGTGGATGGGGTTGAAAGGGAGCTGGAGCAAGCTGATTGTAGTGTCTCATGGGGGATGTGATACAGAGACCCTCTGTCCCCACCTGCGTGAGGAGGGGACAGGGTCAGGGACATTACCCAGAGAGCTGGAAGTGCAGAGGGTGCCCCTTCCACGCTGGGAGGGCACACTTGGAGCAGGGTCTCCAACGGGGGTAGTTGTGCCACTGCCCCCCATGTCTGAACCCTCCCAGTTTCCTCATACCCCGACATGAAGGATTCATCTTTCCACCCTGCATCCCACAGGGAGACGTCCCTGGGACACCTTGTGCCAGCCCCACCACCCCGGGAAGGACGGGAGCAGCACTTGGAGGTCGGGGGAGAGGATTTACTTTGTAGACAGAAGCAAATTCCAAAGCAAATCCCACTTTTTTATTGCGAGTGCTGTGTGGGAAAGCCACGGTGCTGTGTGACAACGAATGGAGCACCCCCACTGTGGTGTGGCTGCCCCTGGGATGGGGACAGGGACGAGGAGAAATGCCCGGGCATGGAAGGCAACACGGAGAGCACAGGAATGGTGACACTGGTGACATCCCCATCTCGCTGTCCCATCCCACTGGGAACCAGTGTTATGCCCAGTACACAGGGACGGTGCTGCAGAGGATGTTGATGGTGGTGCCCAGGATGGAACGGTCAGCCAAGGGCACAGCCTTGTCCCCAATCTCCTCAGCCTGCAGGACAGAGAGCAGAGCAGGGACTGCCACCCCCGGCAACCATAGCAAGTCCCCCAGCCCCAGGCGTGTCCCCAGTTTCCCAGGATGCTGCAAGGGCTGGGATGTGGACGAGCCCAGTGTGGCTTCACCCCCATCCCAGTGGGGTGGTCCCCACTCACCTGCCGGCGCTGGAAGGTCTCGGTGACAGCGTCCAGCCCCGGGAAGTTGTCCCTCTCCACACGGGTGATGTAGCAGGCGCGGTGGCGCCAGGACCTGTAGCCGACCAGCAGCTGTTTGCAGACAGACCCCGGGTCAGCTCAGCACCATCCTGTCCCCACCGTGCCCGTCCCCCTGTCCCCCACACACACCTTGCTGTAGTCATACACCACCGTGGCCGAGGCGTTGAGCCCATCCCGCACGGAGAACGACCCGGTCCTTTCCTTCTTGCTCATGGAGAGATGCTGGGGGGTCTCTTGGCCATCCAGCCCGTGGATGGTCATTCGCAACACCTGCCGGGTGGAGAGCCGCGGTCAGGGAGCTCTGAGGGGGCTGAACCCCCTCCCTGCAAAGCTCCGGTGCCCGGGACCATTCCCAAACCGCGGTCCCTCCCTGCCCTCACCGTCTCCGCGTGTGTCTCGGTGATGTGCAGCCCCAGCAGGAGGAAGGCGACGATGACCACCACGAGCACCACCACCACCACCACCACGACCAGCAGGCACTTGAGCTGGTGAGGGATGCAGGGCAGGCGGGGGGACTCCGTGTACCTCTGGAGAGGGGGGACACAGGGCAGCATCACCCGGCTGAGCTGCGGGCGTGGGGCCGGGGGTGGCAGTGGGTGCTCAGCCCCACGCCAGCACCCCCGGGTGGGTGGTGGGTGCTCCTTACCGGAGGTGCCTCCTCCATCAGCGCCTCTTTGGAGCTGTCGTCCATCTCGGCGGATGCTCCTGTCCCTTTGCCAGCTGAACCCGGGGGGATTTATATGGTCTCGAGTGGGCGGGGGCGGCCAAGGTGCCACTTGTGCTGTTTGCTGAGCCCGGAGAAGAGCCAGGGAGGGGACATGAAACCTCCGAGGGCCCTTTCCCGGCATTTGTCCAGCAGCTGTGGGGTGCCAAGGCAAACAGCGGGCAGCAGAGCGTGCCTTCCCTCCACACCCAGCCCCGGGCTCTGGCGGGGGCCCCAGCACCCTTAGCACGTACCCCGGAGTGCTGCACCCCTGGTGCTGCATGGGCAGCTGTGTGTGTGCCCCCCCAGCGAGGGGAAGGAGCTGGCTGGGCTCATTGTTCCCGTGGGCGCCGTGCCAGGGACGGGACAGATGGACGCCTGGCATGGGATCGATGGGTGCCAGGGACGGGACGGACGGGTGCCCGGGGTGGGGTGGGTGGGTGCCCAGTGCGCCAGAGCAGCCAGGGAGCTGGCGCGGGCAGCACTGCAGCACCAAGCCGGGAGAGCCCCCGCCGTGCCATCCCCCTGTGGGTACCCCCTGTCCCCCACTCCAGTGAACCCCGAGAGCACCCAGTGGTCACCCCCCACTCGGCGTGGAACCCCGGCTTTGCTCGCTGGTGAGGACACACGGACGGGCGTGCACAGGGATGCTGGTGCTGTCACTCAGCCGCATCCCTCCCTCCCTCTCTCCCTCCTTCCCTCCCTCCTTCCCGCAGCACAGGAGGATGGTGTGCTGCAGAGCCACGGGTCAGCCGCCGGCAGCCTCTGCTGACACCATCGCTGCTCCCCCTCGCTGAGACCTCCGGGGGCAAAAAGGAGAGGAAAAGGCTTTTCCAGAGTACCCCGGGGGCTGCAGGATTGGGAGCGACTGCCGGGATCAAACAAGGGATAAGGCCAGGGTGTGATGGAGCTGCGGCGCGGGAGGGGGATGCTGAAGGACCAGCTCCCTGCTCTCCTCCTCCTCCTTGCCGTGGCCTGGCTCTGGCTGCCGGCGGAGGGGCGGCGGCCCCCCCGGCCCCCTCCTTGCCCCCCGACCTGCTCCTGCACCCGGGACACGGCGTTCTGCGTGGACTCTAAGGCTGTGCCCAAGAACCTGCCCCCCGAGGTCATCTCACTGTGAGTACCCAGGATGGGGACAGGGATGGGGACAGGGGACAGGCATGGGGACAGGGAACAGGTCACATCCCAGGGGTGCAGGGCTGGCAAGCTCTGCGGACTGCCTTGGGAGGTGCGGGGACAGCCCCCCTGTGCCACATCGAGGGGGACAAACAGGGCAGGGTGAGATACTGGCAGTGGGGGGAGCTCTGGGAGGAAGGAGCAGGCTGGGGACACTCCGGGACTGGTCCCAGTGTCCTGCAGTGGCAGCACACGCAGCCATCCATCAGTGACAGACAGAGCAGGGCTGCAGCCTGTCCCCAACGTGACCTTGGGGACCAGAGCCCAAAGAGGACACGGCTGTGCCCTTGGGGACCAGACCCTCAAGGGGACAAGGCTTGGGGGGGTCTTCATCGGGGTCCCTGGGGTTCCCCAGAGCCCTGTACAGGTGTGTGTGGCAGATATGTGTGTGTGTACATGTGTGTACATGTGTGTGTACGTGTGTTTGTGTGCCTGTGTGTGTGTTTACTCGCATCCCTGGGCACATGGCCTTGGGCCAGGGGCTGCCGCAGGGCGTGGGCAGCGTGCTGTGGGTGCCAGCCCCCAGCACCTCGTCCCCTCCGTGCCCACCCAAACAGGCAGAATGGCTCCTGGGGTCCCTCTCCCAGCACTCTTTCAAGTTGAGGGGGGCTGTGGGGAGCTGTGGTGGCACTCAGCAGGTGACAGTGGTGCTGGGGGGCATGGCGGTGGCAGTGCCACCCTGCTGCCATCCTCTCTCCTGAAGCTCTGTCTCTCCGGCAGGACGATGGTGAATGCAGCCTTCACAGAGATCCGGGAGGCAGCCTTTGCCCACATCCCTTCCCTGCAGTTCCTGTACGTCCCCTGCTCCCGCAGCCGGCCATCCCGGTGCCCTCAGTGCCCACTCAGTGCTGATGTTTCCCCCTCTCTCTCTCTTTGCAGCCTCCTCAACTCCAACAAGTTCACGCTGATCGGGGACAACGCCTTTGCCGGGCTCTCGCACTTGCAGTACCTGTGTGTGGGACGGGGACGGGGACACAGGGACAGCCCTGGGGAGGGCATGGAGAGGGCGGGGGGATCATCGGGGCAGCCGTGCCACCTTCTCCTCCCGCCGCAGGTTCATCGAGAACAACGACATCCAGGCGCTCTCCAAGGGCACTTTCCGTGGGCTCAAGTCCCTGACACACCTGTGAGCGCTGGAGGGACATGGTGGGGGTGGCTCTGTCCCTTCACTGCAGCCAGAGATGTGTCTCCATGGCCCTTCTTGTCCCCCAGGTCCTTGGCCAACAACAACCTACAGACACTGCCGCGGGACCTCTTCAAGCCGCTGGACATCCTGAGTGACCTGTGAGGCTGCCACGGCACCGGGGACCCCTGGGACACTGGGCTGGGGAGAGGGTGACACCCTGGGGCTTGAGGGGATCCTGGATGCTGGGGATGACTCAGTGCCACCCCTGGCAGGAACCCCTGGGACACCGGGCTGGGAAGAGGGCGACATCCCGGGGCTTGGGGGGATCCTGTGTGCTGGGGATGACTCAGTGCCACCCCTGACAGGACCCCCTGGGACACCAGGCTGGGAAGAGGGTGACATCCCGGGGCTTGGGGGGATCCTGTGTGCTGGGGATGACTCAGTGTCACCCCTGGCAGGACCCCCTGGGACACTGGGCTGGGGAGAAGGTGACATCCTGGTGGGTGCTGGGGGTGACTCGGTGCCATCCTTGGCAGGGACCTCCGTGGCAACACACTGGCCTGTGACTGCAAGATCAAGTGGCTGGTGGAGTGGCTGGAGAGAACCAACACCACGGTCCCTGCCGTCTTCTGCAGCAGCCCCGGGCAGTTCGAGGGACAGCGGATCCGGGACCTGGCACTTGGTGACTTCCAGTGCATCACCACAGGCAAGGGACCACCATCACCCGTCACCCCACTCCTGGGTGCCTGGACCCTCACTGCCACTTCTCCCCTCCCCAGATTTCGTGATGCACCAGGTGCTGCCCTTCCAGGCAGTGTCAGCCGAGCCCTTCACCTACGCCAGCGACCTGTACGTGGCCCTGGCACAGCCCAGTGCCAGCAGCTGCTCCATCCTCAAGTGGGACTACGTGGAGCGCAAGCTCCGTGACTTCGACCGCATCCCTGGTGAGACATCGGGCGGGGGGTCTGATGGGACCCCCGTTTGGGGTGGCCTGGGGAGGGCACAGCCCTGATGTGTCGTGGCCTTGCTGGCAGCTCACTCGGCGGTGCACTGCAAGCCCATCGTGGCACAGGACCAGCTCTACGTGGTGGTGGCCCAGCTCTTCGGTGGCTCCTACATCTACCGCTGGGACACGGCCGTAGACAAGTTCATCAAGATCCAGGACATCGACAGCCAGAAGGTCCGCAAGCCCAACGACATCGAGGCCTTCCAGATCGAGGGCGACTGGTACTTTGTCATTGCCGACAGCTCCAAGGCGGGCTCCACCAGCCTCTACCGCCTCAACCAGAACGGCTTCTACTCCCACCAAGCCCTGCACGCCTGGCACCGCGACACCGATGTGGAGTACGTGGAGAACGACGGCAAACCCCGGCTGATCATCTCCAGCAGCTCCCAGGCGCCCGTGATCTACCAGTGGAGCCGGGCCCAGAAGCAGTTCGTGCCGCAGGGCGAGGTGGGGGAGATGCTGGACGTGCAGATGGTGAAGCACTTCAGGTCGAAGCGGGACCAGTTCCTCTGCCTGAGCCGCTACATCGGCGACTCCAAGGTGGTGCGCTGGGAAGGGCAGCGCTTCGTGGAGGTGCAGACGCTGCCGTCCCGAGGCTCCATGGTGCTGCAGCCCTTCGCCGTGGAGCAGCGGCAGTACCTGGCGCTGGGCAGCGACTTCTCCTTCACCCACGTGTACCTGTGGGAAGAGGAGAAGCAGAAGTTCGCCAAGTTCCAGGAGCTGTCGGTGCAGGCGCCGCGGGCGTTCCGGTACGTGCCGGCGTCCGACATGGAGCTCCTGCTGGCCCCCAGCTTCAAGGCCAACACGCTGGTGTACCGGCACCTGGTGGTGGACCTCAGCCTCTAGCCAGGAGTTGGAGCTTCCCAGAGAGCCACCAGACCCTGCCCGAGGACATGCATGTGCCCACCGCCCCCTGCCCCATGGTCACAGCCCGCTCCCAGCCCCACTCCCGGCCCCTCATGGTCACCCACCCCTGGTGTTGCCCCCAGAGCAGCTCCCAGACCCATCAGTGCCTCAGTTTCCCTCTGGTGCTCCGGTTTCTCCATGTACAGCAGCCACAGCCATCCCGTGGGACGTGGGGAAGGAGAGTGGGACACCCCTCGCATCCCTAGAGGGTGTTGGGGGGAGTGGGGGGCATGGGGGTCTCTGTGTGCGTGGGTGATGGGCTGGAGGGAGGCAGAAAGTGGGGGATGTGCACAGGAAAGTGTGGGGGAGCTCCCGGGAAATTGGGGTGCTCCAGAGTGGGTGGGGATGCCTGAGGTGGATGGGGTGGGATGGGATGCCATGAGGACACGGGGATGCTCTGAGGTGGGTGAAGATGGTGTGCCAAGGAGGACAGGGTGCTCGAGGCCAGCAGGATGCTCCCAGGTGGATGCAGGTGGGGCGCCCTGAGGACTGTGGAATGCTGGAGGCCAGCAGGATGCTCCAAGGATGATGGGGTGCTCCAGGGTGGATGTGGATGGGATGTCCTCATGATGGGATGCTCCAAGCTGGATGCAGATGGGATGCTCCAAGGATGATGGGATGCTCTGAGGATGATGGGATGCTCTGAGGATGATGGGATGCCCTGAGGATGATGGAATGCTCTGATTATGATGGGGTGCTCTAGGCCAGTGGGATGCTCCTAGGTGGATGTGGATGGGATGCCCTGAGAACAAGGGGATGCCTCGAGGCAGCAGCAGGGCTGTCTCCCATCCCCTCCATGCATGTCCAGCAGCTCCCTGTGCCCACGGCCCCGCTGCCAGGCAGGCACCCCAGGCATCCCTGCCCACCAAAACACCCCCCAATAAACACACTGTGACCCCCAGCCCTGCCTGTGTCTGCCAGCACCTTCCATGTGTCCTTCCAGCCACGACTGGCATCCCCCTGCCAGGAATCCCCTCTATCCCACAGCACCAGGAAAGGGGAATCCCTCATTTTAGGGTGGTCCAGGCCCCCCTTCCCGTGGTTTGCCTGGTGGTTTTTTCCCAGCAGGTCCCTCGGGGTTGGGAAGCAGGAGGTGATTCCCCAGGGAAGGGGGAAACTGGTTTTCCAGGGGAGCATTTCCCGGGCTCCCAGGGATATAAATATGCATGTGAAAAACCACCAATTAAGCTCCCAAATAAAGATCCTCGCACTGACAGGCACCTCGGGGCATGGAGGGATTTGGGGAGCACCATCTGACCCAGCCCTTGTTCAGCAACACACCCAAGGGAAGGAAAAAAGAAAAAAGAATCTGTGTATCCTGTATCTTAATACATTAACATTTAATATACTGGGGGCCAACATATCATTATATAAAAATTAATATGTAAAATATTGTTTTGAGATAGAATGTAAACACATAGTGTTTCAATTAAATACAGGTTCAGTAAATATAAATTCTCTAAATTAATAATTAAAAATATAGATATAAATTCTATCAGTATAAAAAGATAGATTAATATATAAATATAGGTTAAATCTATCTAAATATCGAAATAGAGATAGAAAGTGTTATGTATTAATATAAAATTATTTTAAAAGTTCATAATAAATATATTGAAATAAAAGAAATAAAAAGTAAAAATTTATATAGCCAGAAATTTATACACATATAAAATATGATATAAATATAAAAATATAATATATTAAAATAATTTTAATACTAATCTACTGTATATAATATATTAATATTTCACATATTAGGGAGTTTTTAAGTATAAACCTAAGATATATTAAATCTCTGGGAGACACAGCTACGCGTTGCCCTTTTAAGAAGAGTTGCCCTTTTAAGAGACGCCGTTGCCCTTTTAAGAGGCGCCGTTGCCCTTTTAAGCGCGTTGCCCTTTTAAGGGCGGGCGGTGGGGTCCGCACGGCGGCTGCGCGAGGCGGCGGCTGCAACATTCAACTTTTGGGATTCTTTTCCCGGGGGGGTTTTGGGGTGTTTTGGGGTTTTTTGGGGGTCCCAGGGCGGGCACAGCACCGGCACCTCCCGGGGCTCGGGCCCCACCCGCGCCATGGTGTCCTGGATCCTCAGCCGGCTCATTGAGTGAGTGGGGTTTTGGGGAGGGGGATAAAGGGTGGGGTATGGGGTGGGGGTGGTCCCAGGGGGTCCCAGGGGTCCCCGGTGCCCTGTCCCCCCGCCGGGTATTCGGTTAACGGGGGGTCCCCGTACCGGCCCCGCGCCGGGGAATTAACGGAGCGGCCCCGGGCGGGGTTTGGGGGGGGAACCCCAAATCGTTTGTATGGGGGTAACCAGCCCCCCCCAACCACCGATGCACCCAAAAATGGGTCCCTGAGCTGATGTTGGGGAGGGGCTGGGCTTGGGGGTCCCTTGGCATCAAACGCTGGGGTGGGGTGGGGGATCCCTGTATTGCCCCGGGGGGAGGTCCCTGTATTGCCCCAGGGGGGGTCTCTGTATCGCCCTGGAGGGGGTCCATGCCCAGAGGGTCCCTGCATCAATTGAGAGGGGTCCCTGCATCGACTGGGGGGTCCCTGCATCACCCAGAGGGTCCCCGCAGCATCCTGGGGGTGTTCCCTACTGAGGGTCCTCCCGTTGCCTGGTGTGGGGTCCCTGCTCGGAGGGTCCTCGCATCCCTCTAGAGACGACCCTGCACCAGTCTGGGGGCCCCTGCACCAGTCTGGGGGGTCCTGCACCAATGTGGAGGGTCCTGCAGCACCTAGAAGGGTCCCTGCTTCAGTCTGAGGGGTCAGTCTGGGGGTCCCTGCATCAACCTGGGGGTCCCTGCATCAATCTGGGGGTCCTGCATCAATCTGGAGGGTCCCTGCATCACCCAGAAGGGTCCCTGCATCACCTGGGGGTCCCTGCATCACTTGGGGCATCCCTGCATCATCCAGGGGGGATCTCCTCCCCCACCTGGAGGGTCCCCACATCCAGCCCTGACCCCCTCCCCAATCCCCTTTGCTCTCCAGTCTCCCACCCCGTGGCCAGCTGGGCTGGGTGCCCAGTGGCCACCCATGCCTGGGTAGCCCCCCGTGGGGCAGCAGGGACCTGTGTGTCCCCCCAGCTCCCCCTCCCCGGGGGCAGGAGGGTGTCAGGGGGCCTGACTGTGCCCCCAGGACACGAGATGGGTGTTTTGGGGGTGGCACCTCGGGAGGGAGGTTGGCACTGGGGATTGAACCCGTGCCCTGCCGCCGCCCCGACAGGTCCAGCCAGTCCCCGTGGGCGTGGGAGTGACTCTGTGCTCATGGCCGGCTCCCCACGGCAGCTCCCAGAGCGTTCCGACCCTTTCCCTGACCCTTTTCCCAGTGGCTCCAGTATCGGGGCAGTGCTGGGGGGGGTCAAGGCCAGGCTTTGGCGCTGGGGCCGCCAGCTCTGCTGGTCCCTGTTCCTGCTGCTCTATGCGGGGTGGCCGGGCTGCCTCACCCCCCCTCTGCGTTACAGGCTGGTTTTTGGGATGCTCTACCCGGCCTACGCATCCTACAAGGCTGTGAAGGCGAAAAACATCCGGGAATATGTGAGTAAAGGGGCTGGGGAGCCCTTTCCAGGCTCCAACCCCCCCTTTTCCCAGGCTCCAGTGTCCCCCCCTTCCCTGGGCTCCAGTGTCCCCCCCTTCCCTGGGCTCCAGTGTCCCCCCCTTCCCTGGGCTCCAGTGTCCCCCCCTTCCCTGGG
>JAWWMO010000062.1:3118016-3139363 GCA_035047845.1 Dendrocincla fuliginosa | reverse complement strand
TTTCCTGGGCTCCAGTGCCCCCCTCTTTTCCCGGGCTCCAGTGCCCCCCTCTTTTCCCGGGCTCCAGTGCCCCCCTTTTCCCTGGGCTCCAGTCCCCCCCTTTTTCCCTGGGCTCCAGTCTCCCCCTTTTCCCTGGGCTCCAGTCCCCCCTTCTCTGGGCTCCAGTGCCCCCCCCTTTTCCCTGGGCTCCAGTCCCCCCCTTCCCAGGCTCCAGCCCCTCCTGATGTGCTCCAGCCCCTCCTGATGTGCTCCCTGCTCCCACAGGTCCGATGGATGATGTACTGGATTGTCTTTGCACTCTTCATGGCCACGGAAACCTTCACTGACCTTCTCATCTCCTGGTGAGCTGGGGAGGGGCTCTGGGGGTGTCAGGAAGGGCCCCCAGATGAGTCTCTGGGGGGATCTGAGGTGGGGTGTCCAGGGCTGATGTCTGGAGGGAGCAGGACGTGCCCTTGTCCCCCTCCCCATGCTGTCCCCTTCCCCACCAGGTTCCCGTTCTACTACGAGGTGAAGATGGCCTTTGTGCTCTGGCTGCTGTCCCCGTACACCCGAGGGGCCAGCCTGCTCTACCGCAGGTTTGTGCACCCCACGCTGGCCCGCAAGGAGAAGGTGAGAGCTGGTGGCATTTTGGGGGGGTCCTCTGTGCCTGTTCTGGGAGGGGGTCAGCCCCCTGAGATGGGCTGGTGATGCCCTGGGATGTGATGATGTCCCAGGAGGTGACAGTGCCCTGGGAGGTGGCAATAAACAGGGATATAGCAATGCCCCAACAACATGATGATGCCCTGGGAGGTTGCAGTGCCTTGGGAAGTGACAATACTGGAGGACATGGCACTGTTCTGGGCGGTGATGATGTCCAGGGACATTGTGATGCCCAGGGAGGTGACAATGCCCAGGAATGTGGCAATGCCTCAGGACATGCTGATGCCCTGGGAGGTGACAGTGCCCCAGCACATGATGATGCCCAGGGACATGGCAATCCCCTGGGAGATGCCTGAGCACATGGTGATGCCTGGGGACACGCTGATGCTCTGGGAGGTGGCAGTGCCCCAGGACATGCCAACGCCTGGGGGTGTCATCCTGTGCACACCCAGCACCACCATGGTTGTCTCGGCAGGACATCGACACCTTCCTCGTCCGGACCCGGGAACGTGGCTACGAGACCATGCTGCACTTTGGCAAGAGGGGCCTCAACCTGGCAGCCACTGCTGCTGTCCAGGCAGCTGCCAAGGTACCCACACCGGGCAGGAGTCCCCTCTCCTGGGGGTGATTCAGCCCCAGGGGCGATTCCTCCCTGGGGTGAAATTCCCACCCTGGCAAGGAGTCCAGGGAGGGGTCTCTGGTGCAGATTGGTGGGTTTTCCCCTGTGTGGCTCATCCCCTGCCCTCCCTTTTCCCCCAAAATCCAGAGCCAGGGTGCCCTGGTGGGGCGGCTGCGCAGCTTCAGCATGCAGGACCTGCGCTCCATCCCCGACGAGGGCCCCACACACTTCCAGGACCCTCTCTACCTGGAGGAGCAGGAGAGCCACCGGCTGGGTGAGCTTTTGGGGGGTCACAGCCATGGGGGGGCTCAGCAAAGCCCATGGAGGCTGTGCTGGGAGCCGTGGTGTCCCTTTTGTCCCTTTTGTCCCCCAGTCATGTCCACCCGGCGCTACGAGAGCGAGACAGAGGATGAGGAGCTGTGGTCAGACTCACAAGTGTCCCCCCAGCCTTCCCCCCGCCGGGACCCCAAGCCCTTGTCCCGCAGCCAGAGCCTGCGCTCCCTGAGGAGGATCCCGGGAAAAGAGGTACTGTGGGAGAGGGATGTGCTGGGGTGGGGTGGGGATGGGGCGAGGGGGTCCTGACCCCTCCCTGCCCCTTCCCAGGGCTCTTCCCGCCTCCTGCGCAGCAGGATCAGGAGGAAGACGGCTCAGTCGGAGCAGGACAGCTAAAGATCCTGGGAAACCTCTGCCAAGAGTCCTAACAGGAGTTTGCTGCTGCTATGTGAGGAAGGAGACATCATTCCTTGCATCCCCTGGAGGGGGGCAATCCTGCATCCCCTGGAGGGGGGCAATCCTGCATCCCTGGGGGGGGTCCTGCATCCCTGGGGAGGGGGCTCCCCTTGCCTGACACTGTAAATCCCTCTGTGACCTCTGAGGTGCCTCGTGGAGGGGCCACCACCTCGCTCTGCCCCCCACACTGCTGCTCAGACCCCTCAGCTCGGCGCCGGCGCCTCCCCTGTGGGGTCTGGCCCTCCCTTTTTCTCCCACCCCAGGAGCACTACACACTCTGGGGTGCTCCCCTCCTGCCATGGTGCCTTATTTCCCCACATTCCCTTTCCCAGCCAGGGTGGGGATGTGCCTTGTCCCTCTGAAGCCAAAGACACGGTCCCTTGGCTGGAGCCCCACCCCAGGCACAGACTGACATCCCCCACACTTGAACCCGGGGGGCTGGTGGGCACCACATTCCCAGGCTTTTAACATTCCCCTCTCCCCCCAAAACAGGGGGTTTTGTACGTGGAAAGAATAAATGTTGTTTGAGACTTCAGGACCAGGTGTTGTCCCCTTTACTGTCCCTTCCCCAGGGGCAGTGTCTGGTGTTCACGAGGCAAAGCAGGACTAGGGGTGTAGGGGTGATTTTTCCTGTCTGAAGAGAGCTGTATCCTCCAGAATCCATCTGAAATTCCTTCCAGGCATCTCCCAAGGGATTTTCACCTATGTTTCAGGTTCCAGGATCCCAGGTAGCATCCTCACACTCCTCCAAGGAAGCTACCCACGGTGATTTTCTGTCTTTTGGAGGAGGCTGTATCCTTTGGGATCCATCTGAGATTCCTTCCAGGGCCTCTCCCAGAGTCTTTTCACCCACATTTCAGCTTTCAGCATCCCAGATAGCAGTCCCAGACTCCTCCAGGGAAGCTTCTTGAGATGATTTTCTCCTTTGGAAGAGCCCTTATCCTTTGGGATCCACCCGATGCTCCTCTCAGAGCCTTTTACCACCCACTTTAGGACCCCGAGAGCACATGTCACCTCCCCAAATTTCCCGGGAAGCCGGGGGTGTGTGCTGGGCTGCCGGGATCCTGCAGTAGCCGTGTCCCCCACGGCGTGGCAGCAGCAGCCGTGGCCCTGCTGGGACATCCGTGTCCCTGTATTCCCGGCGGGACATCCACCCCTGGATTGTCCCCACTGCCCTACCCACCCCTCCTCTCCCTACCGGGGCTCCCACATCCCACCCGGGCTTCCCAACCCTTTCCCGGGGGGCTTTTCCCTGCCTGGGTGGGCACAAGTGGGTCAGGTAGGGTGGCACAAGGTGACTCTTGTGGCCTCCCCTGCCCCCTGTCCCCCTGTGCTCTGTCCCTGGCACCAATCCCCTCGCTCCCAATCCTTCCTGCCCTCACCCTTCGGGCCAGCCTGTATTTTTAGCCCTTGGCTGCTTTCGGGGGGTCTTCCCAGGGCAGGGAGAGCGTCTGTCCCGGGCTGGAGCCTCTCCAGGGCAGGCTCCGAGGGGCGTCCCGGGGCAGGCAGGGGTGTTGGAGCAGATTAGGTGGAGGTGGCTGGATTAGCCCCGTAAAACTGCCTGGGAGACGATTACTTAAAGCAGCGGAGAAGGAAGGCTGGGTGGGGACAGCAAGGGCCAGGGGGCTGCCTGTAATCCCCCTAAAGCCGCTTAAGGGAGCGCGGTTCCTCCAAGGATACAGCCCAGGGAAGGCTGCTGGGGTGACCTGCCCGCCCTGGGGGTCAAAGGGGGGTGATTCTCTCCTATTTGAGGGACCCGAGGGGGTGGCAGCGGCGTCTGAGCCTGGGCATTCCATCCCCCCGGGGTGCGGGCATCGGTGATTCCCAGCTTGGGGGGGAAACAGGCACAACAGTAGCACTTCCACAGCGGGGTTCCTGAGGAGCCAACCGGGAATTTTGGCAAGTCTCTGTGTGTGTGTGTGTGTGTGTGTGTGTTCCCCGGGGGCTGGAACACAAGGAGGGGACAGGGGCCGGGCGGGGCGGCACAGCCCGTCCCCCCGGGGCAGAGGCAGCCCCCGTGGGTGCCAGCGCTGATCCCAGCTGTGTCAGCGCACGGGCCAGTGCCAGGCTGCAGTCAGCAAAGCCCTAATCCCCCCCGGCTCGCCTGGCATCGCCCCAGCACAGCAGTTTAAGCGCCTGACCTGAGCTCGCCCGATGCCACGGTCCGCTCCGGGGAGGGGGTGCCAGGCTGAGCCCCGGCTGGCTCTGCTGTGGGGACCCCTCCCCAACCCACCCCTGGGCAGGGTTTGTGCCCACTGGGGTGGGGTGAAGTAGGGATGGGGGGTTGAAGGAGGTCTCACAATCCTGGGGGTTCTTGGGTTGCGTTCTCAGAAGGTTCTGGGAGGGGATTCTCCCACTCTGCTCTGGTGAGACCCCACCTGCAGCTCGGGGAGTCTCCATCAGAAGGAGGTGGAGCTGCTGGAAGGAGTCCGGAGGGGGCCACGTAGATGCTCCAAGGGCTGGAGCCCCTCTGCTCTGGAGACAGTGGGAGAGCTGGGGGTGTTCAGCTTGGAGAAGAAAACGCTCCGAGGAGACCTTAGAGCCCCTTCCAGTGCCTACAGGGGCTCCAAGAGAAGCTGGAGAGGGACAAGGGAGAGTGCCAGGACAAGGGGAAATGGCTCCCTGCCTGCATCCCTGAGGGCTGGCAAGGGACCGGGTGACACGGGGCTGCTCCCTCTCCCAGCTGACAGGGACGTGTCTGGTGCTGCAGGGGAGTGTGATGCCAACCCCGGGCCGTCGCTGCCCCCGGGACAGGCTCTGCCCGTTCCTGGAGGGCAGCAGCCTCATGATCCAGTGCCTTGGCACTGCTGAAGGTCAGTGCCCGGGGGTGCCATGGCCGGGCACTGCGGGGGTGTCACCTTGGCACTGCTCCCTCCCCCGGGCAGTGCTGGGTCAGGGGAAGTGGGTTCATTACTCATTAACGGGATTTACCATCCAGACCTCCCCAGGGAGCCGCTGGGTGCTTGGGGTGCCGCTCCCAGAGCCCCCCTGCACCCACCCTTCAGCATCCTCCTCATCCCCCTGCTGCTGGTGGGGCTGGGAGCCGACTGAGCCCCCCCAAACCCGCACTCGTGGCACTGAGTGACCCACCCACGCTCCCGCAGCCCTCCCTCCCTTCCTGCCCCATTCCCAGCTCATTTTACGGGACTTGGGGGGCTGCTGTCCTTCTGGGGAGCGGCTGTTTGGGATGCCGATGCCATCCCTGGGGCTGCCCTCCTTACCCTTAAACCAGCTGTTTGGGGGTCCCTGGCAGAGCAGCCCCCTCCCACAGGCTCGGGGAGGGTCTGGAGCCCCCTGATCGTGGCCGGGCTCCCCCCCAGCCCTGTCCCCTCTGCGTCCCCGCTGTCTGAGTCAGCTGTTCCGGGCGGGAGCCATGTGAGGCCGCGCACACATGGCTCCCCGCGCGGCACCGCGCTGTATTTTTAGCAGACGGTATCAAAAGCATAATTATGTCTGTTGTTTAAACGCAGCCTCTTTTCTGGCAGCCCCGGGAGCTCTCAGCTGCCTCCCGACGCCGCAGAGGGCAGGGAGGCGGGATGCGGAGCTGCAGGCAGCGGGCGGGGGGCTCGGGCGGGCGGGGGATGAGCCCCTCCAGTCCCCTCCCCGCCGCTGCCCGGCAGGTAAGACCTTCCCCCCTCATTATAGGGGTGTCAGCCGGCACTTCTCGCACCCCCACATCATGTCCTCAAGCGCACACATGCCCCCAGGCTGCCGACGAGGCGCTGGTGAGGGCGAGGAGGAGGATGGCGAGGAAGAGGACGGAGGGTGGGAAGCGCGGTGGTGGCAGGAGGGGTCGGGGAGAGGGCGTTCGAGGTGACGGGAGTGTGGGAGGACACAGCTGAAGGAACGCTGCTGCATCCCCTCTCTCCTCCCCGCAGCCGCCTGTCCCCCCGGGGACCCGTCTGTCCCCAGCCAGCCCGAGCTGGCACCGAGCAAGATTCCGGCTCCGTGTCCCTGCCGTGACACCACGGGCTTGGAGCGGGGGGGCTTGGGGACCACAATCCCCCCAAGCTCGGGGGGAGTCGGGCACCACGCTCAGGGGGTGCGGGGACCTCACCCTGGGGCACAGCATCCCTGGGTGCCAGGGAAAACTGAGGCACAGCATCCCTGGGTGCCAGGGGAAACTGAGGCACAGCATCCCTGGGCATGAGGGAAACTAAAGCACAGCATCCCTGGGCATGGGAGGAAGTGAGGCACAGCATCCCCGGGTACCAGGGAAAACTGAGGCACAGCATTCCTGGGCATAGGCGAAGTTGAGGCACAGCATCCCTGGGCACCGGGAAACTGAGGCACAGCATCCCTGGGCATGAGGGAAACTGAGGCACAGCATCCCTGGGCATGAGGGAAACTGAGGCACAGCATTCCTGGGCACTGAGGAAAACAGGCACAGCATCCCCGGGTACCAGGGAAAACTGAGGCACAGCATTCCTGGGCACCGAGGGAAACTGAGGCACAGCATCCCTGGGCATGAGGGAAACTGAGGCACAGCATCCCTGGGCATGGGAGAAACTGAGACACAGCATCCCTGGGCACCAAAGATAACTGAAACACAGCATCCCTGGGCATGAGGGAAACTGAGGCACAGCATTCCCGGGTACCAGGGAAACTGGGGCACAGCATCCGTGGATACCAGGGGAAATTGAGGCACAGAATCCCTGGGCACCGAGGGAAACTGAGGCACATCCTCGCAGCCTGCCCAGCGCTCCTGACTCTCTTTTCCCCCCAGCAGGAGCGGTGCCACCTCACCCCCTGCCCATCACCGTGTTTTCCCGGCGCCGAGGACACAAGAGGGGCCCGGGCTGATGTCAGGCGACCCCGGCTGCTGCCAGGTACGTGCTGCCAGGAGCGCGGGCAGCTGCCAGCCCTGCCTGTGCGGCGCGCAGGTGGCAGCGGGCTGCCCGTGTCCCTGGCTGCCGTCCTAAGCCCTTGGCCCCGGGGTGAGCTTTTAATTACATCAAGGTATTTGAAGCTGGTTCCTGGCGCTGGGTAAACAGGAGTCCCGGGCACGTGGAGGCGGGGGGGGCGAGGGGGTGGCACAGGACGGGCACAGTGCCCCCGCACCGGGGCTTGCCGGGACGGCTCGTCCCGCCTTGTCCTCCCCCGGGGTGGGAAGGAAGGGATGCAGGGAAGACAGAATCCAGCAGCATCCGTCGCCGCCGGGTCCTACATCCCCGCCGGCATCCCCCCGCGGCGCGCTTGGCTGGCAGGAGGGCATGGGGGGCACCGGCAAAGGTGGGTGGCTGCGACATCATCCGCCGGGTCCCCTCTGACGGGGACGACCTGCTCCACCTCCTCGCTCCATCCCGACCTTCACCCGAGAGCCACCCGGGGAAGAAGGGGCGCCCTGGGCTGGGGAGGGCGGGGGGTGTCGGGGTGCAGCCCCCCAGCCCTGGGGGGGATGCGGCTCGTCTGTCCCCAGCAGCGAAGCGAGCGGGATTAGCGATGCTTACTCACCTCCCTGGGGAAAAGCGGGAGATTAGGGACGGGAGACGAGTCCGACCCTGCGGCGGCGGGGCCGTGCGGGATCGGTGAGGCTGCTCCGGGACCGGGACCGGGACCGGGGAGGCTGCCCAGGCCCCTCCGTACCGGCAGCCAGGGCTGGAGGGGAGCACGGGCTGCCAGAGCAGTTGGGCTGTGGCCCTAATTCCCAGAAAGCTGCTCGTGTGGGAGTGAGTGTCCTCCCGTGCCCTCCGCTCCGCCGCAGCCTCCAGACTCCTGAAGGTTTGACGTGGGTTTTTTTTTTTCTTTTTATTTTTTTTTTTTTTTCTTTTTTTTTTTTTTTTTTTTTCATTTAAGCGCCGGGTGCAGATTAACAAAAGCTCTCGCGGCCATCGTGCCCGGTGCTGGGCACGGGGAGGGGGGATCGGGGCTGCTTCCTCTGCCTGCGCCTTCAGCTTCCTCACCTGCGCCGCGGTGGAGGCAGGTAGGTGCGTACCGGGCTCAGTGCCGGGGCTGGGAGGAGGAGGAGGAGGAAGAAGGAGGAGGAGGAGAGGGAAGGGCTGGGACTCTGTGTATGCAGAGTGGACTCTGGGCAAGCCAGGGAGAGGTCCATTTTGCGTGAGGAAGAGGCTGGATTTGGGGTTCTTTCCTATTCAGAAGTGGCTTGCGGGTCTGGGGGTTCAGAGCCCTTCCCTGGGGGGCCCGGAGGAGCTCTGGCCCAAGCAGGTGCTGTGGGCACCAGGATAGCACTGGCAGGATCCTGGGCTGCTGGAGCATCAGCAGAGAGGGATTGCCGGGTACCAGCACCCCCATCCATCCCCCTCCCCAGCGCTGGAGCATCCTGGGAACCCACTGCCTCACACGGCCACACATCCCCCCATGATCACAAGGGACAGTGTGGGGCCAGTGTCCCTCCACCCCACGGTCTCCCGGTGTCTCCCCCATTCTCCAGCTCGGAGCAGGGCAGGGATGCCAAGGGTTCTAATTCGGGTGTTTCCGGCCTCCCGCGGCGTGTTCCGGCCAGGGCTCGGCTCAGGGGTGTTGCCGTCCCTCTGCTCGCCCTCTGATTTAAGGGAGAAAACAGGGATTTTGGAGCTCTGTGCCAAACCACCACGGCAGAACCTCCCCGGGGGGCTTTATCTCTCAGCGAAGCCTGAGCTGGCAAAACTCGAGCCCACTCTGGACTCCCCCAGATCACCCTGAGGGACCCTCTGTGGGTCGTGGGTCGTGCCAGGACAGACAGTGAGTGGAAGGACCTTGGCCAGAGGTTGTGGATGTGGGAGTCAGGCAGGGATCCTGCTCTTGGGGTAGGGGGGCTATGGCTGAGCCCCAACAGAGCTTCCCACACCAGGCTACCCCATGGGGGCTGTGCTGGCCCCGGGGAGGCTTCACCAGGGCCTTGGGCTCCCTGGCACGCCGAGGGCAGCATGGCATGAGGAGGGGACAGTGCCTGGGGATGCTGCCCCAGTGCATGGTGGGAAATTCCCTGCTGTCCCTCCAGCACACTCCCCCCTCCTTGCTCTTTGCCCCAGAAATGACTGCCGTGGACCCTCCTCAGGGCTTCCCAGTTTCGGGGTGGTGTGTCCATTCCTCCCCCTATCAGTCCCCTCCCTCACAACATTCCCAACACCCCTGGCCGCCCCGAGACCACACTGGGATGTGCAGACGCTTCCCAGAGTCCCTCCTGGCTGCCAGTTCCCCCACAGCCCTTCCGGATCCATCATTCCCAAGGAACAGAGGGAGGGAACGGGAAGAGTTTGTCTTTCAGCACCTTCTCATCGCAGGCAGGCGTGGGCTCTCCCTCGCCCCAAGCCCTGTCTGGGTCCCCTCCCTGTTCCCTGGCACCCAGTGGGTGCAGCAAGCAGCACCCCCAAGCCCTCCCCTCCACAGCGAGCAGGGCTCGAGGGGGTCCTGCTGTGGACTGACCCTGCTGGTGGTGGGATGGTGCCACCCAAATGCCCTCTGACAAAGCCAAATGACCCCCTTGGCACCTGGTGCCCCAAGCCATGTCCAGCAAGGGTTAACTCTGGCTCCCAGCTCCTGGCAGGGCCAGACCGCAAGGAAGCTGCTGCTGAGCTGGGAGGCTGCCCATGGCCTGCTGTTCATCTCGCTGCTGGGCTCCCCTGGGCCCTGGCCTGCCCTCACCCCATCTCCTTCAACCCCCAGCCCGCCAGCCCCCCGTGCCGAGCCGGGCCGGGCCGTGCCGAGCCATTCCAGGGGAGCCTTGAGCATGGATGCAGTTTATGTAAGGAGTGCGTGTCCCTGGGACACACACACGTTACATAAACCTGCACGGCACTGCTGCCATCAGCACCACCTCACCGGGAGCCCGGGGATGGGGGGCCCACCTGGGATCCCCCCCCGGACCTGCTCCCCCTGCTCTGGGGCTGGAGTGTTGCTGGGAAAGGATGGGCAGTGGGAGATGGTGGGTTTGGGCTCAGGGTGCTGGGAATGGTGCAGAGAGCACCCAGGGGGTGCTGGTTCTTGCCTAGTGGGCTGCAGGGCATGGCTGGGATGGGTGTGATGCTGGTGGGCTGTATGGTGTGGCTGGGATTTCTGTGATCCTGGTGGGCTTCAGGGTCTGGCTGAGATGGGTGTAATCCTGGTGGGTTGTATGGTATGGCTGGGATTTCTGTGATCCTGGTGGGCTGCAGGGCACGATGGAGATGGATGTGATCCTGGTGGGCTGCAGGGCATGTCTGGGATGGGTGAGACCCCAGTGGGCTGCAGGGAAGGGGTGAGTGGCTACCCAGGTACTCCCTCCTCATCACTCGGCAGGATGGCACCATCGGGATGCTGCCACAGCATCTCGGTGCTCCACAAAGCCCCTCTGAACCCCTTGGAGCATATCCCTCCCTTCCCACCTGGCTGTTGCTGGCTCTGCAGGGAGGTAGAGGAGCTCTGCCTTCATCCCAGGCAGCTGGAGAGGGATGGACAAGGCTCTGGACCGAGGTGGCAGCAGGACTTGAGGCAAAGCCAAACGGACATCCCATGGGGTGGCCACATGTTCCATTCTGGACACGCCACCACCAGCACCAGGACAGGGGGTGCTTGGCCCATCCCGGTGTTTCTCCCATTCCAGTTCCGCCCGGAGCGGGGCGGCTGGAGCCTTTCATTGGTGACGGGGCGGCGTTGCCGAACAAAGGGCGCTTTCTTCGCCCGCACGGGGCAGAGCACACCTGCCCGCCTTGGCACCGTCGCCGGTGCCCTCGGGGCTGGGCGGCACCGCCGGCACCGCGCCGATTCCCGGTTTCCCGGGCGTCAGCAGCCCCAGCATCCCTCCCGCCTGCCCAGTCGCTGCCGGAGCCGGCGGAGGCTGCAGATCGTGGGGAGCGGAGCCACTGCCACCACCTTGTCCTGCTGTCACACGCCCCAGGATGCTCAAGGCTGCCTAGAGCAGGGGGAAGGTCCCACTCGTGCTGCTCCCTGGATACCCTTCTCCCTGAATCCCAGTCCACCGGGACCTCCAGCTCGTAGGACAATAGGCAGGAGGAGCACGGAGCCCCTCAAGCCAATGGATCAAAAACTCCAGCTCCGGCATTCGGAGAAGAGCATCCCCAGGGCCGCCCAGGCGGCTTTCTGCCTCCTCCAGATCCCAGAGCCGGACCCCTTCAGCCTGTGGGTTTAGGTGGTCCTGAATTCCCGGCTTCTCCTCCCCGGGATTTGGTGTCACCAGCGGAGACACCCGCTCGTCCTCGGCGGTGGGGTCCCTGATGGACCCTCCAGGTAGCTGTGGGGTGGAAGGGATGCTCGCCGAGCTCTGGGAATGGCTTGTTGTGCTCCCGATGGGATGAAGGACAGGGGACAACGTCAGCCTGGGGACCCTGGGGGGACAGGGGGGACCCCGGGGATGGCGTGTGGTGGGGCAGCGGGATGGAGCCGTGTTGGGAGCAGCTTCTTGGAGTGGGGCTGGATGGGAGAGCCTGGGTGGGTCCTGCGCCCTGGAGGGATTGGGTGGCTGTCTTCAGGGTGTCCCTGTGCCCCAGGGTGCCCCGGCTCGGACAGGGGTGCTTCAGGATGCTTCCCAAACTGTGTAGGAATAGGGACTTTGCCCTCCTTGGACAGAGGACAAGCGGCTCTGGGGACACAAACTCCTGTCTCCGCCCTGCTCCTGTCCCCACCTTGTTCCTGTCCTCATCCCACTCCTGTCCCCATCCCGGCCATCAAGGCGGCTCTGTCCCACCCAGCAGCAGGACTGGGAACTGGGTGACCCCGTGCTTGTCCCCCCTGGCTGCCGGGCAGGAAGTGGGGACAGGAGGACATGGAGACAGGGGGATAAGGGGACAGGGGAAAGGGATGCGACCGCCTGCGCGGCGAGGTCTGGCTCTGCACCCCGCGTGTGCGTGTGGCCCGGGTCCCGGAGGAGGGTTAATCCTGCAAATCTCCCCAGGCATTTCTCCCAGGAGGGGCCCCTGGGAGAGCGGGGAGCTCCCCCCTCGCTGGAAGCCCTCCTGGGAAGCGCAGCCCAGCCCTGGCCGGAGGCAAATACCTGCGCGGGGCACGGCCTCCCCACGCTGGGTGCCAGCGGCCGGGCGTGGGGCCAGGCTGGGTGCGGAGGGACGGGTGGGCACGAGGTGCGTCCCGGCCTCCAGCCCCGCCGGGATGGGCTCAGGAGCGACGGGACGGGACGGGGACACACGCCCCACACACGTGCCCTCCCGGGTCGTGCTTCCCGACGGATGCCCGCGGGGCACGGGAGCCAGGGATCCCCTCGCCATGCCGGGGAGCTTCCCATCCCACACGGCGGGGCGGCGATGCGGGGTTGAAAGCAGCACCCCCAGCAACAGCCCCAGCCACCCCCGTGCCTCGGTTTCCCCGCAGCGCTGCCCGGGCAGGGCTCGGTGCGGTGCCCCGCTGACGCCCCACTCCCTTGCCCGCAGGATCCGGCCAGCCCGGGACGGCGCTGAGCACCACATGAGTGTCGGAGCAGCATGGCCAGCGACGCCAGGATGGGGGAGACCCCGCCGCGGTGGAGGAGAGCCCCGGACGCAGCGCAGGACTCCCGGGGGATGGAGAGCAGCGGGATGGTCTTATCCCGAAGCGCTGCTGCCGAGCTGGGACTCACGGGTTACCCGGAGCCCGGCAAGCTGAGCTACGGCATGGAGAAGGGGTGTCCCTGGAGGGGCTCCGAGGGATGTTTGGGACCTATCCGGGAGCTCGCCGGGGGCCGGCTGGGCTGCCCCTACCCCCCGGCCCCGCCGTGCCTGCGGGATGCCCTGTGCCGCCCCAAGGATGGAGCCGAGCTGCCCCCGCTGCTGCCCCCCAGGAACGGGCAGCCCAAGGCGGGCTGGGGGGAGCCTTGCAAGGACCACCCCGGGTCGCGGTGGGCTGAGGCGGTGCTGGCCCCCCTGGCTCTTTACAGCCACGCGTACCACCGCTACCCGCTGCCCGTGCCCGGGCTGGACACCCAGCGCCCCAGCGCCGCCGGCAAGCCCCGAAGCGCGGCGGGGGACACGGCCGGAGACCCCCCGGCTTTCCGCCACTGCCCTTTTCTCGTGGAGGCCAAGCACAGCCCCTTCCTCCTGTCCTCGTTGCTGCCCAGCGGACCCCCGGCTGACCCCCCGTTTGGCGGCGCGGGGGCCGAGGGGCCGGGGGCGATGGGGGACGGGCGATTCGCCGGCGTGGACTGGCGCTTGGGCTCCTACGCGCCCGCCTGGGGACAGCCCCTCTACCTGGGGGTCCCGCCGAGGTGCAAGGCGGCACTGACTCCTTTCGACGACTGCTCCAGCTCAGGGAACAAGGTAGGGCGCCCCGGAGAGCGTTGATGGTCGGGGGTCCCCAGTACACCCCTGGGTGACAGCGGGCTCCAGCCTCACCTGAACCCGGCTGGGAGCGGCGCGTTGCGAAAGGCGACGCTGGCACCCTCAACCAGGGCAGGGCAGGGCCGGGCAGCTCCCCGAGAGGGCAACACAGCCCTCCCTCTCCCCTGCAGCTTGTCAGGGGGGTCCCAGCCCCGCCGAGGGAGGGGGTGACACGCCCCTGGGGTGATGCCGTGCTCCGCGGTGTCCCCGCGGGTGATGCCACCCCCGGGCTGAGTCACGGCGGCAGGAGCCGGCGGGGGCGGCGGGAGGCAGAGCTGCCAGCCGTGGGTGCGCCCGTCGCACCCGGTGCCCGCTGCGGCTCCCCATTCCTTTCCCACGCTGCCAGAGGAGAGGGGGGGACACAGCACCCCCATCACCCCACGACCGGCGGCCGGGAAGCACCGGGAGGCTGCCCAGCTCGGGAATGTGGTGGGAGAAAGAGAAGCAGGGCGACAGAGTGCTCTCCATCAGCCCCCCGCAGCGATGGGGGTGACAGGCAGTGACAGGGACTCACACCTGGGGTGACACCAGCCCCTCTGCTCCCTTTCCAGGAGTTTTACCCGAAGAAAGAACCCGGGTTCCACCCCTCCACCAAGGACCACGCGGCGCCGCATCTGCTGGGCAAGAGCCAGGCAGGGCAGGACAGAGACGGGGAGGGGGAGCCGGCGGTGCCGGAGCTGCCGGGAGCCCCGTGGAGGGATGGCCGAGCGGGGGGCAGCTCGGCGGTGCCCACTCCCCATGCCCACACGCCTCCCCCCAGCGCCAGCCACCCCCTCTTCCTCCTGCAGCCCGGAGCGGGGGGCTGCGGGGGCTCCTGGGTGAGCTCACGGCCCCACGGCGCCGATTTTTCCACGGAAGCGGGGCCAGGACGGCCCTCAGAGCCCAAAGATGAACGCCTGGGGTACCAAAGCCTCCAGCCCGGCTCACCACCGGGATCCAGAGAGACCAACCCATCGCCTCTGCTCACGGACGGGCACTACCCAGCGGCTCTTGCCAAGCCGGAGCCCCCCTCAGCCTGTCTCTGCCCCACCCCGGGCTGCGATGGGTGCCCGGGGGTGGGCTGTGGGGTGCCCAACCCCTTCGAGCCCACCCTGGGGGTGCCCGAGGGGCGTTTCCAGTGCCCTCCCAGCAACCACACCAAGCTGAAGAAGACGTGGCTGACGCGGCACTCGGAGCAGTCGCTGCCGCGCCTCAAGGCTGCCCGGCGGGATGGGGGTCCCGAGCCCCCCGGGGAGGGAAAACGCTCCACCAAGCGACCCCATGGCACCGCTGATGGACCCCGCGCTGCCAGCGAGGGGGCCGGGGCGGCCAAGAGGGGCACAAAGGTCGCCGTGTGCCCTGGTGATGGTACAGAGAGAGGAGGGGACCCCCAGGAGAGGAGGATGGAGCTGGGAGAGGGAGGTAAGGAAGGAGGGTGCAGGACGAGGTTGGCAAGAGGGTGGTGGCATCACCCAGTCCCAAAGGAACTTTGCATCCCTGTTCCTGGCACCCACAACACGAGCTGGGAACACGTGAGGACTGGGAAACCTGCTGCACTGGGGCTTTTCCTGGCATGGCTGCTTCTGACAGCGATTCCCAGGGCAGGAAGAGTTAGAAATGCTCCTTTGGAGTGGCGTGGCACCCTTGGATGGGATGCCCGGGGGTGGAAATGCCCTTTTGGAGTACTGTGACACCCTCGGGTGGGAGGCCTGGGGGATGGAAGCGCCTTCACTGGGTCAGTGACTCCTCAGGGAGGTGTTGGCATCTCAGGCCTGACCTCTGCAGAACTCCAGCCCTACTTTCCAGCCCTACTTTCTGGCCCAGTTTCCAGCCCCCGCCGCAGCGTGCCAGTCATAGAATCCCAGAATCCTGGAATGGTTTGGGTTGGAAGGGACCTTAAAGCCCATCTTGTCCAATCCCTTGCCATGGGCAGGGCCACCTTCCACTAGACCAGGGTGTCCCAAGCCCCATCCAACCTGGCCTTGGACACTTCCAGTCCCTCCCAGCTGATGTGGATGGGGCTCCACAGTGTCCCCAAGCACCTCCTGTGTCCCCTAGACCCACCGAGCCGGCAGGAGCCATGGTGCCTGCAGAGCCTGCCCTGCACTGAGCTGCCCCAGAGCATCCCCCGCTGCTGTGCCTGTGCCCCCCGGGCCACGGGGGACTCAAAGGGCGAGGAGGAGGAAGAGGAGCCCCCCGAGAGCACCTGCAGACTGCTGCACTTCCGCAGGTGAGCCCGGGGCTCCTGGGGAGCTCACAGGGTCAGGGGTCCATGGAGCAGGGTGCATGGAGCACCCCTCCTGTCACCCTGCTTTGGAGTATCTTCTCCATCACCTCACTTCCTAACACCTTGTCCCATCGCCTTGTTTGGGAGCATCCACTCCTGTCTGCCCACTTTTTAATGTCTCCTCTTTAGAGCATCCCCTCCCTTCACCCCTCTTTGCAGCAACCTCTGCTGTCACCCCATTTTGGTGCATCTCCATCACCCCACTTTAGAGCATCCTGTCTCCTCACCCCACTTCAGAACACCCCTTTTGGGTGCATCCCCATCATCCCACTTCAGAATACCCCATTTGGGTGCATCTCCATCACCCCACTTCACACCATCCCCTCTCATCACCCCACTTTACACCACTGTCTCCAGTCACCCCACTTTAGAGAATCCCCTCCCACTTTTGAGCACCCTCTCCCATCACCCCAATTTTTAACATCCTGTCTCATCACTCCGCTTCTGACCACCCTCTCCTGTCCCTCTACTTGAGAACCCCTCCTGTCCCCTCTCCCTGCAGGTTTGCCCTGGGGGACAACGGGGAGCTGAGTGTCGATGGCCTCTGCACCCTGGGGGGAGCCGAGGAGGAGCTGCTGGAGGAATCCAGCCCCGAGCCGGGGGGCAGGAATGTGGGGAGCAGCCTCTGCCTGGCCAAATACCTCCTGGGGGTCCTGGGGGACCCCTTCTGTGACGCCGTCCGCAGGGACAGGGACACGTGGCTGGGAGCCCCTGGCGGGCCCGAGGGTAAGGGGGGACCAGGGTTTGGGGGGTGGCACTGGGGGACACTGGGGGCACTGGGGAGGCTGAGACTGTGTTTCCCGCAGGGGTGACGGCCTGGAGGCGGGGGGAGGGAGCCCCCCAGCTCTGCGACTCCTGCCAGCGTGGCTTCTTCAACTCCCATTGGAGCTGCGCCAGATGTGGCTTCCAGCTGTGCCCCGACTGCCACCGCAGCAGGAGGGAGGCTGATGGCCCTGGTATGTGGACATGGGGGTGCTGAAAAGGGGGTGCCAGCCCTTAGGGAGAGCTTGGTGGGGACGAACACACCCTCTCTCCGACACAGAGGGTCTCGGTCCAGCACAGCCACCTGAGTGCACCCCTGGGCGAGACCACCCTGTCACAGCCCTGGTCCCCACGCAGTTCGTCCCCACCTGTGGTGAGTGTGTCCCCCATCCCCAGGACCTTCCTCTGCCCTCTGTCGGGGGCTGACACCTCTGCCCCTGCTGTCCCCAGTCCTGACCAGGCTCTGGAAGCTTCTGCACGAGGTCAGGGCCAAGTTTGGCATCGAGTCCCACTGTCCCTGCGGGGAGGGGGCTGCAGAGCAGACCCCGGCAGAGCCCCCGGGCAGGCAGGTATGGAGTGGGGTAAAGGGGGTGTCAGTGCACCCCAACCCCTGCACAGGGGGTCTGTGGGGTGTCTGTGGGGATGTGGCTCTCCCCTGATACCCACATGGATGTTTCAGGAACCGCCGGGGGCTGCGGTGCCCACCCTGCCACCCCCCAGCCATGGCCAAGCCGACACCTCCCGGCCCATCAAGGAAGGTAGGGCCAGCTGCGACCCCCCCGCCCCGGGGGGGTCAGGGATGCTGCTCCCCCTCCCCTTTCGGGGTGCTGGAGGGGGGTGGTGAGATGCAGAGAATGGTGTGGGCAACCCTGAGCGCGTTCTCCCCCCGAGCAGAGAGCCCCGAGGGGGGGCCGCCGTCCCTGGGGCAGCCCCCGGCGCGGGGGGCCGTGCAGACCACCACCCTCTGCGACCTGCTGGCCTCCACCGCCGTGAAGCTGTGCCTGGGGCACGACGGGGTGCGCATGGCCTTCGCCCCCGTGGTGCCCACCCTGCCCAGTGTGAGTCCCGGCAGCGACCAGGGCACCCCCTCCCATGCTGCCCACCCCTCGTTCAGCGGGACTGAGGGGGACAGGGTGGGCTGAGGGGCTCCCCAATTCCATTTTCATCTCCCACACCCAGGATAATCGCCTGACCAGCATCCTGGACAGCATCATCGCCCACGTGGTGGAGAGGAAAATCCAGGAGAGGCAGACGGGGGGCGAGCTGAGCCCCTCCAGCCCCTCCGACCCCCCTGCATCCCACTGCATCCTGGCACCCAGCGGGCTGCTCTGGCTGCACGACCCCGGCCACGCCAGCAATTACAAACTCTTCCAGGAGCACTGGGGGCAGGGCCAGGTGAGCCCCCTGTCCCTGGTGACACCCGGGGTCCCCCCGGTCCCCTCGGCCCCGCTAAGCCCCGGCTGCCCCGGCAGCCCGTGCTGGTTTCAGGGCTGCAGAAGAGGCTGGACGGGCGGCTCTGGGGGCCGGAGTCGTTCCGCCCACCCCGCGGGGAGCAGGAGGTGGAGGCGGTGAACCTTCGGGCACCGGCGAGCCGCGTCCGAATGAGCAGCAGCGAGTTTTGGGACGGCTTCGCCGCCGGCACAGGTGAGCGGTGTGATGACTTTGTGGGGTCCCCGGGGTGATTTTGGGGTGAGGTGTGAGGGGAGCCGGGCCGTGCACCGCTCCCTCCATCCCTGGAGTGATGCCGGGCTCCCTCCCGCAGCATCCCCGGAGCGGGAACAGGGAGCTGGGGACTTGCTGAAGCTGGAGAATGGCTTTGGCGACATGGAGCTGAGCCGGTAGGTGACGGCAGAGGGTGGGTACCCCCCTTCCCGACCTCCCCACGCCAGCAGTGGGATGTGGGATGCAGCGCCAGGGCTGGGGTCGTCGGGGGTGGCTCTGCCCTCACCTATCCCTCGTGCCACGGTGCCAAAGACCCCGTCTGTGCCACAGGACCACCAACCTGCGGGCCAGCCTGCCCCTGCCCGAGTACTGCGGGGCCAGCGGCCGCCTCAACCTGGCCACGCACCTGCGGGGCCAGCGGGGCCGGCGCTGGCTGCGCCCGCGTATCTGTGCAGCCTACGGTGAGTGCGGTACCCGGGATTTGGGGGGGGCACCTGCACTCTCCCTTCCCAAGGGGATGCCCAACCCTCACCCACCCACTTCCAGGTGTGACCCCGCGGGACCGGAAAGTCGGGACCAAAAACCTGGCGGTGGAAGCAACCGATTCCATCAGCATTCTGGTTCACGCTGCGGCGGCACCGCGGGGTACGGGGGCAGCACTGAGGGTCCCCACACCCCGCCGCACTGCTCCGGCCCCCCTGAACCCCCCTTTGAGCCCCTCTCTGCCCGCAGATGTGCTCCTGCACAGCGACACGGATGACATGGATGCGCCGCTGAAGGAGCGGCTCAGGGATGCGGGCGGCCGGCCCGGGGCACTGTGGCACATCTTCCGTGCTGAGGACGCCGCCCGGATCCGCGATTTCCTGAGAAAGGTGGGTGCCAGCACCCCCTGCCCCGCTCCACCCCTCCCCGCTCCGCTCACCCCCGGCACCCCGCAGGTATCCGAGGAGCCGGGGCAGGAGGGGGCGGTCACGGGGGAGCCCCCCGGGCTCCACCTGGGCTCCCCTGGGCTCTACCTGGACGCGGGGCTGCGGAGGCGGCTGCGGGAGGAGTGCGGGGTGAGCGGCTGGACCCTCCTCCAGTTCCTGGGGGACGCCGTGCTGGTGCCCGCGGGGGCTCCCCACCAGGTAGGCAGCCCCGAAAAGCCCCTCCCGGGGGGCAGCTGTGCCACCCCCTCCTCTGCAAACCGAGGCAAGGCGAGCCCCCCGTGCCCCCCGATGCAGGTGCAGACCCTCACGGGCACCATCAGCGTGGAGCAGCGGTTCCTGTCCCCGGAGAGCTCCGCCCGCCTCCGGGAGCTCGGCACCGACCCCGCCGGCACCACCGGGCAGCTCCGCGCCCAGGTGGGTGGTCGGGGGGGCGTGGGGAGGCGTCCCAGTGCGGGGTGAGCGGTGCTGAATCCCCTCTTTGCATCCCCTGCAGCTGGATGGGATGATCTTCTCCGCTGTGCGGGAGGCGCTGGGCGTCCTGCGGGGCTGCAAGTGAGGCCACGGAATGCGGGAAGGACGGTCCGACAGAGCCGGGCTGGGGACCCCGGTCATGGTCCTGGATCCCGGGGAGCCAGGACCAGGCGCCTCCTGCTCGGTGCTTTGCTCCAGGATCCCCCGGGAAGGCTCGGGGCGGGAGGAATAAAGTGTCCACAGTGTACTGGGGGCACTGGCACCACCAGCACCTGCCTCGGGGTCTCCCTTCATCCCCCCTCCGTCCCACTGGGGTCAGGGATGGTCCAGTGGCACCACCAGCATCTCCCCTCCATCCCATTGGGGTCAGGATGCTCTGATGGTACGATCAGCACCCACCTCGGGGTCTCCCTTCATCCATCATCTGTCCCATCAAGGTCAGGAATGCTCTGATGGCACCACCAGCATCCATCTCGGGGTCTCCTTTCATCTCCCTTCCATCCCACTGGGGCCAGGGATGCTCTTATGGCACAACCAGCATCCAGCTTGGCATTTTCCTTCATCTCCCTTCCAGCCCATTTGAGTCAGGGATGCTCCAGTGGCACCACCAGCATCTCCCTTCCATCCCACTGGGGTCAGGGATGTCGCAGTGGCACCACCAGCACTCATTTTGGGGTCTCCCTTCATCCCACCGGGGTCAGGGATGTCCCAGTGGCACCACCAGCATCTCCCTTCCATTCCACTGGGGTCAGGGATGTCGCAGTGGCACCACCAGCACTCATTTTGGGGTCTCCATCCCCCCATCATCCCACTGGGCACAGAGATGTCCCAGTGGCACCACCAGCATCTCCCTTCAATCCCACCAGGGTTAGGGATGTCCCAGTGGCACCACCAGCATCTCCCTTCCATCCCACTGGGCTCAGGGATGTCCCAGTGGCACCACCAGCATCTCCCCAGCATCCCACAGGGCTCAGGGATATCCCAGTGCCACCACCCACCAGCACTTATTTTGGGGTCTCCCTTCATCACCCCATCATCCCACTGGCATCAGGGATGTCCCAGTGGCACCACCAGCACCCATTTTGGGGTCTCCCTTCATCCCTCCTGCATCCCACCGGGCTCAGGGATGCTCCGGCGTCCCGGGGACGGGGTGGGGTGGCAGTGCCAGCGCTTGGCACCATGGCACGGGCCCCCCCAGCCGCCGCAGTTGGCACAGGGCTCTGGTGGGATGAGTTTTTTGCCCTAGCTCAGCTCCAGCTGCCAAACACACAGCTGGGAACAGCTGGGCACAGCTGGGAACAGCTGGATGTCGCTGCCCAGAGGTTGGGGGGCCCAGGGTGCTGCCGCCATGCGGGAGAGCCACAGCCCAAAAGGCTGAAACAGCACCGGGCAACCAGCTCAGGGTGTTTAATTAGCACCAAGCCATTAATTAGCACCGGACAATTAATTAGAATCGGGCAGTAGGTATCAGGGAATGCAGTAGGCACCGTGCCACTGGCAAGAGGCGGCGGGCACCGTGCGATGGCCACCGTGCCATGACCAAGGCGTAATTCGCGCCGCGCAATTAACACCGCGCAATTAGCACGGCGTAATTAGCGCCGCGCCACGCACTGTGCGGCCCCTTTAAGGCCAAGCCCCGCCCTGCGTGAGTGACAGCAGGGCCAGCCAATGGAAGCGGAGACACCGCAGCCCGGCAGCCAATGGGCGGCGAGGGGGTGGGCGGGCCCGGCGCGGCGGAGCCCCCTGCGCGGTGAGTGCGCGGCGCATGCGCGGGGCGGGCAGGGGGTGCGCGGTGTCCGGACCCTCCCGCGACCCCCAAACCCGCCCCATTGCCCCCCTCATCCCCCCCATAGCCCCTCTGACCTGCCCCATTGCTCCCCAAACCCGTCCTACTGCCCCCCATTGCCCCCCTCAGCCCCTCTGACCTGCCCCATTGCTCCCCAAACCCGTCCTATTGCCCCCCAAACCCTCCCCATTGCCCCCTGTAGCCCCCCATTGCCCCTCTGACCTGCCCCATTGCCCCCATAGCC
>JAWWMO010000062.1:3097564-3112022 GCA_035047845.1 Dendrocincla fuliginosa | reverse complement strand
CATTGGAAGGGGCTGCCCAGGGAGGTTTGGAGTGCCCATCCCTGGAGGTGTCCAAGGCAGGACTGGATGTGGCACTCAGTGCCCTGGGCTGGGGGACAAGGTGGGCATCGGACACAGCTTGGACTCGACGATCCTGGAGGGCTTTTCCAACCTCAATGATTCTGTGATTCTGTGAGTCACAATGATGCTTACCGGGTGGGCACCCATCACCAGCTCATCCAGGTAGTCCAGCCAGGACAGGAAGGCAGCCAGGCTCTCCTTTCCTGGGAAAACCCCTTCACTGGCACCATCCCCCTGCGACCTGCACGGGACGAGGGACATGGGGAGGCTGTGACAAAACCCTGGTGCCACCTGAGCTCCCCTTCCCAGCACCCCCCTCACCTCCAGCTGGCCCTGTCCATGGCGAGGACATCAGTGGGGTCGGTGCCAGGGGGCACGGCGCTGTAGAGGTCACAGAGGTGCCCTGTGAGCAGCTGGCACAGGGCACTGCCCCGCACCAAGCAGGCAGCAGACTCCTCCTGTGCCAGCCCTGTCAGCAGCAGCAGGTTCTCCCGAGCCTTCAGAGCAACCCGGCTCTTCTGTGAGGAGGAGGAGAAGGAGAGAGGGGTTGTCACATGGCTGGCAGTGACCATTGTCCCCTCCTGCCACCCCTTTTGCCTGTACCTTGCTTCTACACAGCCCCACCAGCGAGGTGATGAGGTTGCTGTCCCTCCGTGGTGGGGAGGGCTCGGCTGGGGGGGAGCTGGCAATGGTGCCCGGGGGATGCTCCAGACCCTCTTCCCTGGGGCTGTCCTGCAGCTCCTGGGCTCTCCTTCCATTCAGGATGCTCTTTCCCTGGAGAGGAAGAGGAGCAGCAAAGGAGCCACCACCTTCCACCACCTTATGGTGCAAAGGAGCATCGTAGCCACCACCTTCCTCCTCCTCCTCCTCCTCCCCCTGAGGAGCTTTGCCATGGGGATGGGGCTGCAAAAAGATCAGTGAGAGGACCCCAAATTGTCCCACCTGCACGGGGGGGCTGCTCACCTCCAGGAGATACGGCAGCAGGCTGGGATCCTGCTGGATCTTGGAGCAGAGGACAGCAGCAAACTGCACCTCCTCCTTCTCCGTGCCCGAGCCCAGGCGGTCACTGCTGAGCTGGAGCAGTTTCTGGGAAGGCAGGGAGAGGGATGTGGGAATTCTGGGGGCTCTCCCACCCCATCTCCATGGGCAGTGCTTCCCGGGGAGGGTTGGCAGGGATACAGCCAGCCCAGGGATGTGGGATGGCCAGGTGGGATCTCACCTGCACCGGCCTGTGCACATTGAGGTAGTGCAGGAGTGGGTGCTGCACCTGACCCAGCACCCGGCTGAAGAAGAGCAGGACCTGCTGCCTCATCCCAGGGGGATACTGGGAATGAGACATGGAAAGGAATCAGACAGAGCCCCATTAATTTCCCTGTAATCGCCCCAAATCACCCAGTGGCTCACCCAGGGGGATGCCCCAAAATGAGTCAAAAGGATCCATGGACCCCACCCTTTAACAATAAGGGACTTAACTCAGTTCTCTGCACTGAAAAATCTGGGGGATTATTTTCCCTTTCCCAGCACCCCAAACCCTAAATCCTCTCAGTCACAGAAGGTCCAGAACGTTTCCACAGCCCACACTACATTTACATTTGAATAAAAATCCATTTATAGGGGCATCATTATTATTATTATTAGCAACAAAGGCACAGCAGAGCCACTATATCTGTTATATTTGGGCAATATTTACTTTTCCAAACCCATCTCATCCCACAAATCCAAGCCGTGATCTGCCAGACGTGTGAAAAACCCCTTTCTTTGCACACAGGGATGTGATGAGGGCAGTGCAAGAACCACTCAGACAAACCCCAAAAAGGATCCCAATGGGGATCTTAAATTGAGGAACCCAAGACCCTCTGAAAAAACGCCAGGTTTGCTCCAAAAAGCGCCACTTTCTCCCCAAAAAGCCAAGTCCCCATACCATCTCACACTTCACATAGCCCCATTCCCAGTAAAAACGCTCCCAAATTAAAATGAGCAGCACCACATCAAGCAGCTGGAAAAGGCTGCAGGTGCTCCAGCTCCAGGGGGTTCCTCCCCACTGGGGCGGGTTTCCCGGTGCTGGGACACCCACCTCCGCCTTTCCCAGTGTTCCCAGTGTCTCCAGCAGCTTGTGCTGGAGCAGGTACTCGAGGCACGGCCCCGTCTCCCCCGCCGGCTGCTGTTTCTCCTCGTACACCAGGATATCCAGCATCTGCTTGAGGCGCCAGGGGATGTCCGTCTGCCTGGCCGGGATGCTCTCGTCTGTGGGTACAGGGATGGGGGGCTACCCAGGGCACGGCAGGGCGGGGGCAAAGCCAGCGATGCCCAGGTGGGATGCTCCCCAGCGGCTCCCCGATCCTTGCCGGCCCCGAATCCCGCTCCTCCGGAGTGAGAATGACGCTAGATGGCAATGTGAGGATGGAGTCCCAGCAGCTGCTCCTTCCGCTCCCGGCCTAGGAAGCTGCCGGACATCCCCATGCCCGTTCTCCCGGTGGGCACTGCCAAGCCCTGCAGACCCCCCCGGGCACAGCGGGAAGGAGCGAGATCCTGCTGGGAATTAGGGCTGAAGGCGCTCCAGGCTCTGCTCCAGCAATCCCGGAGAGCAGCGTGTTCCCAAAAGGGACGTGTCCCAGCCTGTGAGGCATTCCCGGGAGTGTCCGCACCCACCCCAAAAACCCCGCCGTGCTGACCCCGCTGGGGTGCCCGGGGGTTGGGGCAGGGCAGGGCAGGGCATTCCGCATGGAGAAACCCTGCCGGGGTCTGGGGAAAGGGTGTCTCAGGCTAAAGCCCTGCCAGGTCAGCCACAGGGCACTGGGGTCCTGTCCCAGGGCATGGGATGCCATCCCAGGGCACAGGGATCCCTCCCAGGACACGGGGTCCTCTCCAAGGGCACGGGGACCCCCTCCCTGGGCATCTTATTCCCAGGCCAAGGATCCTTATTCCCTGTTTTAGGGCACAGGGACCCTCTCCCAGGACACGCAGCCCTGTCCCAAAGCATGGGGTCCTTTTCCCAGGGCATGGGGTCCCCTCCCAGAGCACGGTGACCCCCCTTTTTGGGCACAGGGATCTTATTCCCAGGCCACAGCACCCTATTTTAGGGCACAGAGATCCTCTCCGGGGACAGGAGAAGCCTGTTCCCACACCACAGCGACTTGACTCCTACACCACAGACACCCCAATCCGGGGCGCAGTGACCCCAATCAGGGGCACAGTGACCCCACATCGGGGCTCGGGGACCCTCTCCCCGCACCCCACTCACCTGTGGCCTCCAGGTAGTAGCCGGTGATGCCCTTCCAGTGCTCGGTGAAGGCTTCCAGCAGGTCCACGCTCGGCTCCCGCTGCGCACACCGGGACGGGGGTCAGGGGGGCACGGAAGCCCCCCCCGGTCCCGTTCCCATTCCCGGTACCCCCGCGACCCCCTCACCGTCTCCACCGCCTGCTGCAGCAGCGCTCCCAGACGGCTCAGCATGGTTGGGACCCCCGGGACCGGCCCCGACCCCGGCCCCGCTGCCGACACCGCCCCGCCCCGCTCCCTCCCCCGACGGCTCCGCTCCGGCTCCCGGCTGGATGGGCGGGATTGGGGCGGGATTTGGGACACGGAGAGGGGGCGGGACTGCAGGAGGGTGGGGAGGGGAGGGGTTGGGAAGGTGTCATAGCCCAAAAACTGCTCAGCGGGGCAGCTCCGAGGGAGGGGGACAGGTCCGGCGCACCGCAGTGGGGATGGAACCCACACAGAGAGATGGGGATGGACCTCACACACACCTTGCACTGGGATAGGGATGGACCCCACACACACTGGGATAGGGATGGAGCCCATGGACACCTTGCATCAGGATAGGGATAGAGCCCGTGGACATCAGGACAAGGACAGCCCCCCTGTACTGGAGTGGGGATACCCCTCATACACACCAGGATAAAGACAAGGACAAAGATATTCCCCTTCCCCAGCTCACCCTTTCACACCACACAACCCAAGTTTTATGACATACTTTTTTAATCCTTAAAAAAAAAACCCCAAAACATTTTTCCAATGAGAACCAAGCCCTGACAAGCACAGCTGTTGGAAAACCACCCAGGGCCCAGCCTGGGTCCCGCTGACTCCAGGGAATGGACAATAGGATGCCCCTCAACTGTGTGTGCCCCCCCAGTTGCTCGATCTGGGGTGTATCCATACCCATCCCTGTAAATGGGGGTCCCAGGGGGGCTGGGCAGCTGCCAATGCACAGTTTGGACCAGACCCACACTGGGGTCAGAGCCAGCAGCTCATGAAGTTGTACCTGGGAATTCTGTACCCTGAAAACGAGGTGCTGGGAAGGGTGGGAATGCAGCGGGGAGAGGCTGGAAACCCACGGAGGGAGAGTTTGATATGTATATATCTATATATCTGTATATAAAAAATAGATGTGCGTAGTGGTAGCATTGATATGGACGGATAAAAATCAGATTCCAGGCTGAATCCAGGCTGGTCCTGCACGATCCACGCGCAGCCCGACATTCCACTGGGAGACTCCTGCTCCGGCAGGTCCGTCTGCAGGCGGGTGATCACATCGCAGACTTCATCTCCCACTCCTGGAAAGTGGCTCAGAAATCAATCCCCCAATTCTCCCGTGCTGTGGGATCACCCCAACCCTCTCCACCCACCCTAGATCCCTGGGGTACCTTTCTCTTCTGCCTCACGTTCCCTTTCTCCACAATGATGGGAGATGGGGGTGGTTTCAGGGCGCTCCTCGCCGACGTGGTGCGTTTCAACAGGGGCCTGAGGAACGATCCCTGGCGGAAAAACAGCGGAGAGAGGGTGATGCCAAGCCCTCCAAACCCTTCTTTCTCCCTGCATCCCATGCCCTCCCTGGTGTCCCCCACCTCACAGCCCGCCGAGCTGGCGGTGGCAGCGATGTGGCCCTTCAGTGACTTCCCGATGGCCAGGAGGTTCATCTCAGAGCCAGCTTTCAGCCTGCCCTTCACACGGCAGGCTCTCTCCAGCTGTCCCACCTTCTCCTCCAGCTTGGGAAAGGCTCTCTTCCCTGCAAGGACAGCAGGAGCACTGCCAAGCCCGGGAACACTTTGACCCACTGGTTGCTCTGTCAAGGACCAGGCACCCCCTGGCACCAGGACGGAGCCCCTCTGTGACCCTACCAATGAGGATGTCCAGCCCATCCCGAGTCCCTTTCCTCTCGGGCAGTGTCAGGGTGTGCTGGGACCGGGAGAGATCCCTGCTCCGGAGGTTGGGGTTCTCCTTTGCTTGCTGTGGGCTGGCAGCCCTGCCCCGGAGAGCTGCTGGTGGTGCTGGGGAGGAAAGGGAAGAGGAAGGATGCTCAGGAGGAAGAGGAGAGGAAGGATCCTGGTGAGGAAGGGCAGGGGAAGGATGCTGGGGAAGAATGAAAGAAGAAGGGTGCTGGGGAGGAAGGGAAAAGGAAGGATGCTGAGGAGGAAGGGAAGGGGAAGGATGCATGAGATTAAGGACAGAGAGATCATGGCACAACCCCACGTTCATAGGCAACACAGCCTCCGCCCCGGCACGTGGGATTGGGGTGTGTGTGGGGACCCTGCTGCCCTCCTGGATGGGCACCCAGCCCCTCTCACCTGCCTGCGAGGGCCGGGCACTGCCCGGGGCGCTGCTGCTGGCACAGGCGGGCAGTGCAGACACGGGTCTCCTGCGCTGCCCTTGGCCTGCCCGGTCCAAGCTCTGCTGCTGCAGAAGGAAGCCCAGGAAAAGCCCGTGGGCAAGTGGATAATGAGAGCCCATCCTCCCACCCCGGGGGTCACAGGAAGGGGGCAAAGTGCATCAGCAGAGGTTACCAGCTGCTGCAGCCGCTCCGCGTTGGAGTAGAGATGCTTGGGGGTCTCAGCTGGGGGGGGCTGCCCGAAGGGGTCATCCATGTAGGTGTTGGGGGTCGGGACACGGCGCAGCATCAGCCCGCTGCAAGCAGGAGGGGCATCCCGTTAATTCCCACACCCCACAGAGGAGCAGGAGGGCTGGGGGTGGCTGTGCCCTGGCCAGAAGCTCCTTACCCGGCAGCAGGGCGGCTGCTGGCATCGCCCGGCCTGGGGGGCTTGGTGTGGGGTCCGTCACCCACCGGCTCCCCTCCTCCCCTGGCCCGCAGGGTCTTCAGCCAGGCTTCCCTCTCCTCATCCGACCGGGCCTGGCGTGGGGCAGAGGGGCCGGGCTCAGCGGGTGCCCCTTCGGGAGGGATGTGGGGGCACCGCACCATGTGGAGGGATGTGTTCACCTGCAGCAGGGCGAGCTCCCGGCCCCGCTGGGCGATGCGGATGCGGAGGTTTTGGGGGGACCCGGCGGCCGCCCCCGGGGAGACCTCGCAGCCGTCGAGGCGCAGGGAACAGACGGGGCGCTGGGCAGCGCCGGGCTCCGGGAACATCCTCAGGGCACCCTGGCGCACCGCACACCACAGGCGCTGCCAGCGCCCCCGCAGCCGCACCGCCAGGAACCCTGCGGGCCACGACACCCCCGTCAGCAGCGGCGCGGGGGGCAGCACCCCCGTCGCCCCCTCCCCACGCACCCCACCTCCTTTGGCATCCTCTCCAGGCCGCGGGCTGCGGGAGGGGCTCTGCCGGGAGCGATTCTCCTCCTCTTCCTCCTTGCCGAGCTGGGATCCCGCAGGATGAGAATGGGGATGCAGAGAGTCCCAACTCTGCGGGTTTTAAGCCCCCGCCGCTCTGACCCCCTCCCCAAGGCAACCCTTTCCCAGGGGCACCAGGCCATGGAATTGGGGGTACTCCTGACCCCTTCCCGTGCCTGGGTTTCCCTGGACAAGCTCACCCTGCTGAGCCTCGAGGAAGGTGACGCTGGGACGCTGAGGGCTGCCAGCCCTCCCGGGGCATCGCTGCTGACCTCCTCGATCACCTGCCGAGGGAAACGGGGAGCGCTGCACCCCGGGCTCCTGCTCCCCGTCTCACAGGGCTCCACACACCCCCGGGGTGGGAACTGGGGACACACAGGATCACCCCCAGCAGGGCTGTGCCCCCGTTTCTCCCTGCCCACCCCACTCCTGCCCGGCTGCAACACCTCCAAACCTTCCTCCAGTCCTCAGCCTGCTGCCGGCTCTGGAAGCCGATGACCAGCACCTCTCCTGCTGTCCCCGTCACCTTCAGGGCGTGTGGCATCTTCTTGCCTCGCTTGTCCTTGTAGGTGACGCGGCAGCCCCGCAGGTCCAGCTCCAGCACCGGCTGCAGGTCGGCAGCACACCTGAAGCACTGCGGGGGCACGGTGGGGTCAGCAGGGCACAGAGAACTGCTCCATCCATCCATCCATCCATCCATCCATCCATCCATCCATCCATCCATCCATCCATCCACCCATCCACCCATCCACCCATCCATCCATCCCCATCCTCCTCCTCCAGCCCCTCACCAGCAGCACGTGCTCCCGGACGATGAAGAGCTGCTTTGCCCACTGTCCCAGCCAGCGTTTCCTCCAGAGGAAGCCGCAGAGCTGGGCCTCGGGGCGCCCGGGGGGCTCAGCCTCGGGGCTGCTGGTCGATGGCCACCGCAGGTAGTGGGCACGGTCCGTCACACCCTCCTCATCCTCCTCGTACGACTCGTAGTGGCTGCTGTCGGTGTCGGCACCGCCTGAGGGCCAGGGTGGTGTCAGAGGCGTGGGTGCCCCTGGGTGCTGGGGAGGGGATGCAGTGGGTGCCCCTGGGTGCTGGGGAGGGGATGCAGTGGGTGCCCCTGGGTGGTGGAGAGGGGATGCAGTGGGTGCCCCTGGGTGGTGGAGAGGGGATGCAGTGGGTGCCCCTGGGTGCTGGGGAAGGAGTGTGATGGGTGCTCACCGGAGCATCTGCCGTGGGTTTCGGCATCCTCGTAGGAGTCATCGGCTGGTGGTGATGATGAGACCCCCAGCACCTTGTTCTGAGGGGAGAAGGGGTCCTTCTAAGGTGGTGCCCCCCGGGTGGACCTCGCAGGGTCCCCAAGGCACTGCTGGGGGGCTCTACCTGGAGCGGGTGGGACCAGGGGAACCTTCCTGCACAAATGTGGCTGGACCCTCGTGTCAGCGAGGCTGCCGTGCAGGGATGGCCAGGAATGCCCCTCTCCCATCCCTTGTGCTGCTGCCTGAGCCCCCCACGCCCCCAGCGCCCCCCTTACCCCTCCGTGCGGGTTGGGGGCACTGGCAGGGCGGCACTCGCAGGTTCTCCCTCCCGCTGCATCCGCCGTCCTGGATCCTAGAGGGGGAAAAGCAGGACTGGCAGTGGCGTCCCGGGGCGGTGCGGGGTCGGGCACCGCCAGCCGTGCACGGAGGAGGTGGGGAGGGGGTCGGAGCGCGGGACTCACCCGGGCTGGTCCAGCCCTGCGGGATCCCCGGGGAGGGCGAGAGGCAGCGCATGATCATGTACTCTGCATCCTCTGCTGCGGGGGGAGCGCCCGGTCACAGCCCCGCCTCTGGACCCTTCCCTGCTGCCCACCGGGCACCAGCCGGGGGCTTCCCCCCACCCCCAGCCCCGCACTCACACGGGGGGCTCTGCAGCCGGGACAGGAGGTCAGACACTGACTTTTTCTTGGCCCGAGCCGAAGCGCTGAGGCTTTCCCGATCCAGGATGAGCAGGAAGGACCGCAGGTCCGACAGCAGCTTGTCCAGGTCTGCAGGGGACAGGGACGTGCCATGGCACCCACCAGAGGAGGGCATGGGCAGGGGTCCCGGTCTTGTGCCCCCCGCACTGGGCAGGGCTGGCAGGGGGGGTTACGTGCCCCATCCCACTGGTCGTGCCCCCAGTCCAGCACCTGCCCCGGCTCTGCACAATCCCACTATTGACAGCCCCGGGGGGACGGGGGAGGATGAGGAGGGGGGCTGGGGGCCCGTGGTGATGAAGGCTCCTCTGTGTGCCCTCACAGAGCCGGTTTGTTCCCAGCTGGGCGAGGGGAGCCATGGCTGGGGGCTGCGCTGGGCAGCCCAACTTGCTGCTCATCCATGTGTGGAGGAGGATGAGGAAGAGGAGGAAAAGGAGGAGGAGGAGGAGGAAGAAGAGGCCTGGCACATGGGAACAACTGATGAAGGCTGAAATGCTGGGCATTCACCCACTGCCTGCTCCGAGGGCAGGGAGCAGGGTCAGGGCTCAGGGCCAGCAGGGGATCCTGATGCTGCCATGCCAGGAAGGAGGGATGGAGCGGGACAAGGAGCTGCTTTGTGCCAGGGCAGATGGGAATCCCGCACCCCGTGCTGCAGGATGGACAGCACTGCGTCTGCTCCACAGCCCCCCGAGGTGGGGGAGACATGGAGGGCTGAGGGAATGGGGAGAGGGTCCCTCTGTCCCCCAACAGTGATGGTTTGGGGTCTGTGTGAGTGTTTCCTTCACTGAGGGAGCACATGGCAAAGCAGGACCAGGCACAGCCCCAGCCTGGCCCCTTTCCCCACTCCCACAGAGCCCCCTGGCACTGGGCACCTCCAGCTGCCACCACAGGAGGGGCAGATGCCCCCCAACCCCCCAGGGTCATGCCTGGCTCTCCCTGAGGTCCATCCTGCCCTGCATCTGGAAATGGTTTGCATGGCCCTGCTCCGGGCCCTGCTCCCTGCTCCCAGCTGGGATCAAACATTCCAGACCTGCTGCTGGAACCTCCTGGCACAGGGTCTGGCTGTGCCTTCTGCCCCTCCTCGAGTTCCCCTGCAATTTCCCAGCTGCAATAGGGACAGTACCAGTGAAAACACCACCGGCTGGGATGCTGCCCCAGTGACCCCCTGCATTGCCCAGGTGACTCTGACATCCCATATCCCTGAATCCCACGTTTCTGCAGGCCAGCAGCAATGCTCTGCATCCCAAAGAAGGTGCCAGCCCATGAAGGAGCTGAGGGCAAGTAGGAGAAGGAGCCCACGAGTCCCACGTGTGTCACTGGGGCCACGGGTGAAGCCCCCTCGGAGTAGCTGGCACGGGGGGAGCCCCTTCCCTTCCCAGTGTCCCCAGTTTGGGAGCACACACCCTGCCCGGGGGAGAGGAAACATCTGGCAGCACAGTAAGGCTGAGCAATGCCGGAGCTGGGCCCAAACATCTGGATTGCCCTGGAAACTGGAGAAGGGAAGGGGGGGGACCAGTTCCCTTGGGGGAATAACAGGGGGAAGCTGGGGCAGGGGCTGCCTGAAGGGACCCACGGACAGCGTGGGGGACATGGGGACTGTCCCCCCTGCCCCTCGTGCCGGGTTTTCCCCTCCCTCCCTTTCTCCCCTCCTCCACCCAGGCCGAATTCCTCGGCAATGACATCTCTGTCCACTCGCCCCTTTGCCCTCCCTGCAGCCCCCCCGCGCCGCGTTCCCCCCCACGGGCGATGCCCTCGGTGGGGCAGGGAATTCGTGCCCAGCGGTGCCCAGCTGTGCCCACAGCCAGTGCAGGGCAGGCAGGGGCTGCCCTCGCCCCTGGCCTCGTGCCAGCTGCCTGCTGCTGTGCCAAAGGGAAAGGCAGCCGGGATGGAAAACATCTGCCTCGGTCTCCAGGGCAGGGAGGAAAACGCCCCCCAAAACACACAGCGTCTCCTAGCAAAGCTCCCTGCTCCCACGGGACGTGTCCCGGCACGGTGGCATCCTCATCCTCGTGGCATCCGCATCCTCATCCTCGGAGGAGGAGGAAGGACAGGAGGGGGAGGAAGGAGAGGGCTGCGCAAAGGATGCCGTGGGAGCGCAGGATCCCTGCGTGATGCCAGCACCGGAGGGTTGGAATTCGGGGCTGGCACCTCTGCCCTGCATCCCCGCGGGTTTGTATCCACGCAGTGAGGTGCCCCGCGGGGCGCAGGGAGGGGCAGCGGCTCGGGGGGACCCCAGGGGTGGCTCTCGACCAGCGCGGGATGACTCAGAGGAGGCTGGAGGCGGCCCCGGGCTCGGAGCTGCTCTTGCCCGCAGCGTGACCCGTCATGTGGGGAGGCTCCAGGCCACGGCTCCAGGGCGGGGACGCTCCCCCACGGCTGCTGCAGCCCCAAATTGCCCCTGGGAGGGTGCTGGAAGAAGCCTTGGCATCCTCCACCCTGCCATGGCACCTCGGTGTTGGGGGGCACCCAGGCACCCCGTCCCTGCTCCGCCTCCCAGCACCCATCCCGCAGCCCCACGCACCTTCCACTGCCCCAAAATCCCCGTTCTTCCCTTTTTTTCACCCTCTCCTCCCTTCCTTGCACCCCCTTTTCCCTTCCACACCCCCGTGGTCGCCCCCACGCCCAGCCGCACACGCGTGGGCACCCCCACGCAGCTTTCCCCACACACTCTAGCTTGCTTTTCACCCCTTTTTAGGCTCGTCCTCGTCCTCCTCAGCCTTGCATCGCTTTGTACCCCCGTACCTCTCTGCCGGGACATGGTGCGGGAGCGCTCACATCGCGGCGGGATCGGGATCGGGATTGGGATCGGGATTGGGATGGGGACCGGGACCGGGACGAGGGCAGCGCTGTCCCGGCCCGGCTCGGCTCGCACACGCCCTAGGGGCCCCCAGCACAGCCCGGCCGGGGCGGGAGGAAGGCGGGGAAGGGCTCCGCATCCTCCTCGGAGCACCATCGCCATCTGCAGGGACATGGGGTCGGGGAGAACGGGGGGTCTGGGGTGATTTTGGGGTCGGGGGGAAAGCAAAGCAGCGGAGCCGGGCTGGATAAAGCCATTTCACCTTTAATTGTAAGCAAAAAATCACTCTCACGCGGATTCTCCGACACCAGCAAATAAAATAAACTCTAACAAAAACAGAGAAAGTGAATCACTGTAGTCCAGTCCGAAAACAACCCATATTTATATATATATTTATAGATATGTCGTTTGTAGCAGTGAAAGGCAAGTATGGGCCAGTGAATTCCCGATAAATTACATTCTTTACATCCCAACAAGGTCTAGCGGCTGGAAAGTGGCTGGAAACAGAAACCGGGGAGCGTGGGGGGACCGGGGGGTGCGGGGAAAGGGGGGTCCTGCCCAAAACGTGTGCCTGGAGAGGGGAGAGGTGTGAGAAGGGGAGGTGCTGCCCGGTGCCGAGCCCTGCCTGCGCGGCCGGGGGTGGGGGGGACAGGGTCACTGCCCAGCCCCCGGTGGCCACGGTGCCCATCGAGCCGTGCCCTGCACTCCAATCCATTGCCCCAGTTCAGTGTTGCCCAGTTCATCATCCCAGTTCATCGCCCCAGTGCCCTCCTGCACCCCTCGCCCCCCAGTGCATCCCCCATTCCCCTCCTGCATCCCCCAGTATATCCCCCACTCCCCTCCTGTACCTCCCCTCCCACCCCCCCAGTGCATCCCCCCACTGTGGGCATGGAGATGCACCAGGAGCTGCCTCAGGGTCCCCCTGGGATTCCCCCCACACACTCTGCCACCCCCCTGCCCCATCCCAGGTGCTCCCCCTGACCCCCCTCCCAGCCCTGCCCTGCTCCAGCCTGGTGCCAGGTGGGTTTGGCAGTGTCCTTGGGGTCCTCGCTGCAGCAGCTGGCACAGGAGGGACCTGAGGGGGGTGTCAAAAGTCGGGGGGAGAGGCTGGAGAAGGGGCAAGGTGGGATGGCAGCCTGTTTTTTCCAGGAGAACATCAGTCTGGCAGTGAGTTGGCCCCCAGGCTCTTCCCAAGTCTCAGAGTGGCAAAGGGACATTCCAGGAGGGCACAAGGGCACCCCGAGGGGGGCACAGGGGCACCTCAGGTTGGGGGTGGGGGGGCTAGAGGCAGCAGACCCCCAAGGAGAAGGGAAGCCCCCCTTTCTGCCCACCCAGAGGAGCCAGCACGCTCCCGGCCGGCCGAAAGCAGAGCCAGGCAGTGCCCTGCCAGCATTCCCAGGGTGGGGGACAAGGGGGCCACAAAGCCCAGGGACCCCCCAAGCCCCCCCTCCCGGCTGAACCGTGCCTGCTCCAGGGCAGGGGCTGCCCCAGCCCCATCACCCCGTGGCGAGGCAGGTTCGAGCCCCCCGAGCCTGTTTCCCACGGGAGGAGCGAGGCCGGGGGGGGCAGATCTTGGGGTGCAGGGAAGGGGGGGACCCTAAAAACCGGCTGAGAGCCCTAAAGCGGGTACACGGCGCGACACGGACTGAGCTCGGGGCCGAGGAGGGCTCAGAAGAGGAAGGCTTTCTTCTTCAGCTCGTTGCGCTTCCAGAGGGCCAGTTTGCTGAACTCCTCCGGGGGCATCTCAAAGACCTTCAGGAAATCCTCGGGGGACAGGTGTCTCTGTGGGGGGGACAGAACGGTGAGGGGGTGCAGGGACCCCTCTCTGCACCCCCTGAGCCTGGCACAGCCCGTACCTCCAGCCTGGTCCTGTCCACGCCGGGTGGCAACTTCACACGGCCTCGGTTCGTCACCATCAGCATTTCATAGGGGTAGATCTGCAAGGGATGGGGGGGAAAACAGCTCTAAGACCCTCTCGCAGCCCACTCCAGGCCCCCCAGCCCCACCCAGGCCCCCCCAGCCCCACTCACCTTCTGCTCCAACATGCTGGGCAGGGAGTTCCCTCTGTCCATGCGCCCACGTTGGCCGTTCTGGAAGGGCAAAGCCTGGTGTCAGCCTGACCCCACCTCCCCCCAAAGGGCTGCTCTCCCCACCCTGAACCCATGCCAAGGTGACGGGCTCCAGCCTGGGATGGCACACTCCAGCTGGCCCCTCACCCCTCTGGGACCCACCCTGGTGGCCCCCCCATTCCATCATACATCACCCTCTCGCTGGGTCTCCATCCTGGCAGCCAGGTGAGTTCTTACCTGCAGGGCTGGAGAACAGAGAGGAGCAGGGCTCAGCCTTGGGGACCCCCACTGTGACCCCCCCACACATTCCTCCCCAAGCCCCCAGGGGTGGTTTTCTCGCCTCTGCTGAGCCCAGGTTTGCCCCAGCACTCCCAATTTCTTGGGACATCCTCACAACCCCCCTAGGCATCCCACATCCCTCAGATCATCCCCACATTCCCCAGGACCCCTCCAGCTTCCCCAGGACCCCCCACACGTCTGGAACATTCACACATCCCCTGGGACACTCCCATGTCTCCAGGACATCTCCACATTCCTGGGACATCCCCACGTCCACTGGGGGATGTGGATGTCACCAGGACATCCCTGTATCCCCAGGACACCCCCACATTCCCAGAGAGAGCCCCACATCCCCAGAACACTCCCACAGTCCCTCTCCCCAATATCACCCCCATTCCTTGGGCTGATCCTCACCTGGGCTGCTCTTCTCACTCCCCGCTGAGCCGAACTCTGCTGACTGCAGCTGCAGGGGGACAAGGGACAGGGGATAGGGGACATGGTCAGAGCAGGGCCACCCCCACACACCTTCTGATGGGGGGGTGACCCCAGAAATGTGGGGAGCTGCTGCTGCCCACTCACCCGGGTGAGGGTGCTCCTGCCTGAGGCTGGAAGGGAGGAGCTCTTGTAGCTCGTGTGAAGGGCTGGAAGAGAGGAGAGATGGTCAGGGAGGCAGGCAGGATGTGGGAGGTACAGGCAGGGGTGCAGGCAGGGCTTGGGAGGTACAGGCAGGGATTGGGAGGTACAGGCAGGG
>JAWWMO010000062.1:3075590-3092093 GCA_035047845.1 Dendrocincla fuliginosa | reverse complement strand
TAGCCTGCTCATCCCGCACGCGGAGGGACCCACTGGGGGTGTGTGCGGAGGCCGCGCCCTCCGGGACTCCCGTTGTGGGTCTGGTGGTGACCCCTCGGCCCCCAAGGAGCCCCCAGTTGTGCCAGCTCTGGGAACAGCCCCAAGGGATGCCCAGCATGGGGCACCACAGAGTGGGGGGGCCCTGGGCACCCCGGTGCTGTGCATGGGGGTGTCACAGCGAGCCACCCACCTGGCAGGACGTTGGGGATGTGGCTGGGGGGTCCTGGGGCCGAGGTGGCAGCTGGTGGCTCAGGTTTTCCTGGGAGAGGCTGGAATTAGCCCTGCCTGGCCACCCCCCCTGCACGCCCACAGCCAGGAGCTGAACCCCCCTTTGGAGGTGGCTCCATTCATGGCCAAGAACTGGGGGGAAAACGCGTTTTGTACCCCAAATTTCCCTCCCCAGGTAGCCCCCCGATGCTCCATGGCAGTGGGGCCATGGGAATTTGGCCTCTCAGTGCTTTGCCAGGGCGGTTGGATGGGGCCAGGAGGAGATGGGGGTGGCTCCAAAATCCCATATCCATGGAAGACTCGGACCACCACAGCCAGGAAGCATCAAAGCCCTTCACGGGGACAGAAGGGTGGGATGGGGGTGCCCCCACAATCAACAGCTCTGAGACCCCACAAACTCGCTCTGTTAGTGGGGCTGGGAATGGCAGGGCTGTCCTGGCCTCCTCCTCCCTTGGGATAAGCGGTGCCCATGGCAGTGCCCCCGAGGAAAGAGGGCAGGGGGTGCCCCGGAGGGTGTGTGGGGTGTTGGGCACACTATGATATCGCGGGAGGGGGGGGCGCAGGTGGGGACTCGGGAAGAGCTTGGCGATGGAACCCCTTGTTCCCATGTCCCCCACGCGGGTCACCGCCCTTCCTGTCCCCGCGGTCCCCCGGCAAGGGGGAGGACAAGACGTGGGGCTCTCTACACCGCCCCAATCCCCCCGGGAGAGCCAGGAAAGAGGCAGCGGCGGCACCGGGGGAAGCCAAGACGGGAAAGCAAAGAACCGGCCGCGGCCAATCGTCCCCCCCCGCATCCCCCACCCCGGCGGCGCGTCCCCCACCCGTGTCCCCCACTCACCTACGCGCGGGGCCACCGCATCCCTGCGGCCGCGGGGGGGATGCGGGAGGATGCGTGGGGCTGCGGGGGGCTGCCCTTGGCTCGCTCCGCTCGCTCCGCTACCCGATCACGCGTGGGCTCCGGGGGCTGCGGCGCATCCGAGAGCGTGACAGCGGGGCGCGGGCGGGCGAGAGGGCGAGCGGGCGAGCGGGCGGGCGAGCGAGCCTATCTCCCACGGCCAGCCCCGCCGCCCGCCGCCCGATAACCGCGGCGGGGCGGGCGTGCGGGGGTGGGTGCGTGGGAGGCTGCGTGGAGGGGTGGAGGAGCGCGTGGATGGATGGGTGGGTGGGTGGGTGGGTGCCGCTCGCCTCTCCCCACCTCGCTGCTGGCTCAGTCGCTTTCCCAACAAGAGGAGAATTAGCCGGCATCATGACGAAGCAGTATTGGCTCCCGCTCCTCCCGCTTCCCCGGCACAAAGAGGGAGGAAAACAGCGATAACCCGGCCTGCCCCGCTGCCAGGAACAGCCCGGACCCCCAGTAGCCCCCTCCAGCCCCTGCTGCGAGCTGGGCACGGCAGCCCCTGCTCCCCCCACAGCCCCTCGCCGCGGTTTTGGCACCCGCAGCCCCGAGCGGGAGGGGCTGAGCACCCCACTGGGCTGCGGCAGGATGGGGGGTGTGGGTGGGGGTGACACCTGCCCTCCAACCCGCCCCCCAGGCTGGGTTTGGGGGTGCTGTGAGGGCAGCACCCACCCCACGCTGCCCTGGGAGGGGAAATCCAGCGCGGATCTCCATCCGCGGGGCCGTCGGAGCTCAGGAAGGACCGAGAGGTGCTGAGGACCTGCCAAAATCAACCCCTGAGCTCTGGCAAGGGAGAATCGATGCCCCCCAAACCCTGAGCCCCTCCACATCCCGGGAGTCATGGTCCAGCCCCCATCCCTGGGAGGAACCCCCAGGGCTGGGCTGGGGCAGGGAAAAGGGGGTTGTGACCACCCCTATCCCCCCGGAGCTGCTCGGAACGAGGGCCTGGCTGGAAATCCAGGCACCAGGGACGGGAACAGTGCCACGGCTGGACCCCCCCACCCCCGGGGGCGGCGGGGCTGCGTTGGTGCCGCAGCGCTGGGATCCAGCGTCTATTCCCGGCTCTGTGTGGGAGAGAGCTGCCTGCTGACAGCAGCTCCCTCTCTGGGTCCTCTCCTGCTGTTTGCTGCCTCAGTCTCTGTCCTGGCTCAGGGAAGGGCCGCTGGACCCCCTTGGAAGCACATCTGGGTGGGTGGCACGCTCAGGGGGGTGCACATCTGGGGAGGGATGTAGACCCAGGGGGATGCACGGGGAAGGATGGACACCCAGGGATGAGTATCTGGGAGCGGAAACACACCCAGGGAGGCATATCTTGGGGGGGGGGGATGGGAGAAACACACCCAGGGATGCACATCTGGGGGGGATGGACACCCAGGGGGGTGCACAGCCAGGGATGGGCACCAAGGGATGAATATCTGGGAGCGAAAAACGCACCCACGGATGCACATCTGGGGGGGAACACACCCAGGGACGCACATCTGGGGGGGATACGCATCCAGGGGTGCACATCTGGGCCACGCACCCCCAGAGGTGAATATCTGGGGGGATGCACACCCAGCGGGACGCACCCACGTGTCCTCTGGCACCAGGGCCAGCCTGGCTCGCTGATCCACGAGCATCCCGAGCTGCCGCCGTCCCCTCGTGCTGAAAGGGCTCTGCCGGTCCCAGCCGCCCCCCGGGGGCCGTGGCCGTGAATAATCGAGGCCGTGGCCGCCTCCAGACCCCCCCACCCCCCCCCACTAACCCAGTTTCTCAAGCATGAAGACGATCGCAGCGGCTGCTCGGGCGACTGCCACCTGCGCCCGGGGCTGCTCGGGCGGCTGAACCCGCCGTGACACCCGCCGGGGGCTCAGCACCCTGGCCCAGCACCCCGGGGTGCCCGCAGGGAGGGAGGGAGGAGTTTGGGAACGCACTTATCCCGCTCCAACCAGCACCGGCTCATGCACCCCCCTCCAAAGCCAAGCCCGGACACGCTTGGAGAGCCCCCCCATTCCCCCGCTGGGTCACCCCCGGTCCCGGCGGTGCCTCCACAGCCGTGCCTAAGGCAGGAGGCTGCTGAGGGTGTGCTGTGGGGGCCGGCGGTGTGGGGGCAAGGGGGTGCAGGGCCCTACCTTCAGGGGAGCCCATGGCCCGCCGCAGGCAGCTCTGCCCGTCCGCCGGGAGCCATCCCTGCGCCGAGCATCCCCTCCCCTGCGCCGCACGGCACGTTGCCACAGCGACCGCCTCCCGCCGCAACCGGCGGGATGGAGCACGGAGGATGTGCAGGAGCGTCCTTCGGCCTCAGCCAGGGATGGAGGGGGTGCAGGAGCATCCTCTGTACTCAGCCAGGGATGGAGGGGGTACAGGAGCATCGTCTGGGCTGTGAGAGGTGGAGGGTGTGCAGGAGCATCTTTTGGAGTCAGCCAGGGATGGAGGGGGTGCAGAAGCATCCTCTGGACTCAGCCAGGGATGGAGGGGGTGCAGGAGCATCCTCTGGAGTCAGCCAGGGATGGAGGGGGTGCAGGAGCATCCTCTGGACTCAGCCAGGGATGGAGGGGGTGCAGGAGCATCCTCTGGAGTCAGCGAGGGATGGAGGACGTGTAAGGGCATCCTCTGCCCTTGCCACCCTGCAGGATCAGGCCAAAGAGCATTCCCACGTTCCCAGGGTGGACACAGCCCCTGTGCCCCAGTGTGAAGCAGCTGCCAGACCCCAAATTGCCCCATTGCCCCCCCCTGCAGGGTTGTTGGGTTTGGAGGAACAACACCCCAGAGGAGCCCAGTGACAACAATCCTGCGAGGACTGTCCCGGATGTTCCCCATGTCCCTGTGGACACCACCCCAGTCACCCCAGTGACACCCCCAGTGCAGCTCATGGGACCACCCCCTGCCATGAATGGGGCACAAAGACCAAGGGGATGGGGTTGGCAGTGGGGTGAGGGGCTGGCATCCCTCACCTCTGCAGCCAGGTGGGTGCTCTGGGCAGTGCCCCTTGCTGGCTGTGCAGACCCCCAGACCCCTCCAGCATCCTCAGCCCCTCCAGCATCCCCAGTCCTCTGAGCATTTCCAGCTCCCTGAGCATCCCCCAGGCCCCTCGGGCATCTCCAGCCCCTTAAAACATCCCCATCCCACGGGAGAGCAAAGCCTTGGGAAAGGCTGGACACGCTGTGGCAGGGCAAGACACCCTCCAGTGCACTTTCTGCACAGAGGACATTCCTGTCCCCACCTCCACCCCCCGCCCAGGTCTCACCTCAAAAAACAAGAAAGAAGCAGTGTGAGGGGTTTTTTTTTCACTCCTTCTCCAGCCATAATTAAAAAGGACTCACCCTTCCGAGCCCTTTCTATCCCGGGAGGTCGAGAAGAAAGAGAGGGGAGGAAGGGGAAAACCCTGAAAGAAAAGAGAGGAAGGGGCTTGGGAAGGAGAAGAGAGGAAAAAAAAAAAAAAAGGACGGGGGGAAAAATTAAAGCGGAGATTACACAAAGGGAACTCCTCTACCTTTGAAGCTTTGGCTAAATTGGGGAGGGGGCGGCGGGGGCAGGGAGGGTCCGGACCCAGTCGGCTCCTTTCTCAAAGCCTTCTCCTTTCAAGAATGTCTCGAATTCCTGCAGGAACAAGGAGCCGGGGCTGTGGGGCCGAAGGAAACGGGAGGGGAACCATAAAATCACCGTGGCCGCTCGGCTAATTCCGGCCGCCACACCTGGGCAGCGGCGCCGGGCGCATTGTTCGCCCCTAATTGCTGGGTGTTGCATTTCTCTCCTGCTTTAAAGCTTCATTTAACTCAAACTGTTATAATTTTCTCCCCACTGCCCCCCACCCCAGCATTGTGCCGGCGGGGCTTTGTAGGGGCTGGGGGAGCCCCGGTTCGGGGATTACAGCCCCCCCAGGGGCCGGCTGCCACCGCCCAGGGCATTGTCAGAGGGGAAGGCAATTATGGGGAGGGGCGGCCTGAGTGGTGGCCCCCGGCAGAGAGAAGAGGGGGTACCGAGCTGGGTACCAGCTCTGAGAGTGGTGGCCTTTGGGGGAACAGGGGGTAGCAGGCTGAGGGGGATGCTGTGGGGGGAGAACAGGGGGTACCACACTGGGTTCTACTCCAAGAGTGATGCCCTAGGGGGAACAGAACAGGGGGTACCACTCCAAGGGTGATGCCTTGGGGCACAGAGAACAGGGGGTAGCACAAAGAGCAATGTCAGGTGAGAACTGTGGGTACCAGGTCAAGAGTGATGCTCTGTAGGGAAGCAGGAGGTGCCAAACTGGGAACCAGGCCAGGGGGGATGCCCTGGAAGAGGCAGAACAGGGGGTACCACGCTGGGTACTGCTCCAAGAGTGATGCCCTGGGGGGTCCACAGAGGGCACCACACTGAGGAGGATGCCCTGGGAGGGGAGAAGAGTGGCTGGGTAACACACCAAGGATGATGCCCTGGTGAGGAACAGAGGGTACCATACTAAGGGCAGTGCACTGGGGAGGGCAGAACGGTGGGTGTCACACAGGGTTCCACACCAAGGATGATGTTGTGTGGGGGAAAACAGGGGTACCACACTGGGTACCACTCCGAGGGGGAGAACAGAGGGTGCCAGGCTGAAGGTGGTGCCCTGGTGGGGGGAAAACACCAGGTAGCACACCAGGTACCGTGCCAAGGGTCATGCCCTGTTCACCAGGATGCAGCAGCCACCTCCAGAACACAAACTGGGAGGCACAGATAGGGAGGAGGGGGCCTCTTTTGCAGCCACCTCCATCCTCTTGCCACACAGCATCTGTCCCTGGCACTCCACCAGCTCAGGGCACCCTGTGCCAAGGGGAATTGGGCTCCCCTCCATCCCAGTAGGCACAACGCCTGTGGCAAAGCCTCAACTCGGGAAGGAAAACACCCCCAGGCCTCATCAGTCTCGACACTCACTTTTATTTGCCTCGGGGTTTCCTCCTTTACACAAAGAAACTCCAAAGTCTAATTGTTTAAGGCCTAAAACTGACTCATAAACAGCAGGACGGGTAAAAACACACAAAACCCCCCACTCAATAGCAAAAGTCACTTAAAGGAGGTTTCTCTTTGGCCTGGTGGGCACCCACATGTGTCCCCACGCCACCCAGTGCCACAGGGAGAGGGCACAGACCTTCCCCTCCAATAAATAACATGGAGACCCCACGGCTGTGGGGGGTACAAGTGCTGGTTCTGGGGTCTGTGTGCCTGGGCACCCCCTGGAGCCCCCAGACAGAAGGACAAATGGGCACCCCACAGTCCTCAGCACCTTCCTGTGGTGCCCTGCATCCCTCACAGGGATGGGCACAGCGTGCCCCTGGCCCCAGGGCTGTGGGTGGGCTCTGTATCCCACTCCAGTGGGGACAACTTGCCAGTCCCGTCCACCCCTGGCACTGAGAGCAGAGTCCATGTGGGACAGGAATGTGTCCAGGGGTCCCAGCCCTTGGTGGCACAGGGACAAGTCTCTGAGGGGCTGACAAGGGAAGGGGGCAAAAGCACTGGGTGGTGAATGTGGGTACCAGGGGGTGCTCCAGGATCCCAGTGACCACAGATCCAGGGGGTTGGTGAGGGGACTGGGAAAAGGCACTGGTGAATGTGGATACCACGGGATGCTCCAGGGATGCAGGACCCCAGTGTGGGGCTCCAGACAGCAGTGACTGAGCCCAAACCGTGCCCTCCCCACACCAGGGGATGTTTAAAAACCCAGCATTTTTAGAAAAGTGGGGAACACCCAGAGCTGGGAGACAGGGCAGAGTCTGGGGAGGCCAAAGGCCCTGAGGATGAGGAGAGCAAAGGCACTGGGTGGTGAACATGGACACCACGGGATGCTCCAGGGATTCAGGAGCCCAGGGACCACCTCCAGGGGGAGCGGGCAAAGGCACTGGGTACCAAAGTTGGGCACCGCGAGATGTTCCAGGGATTCAGGACCCCAGGGACCACCTCCAGGGGGAGAGGGCAAAGGCACTGGGTACCAAAGTTGGGCACCATGGGATGCTCCAGGGATTCAGGACCCCAGGGACCACCTCCAGGGGGAGTGGGCAAAGGCACTGGGTACCAAAGTTGGGCACCATGGGATGCTCCAGGGATTCAGGACCCCAGGGATTGCTCCCAAACCGTGCCCTCCCCACCCGCGGGGGGGCGAGCATAAAACCCCAGAACCTTCATTAAAACGGGGAACACCCAGTGCTGGGAGTGACCGGGCAGGGTCTGGCGGGGCCGGGGAAGGGCAGGGTTTAGGATTACGTGCGGGGGGCGCGGGTGCGGCGGGAGCGGCGGGTGGGCGAGGACGAGCCCACGAACTCGAACTGCTTCTGGCGCTCGGCGTTGGGGAAGGGCAGCTGCCCCCGGTAGAGGCGCTTGATGAAATGCGCCTCTCGCTGGTTCTGGCGGCTGCGGGAGGCGCGGCGGGGGCGGCCCCTGCGGGTGAAGGCCATGTACCAGCCCTCGTAGCGCGCGTTCTGGAACGCCGTGTAGTTGTTCTCCAGCACGATCTCGGTGAAGATGCAGTCCTTGCTCTTCCCGTTGGGCTGCGGGGAGAGGAGGGTATGGGCTCTGAGGGGCTGCGGGGGTGGGACTCGAGAGGGGTTGGAACCCCCCAGGCCACCCCTGGCACCCCGCAGACCATCTTTGTCAGCATCCCTGACACCTCCCAGTTCATCTCTGCCCTCCCCAGACCACTCCTGGCGCCTCCAGTTCATCTGTCACCCCCCAACCCATCTTTCTCGTCATTCCTGAAGCCTCCCAGTTCATGTCTGTCATCCCTAGTACACCCCCGGCCTGTCCTTATCACCTTCAGCCCATCCCCAACACCATCCAGTTCATCTCTGCTACCCCCAGCCCACCCCTGGTACCCCCCAGACCATCTTTGTCACTATCTCTGCCACCCCCAACCCACCCCTGCCACCCTCCAGCCTGTTTTTATCACTCCCCAGCCCAGCCCCGGCACCCCCAAACCCCACCTTTGTTGTTCCCCAGACCATTTTTGTCCCTCCCAAACCCATCTTTTTCACCCCAAACTCCCCAGCTCTGCCACCCCCCAGCTCAAACCCACAGATTGAACCCCGAGGCACCAGGAGCAGCTCCCTAGGGGTTTCTCCTCACAGCACCCAGGGCTGATGGAGGAAAAGGGGCCCTGGCAGATTTTGGGGGGTCAGGGACAGCCCCTCTTGCACCCATATAAACCCTTATGACTGGGGACATGGGGACCAAGACCTCAGGGGTGTCTGGGGACATGCAGGGGGGTGCTGGGGGCACAGAGGGGGAGTTTGGGGGTCCAGGACTCACTTTCCCGATGAGCTTTCCCCTCTTGCTCATGCAGATGTACTTCTCACTCTCGGCCCCCTTGATGCGCACTCGGCTCCCAAAGGTGTCCGTCTCCACGATGAGCTTGGCTGTGAGGAGGGGACATGTCCCATGGGGGCTGTGACACCCCCCAAGGAGCTCCCAGCACCCAAATCCCCCCCATCCCCTTCCCCATGCCTGCACCTGCCCATCCCCAGTGGGCTGGGAGCTCCCACAGCCAGGGCAGGGCAGCCCTTGCCGGGGAATCTCCCAATCCATGATGCCAAAGGGGCTTTGTTGAAACCCAACAGAGTCAAAGCCAGGGTTGATGGAAGCACCAGCCCCTTCCTCCCTCTCCAGTGCATCCACATTTTTGGGATTCAATGGGTTCTCCAGGGCCAGACCAAATCTAGGGTTAATTATCCTCATCTTTAATTATTCCTCCCCAACAGTCCCAGCTCCAGAGGTTGGGAGCAACACCAAAACCCATGACCCTGGTGGGTCCAGCCAGGAGAATTCAGGGAAAGCCCTGGAAAGGTGATGAGTCAGCCTCACTGGTCACCAGGCTTGGAAAAGCCTTTCCCAAAGCTCCAAGGGATTCCAGCCTGGTGTTCCTGGGGCTGTGAGGGCAGGGGTGGAAAATCCCATGGGAGAGGTGGTGTAGCCACATGGGATCTGCCCACTAGCTATGGATATTTAGGAGGTGGATGTCAGGAGCAGGTGATTCTCCTCCAGGAAAAGTTGTTTGCCTCATACCAGGAGGAGATTAGAAAGCACAAGCCCTAAATATAGGGCTTATAAATACTGCAGAAATCCCCAATTTTGGAAGTTTTGAGGTCAGGGCTCTTTGGAGATGAACTCTCACTGGAGTTATTCAGGGAGGGGGTTTTTGGGTATAAAACCAGCTGGGGCTGGAACACCCCCCACCCTCCCCCAGCAAAACCTTTTGGGCAGAGCGTTTCCACAGGCAGGGTGGGGCCAGCAGCCCCTCCTACCGAATTTGTTGCCGTCCTCGGCGGTGGCCGTGATCCTTTTGCCGTTCACCTGGACGTGCTTCCCGCTGGTGCGGCTGTAGAGCTGGTATTCCCGGATCTGCCGCCGGCTCAGCTGGTCCGTCATGGCCCCCTGGTCCCTCACGTACTGGTTAAAATTAGGAGACGGTTGGTTCTCCCCCTTTGTTTACAAAGGGAAAAATAAAATCAATTCGTTTTGGGATGGCAAGGGGAGGGAGAGATGGATGGATTGATGGAGAGGGGAGCCTGGCAGGGCTGGGAGTGGGCACCTTCCACCCCTGTGTGTGGGCAAAGGCAGCTCCCAAACACCTGGTTCCATTGGAGCAGGGACCAGGAGGTGCTTTGGACCAGGATTAGGAGAGGCAAAGACTTTCCTCTTTATCCCAAGCTCAAGGAGGATGCAGGGATGTCCTCTTCCCAGGTGGTACCCAGGACAGCCTGGGATGCTGGAGCTGAGCTGGTGAAACATCCACTGAATCCCTCATGGGAGTGAGACCCCCTAAAGCCAGGCTGGGTGTCCCAGGAGCAGAGCCATCCCCTCCCAACCCATCCTGAGCATGGAATAAACACCCCAAACCAATTCCAGGGCTTATTCTGACAGGGCTGCAGAAGCACACGGAGGTTGTTGGAGGGAAAACAGCAGATTATTAGGGCAGGTGAGGTGGGGAGGGGAATTAGTGGTGGGGAACAGACCCCCATCCCGCTCCAGACTCCAACCAGCCCCCTCAACGCACATCCTAAAGGGAAACTCATTTTAATCCCGGTGTAAGTGGGATTCAGGGCAGCACCCCAGGGATCTCAGCCCCAAAACCAACTCTGAAGGGGCTGTAGGAAGGAAATACACTCCAGGGACGGGGGGACATCTGCTAGGAGGGACATTTGGGGTCCCACTGCCCAGTTTAGGGTGTACAGCATCACCTGGGGAGGGGGGCACAGGATTTGCCACCCACATTCCCGGGCTGTGGCATCACGTCGCCGGGAAGGCACGAGGTTCTCCAGCCCTGCACGGAGCAGTGGGATGGTGGGGGGCACTGCCCGCCCTCCCCACGCCCCCCAGCTCCCTCCCCACCTTTGTGTGCGCTCCGGGACTCATTTCCTGCCAGGATGTACTTTAAAGCCTTTGGGTCTGTCGGGGGAGGTGGGCTGGGGAGGGAGGGGATGGCAGCCCCTCTCCATCAAAGGCGCTTCCCTTCTCCTCTCATTTTCAAAGAAATAAAAGCATTTACCTTGGGAAGATTAAAAAAAAGGGGGGGAAAGAAAGAAGAAAAGGTCCGGAGGATGCATCGGATGTATTAATGCTGCGGGGGCCGCAGCCCCGGGGGTTTTGTTCGGGCGCTGGAGCAGAGGGTGCTGATATGGAACAGTGGATTTTAATAGGCACTGCCTTTCTAAAGGCACAAAAAAAGGGACGGTGCAGCCCCGGAGGGTGCGGGGGGAGATGGGAGGGGGTGTCAAACCTCACACCCCCCCTCTGGTGGGGGTCCAGACCCCGTTAACCCCCTCGGCGGCAGCAAGCTCGGCCCCGGCGGCTCAAGGCTGACGGACTTGGCACGTCCCTGCCCGAGCAAAGCTGCAAGGAATGTGCCACCTGCCCGGGATGGCATCCCTGCCAGCCTTACCCACACCCTCCAGAGGGTCCAGAGGGGGCCGGGGTGGGGTGTGATCCCCATTGCTGACCCCCCAGTTGCAGCCACACGAGATCGGGGCTGATGGGCACAAGTTCTAGTGTGGATACAACCTCCCCGGGCTCCATCCCCGCATCCCTCCCGTCCCGGTGCCACTCGGGGTGGGCACACACCATCCCCAGGGCAAACCCCCCATCAGGGCAATGGGCACCCCCAAAGCAACGGGTCGGTCACTGAACGGGCACCTTCACCCACCCAAGGGTTAGTAAAGCACATCCACCTACCTGGGTCTGACAGGAGAACATGAGGAGCTGGAAACATCTGCGGGGAAAGAAAAAAAAAGGGGGAAAACCGGGGAGTTTCGTGCGAAGTTGGCTGCTTTCTCCTTCCCCTCCCCGCGAGGAATAAGCACGCTGAGAATAACCCTCGGGGTGCAGGGGAGAGCAGCGAGAGGTGCTTACATGGAGAGGTTCTGCAGGGTGAGGGGCTGCATGGCGCTGCTCGAAGCCCCCCGGCCACCGGGGAACACCGACGGTCCCACGACGGGCTCGCTGCGGTCCTTCCCCCGCTCCCCGCCGGGGCAGGGACAGCCAAGGAGCCTCCCGTGCCCTCCTTGCGGGGACGATCCCCCCTCTCGGGGCGGCCGAGGGGACAGGAGGGTGTGGAGATCCCACGTGCGATGCCAAAGGCTCCGGAGCAGCGACGGAGCATGGGGGAGGCAGCCGGGGCAGGGGCTTCTCCTCCTCCTCCGCCGGCCCTGGGGGCTGCCCGTCCTACACCCTGGGGGCATCCAGCTCCATCCTGTGCCCTGCGCCCCCACCCCATCAGCCTCCCGTCCTGGGGCCGCTGCCACCGCCCCGGGCAGCGCCCGCAGCCCCCCGCCCCATGGAGCCGGCTGTGCCCTCCCGAGCCCGGCCTGGAGGTGGGACACGGAGGGAAGGGCAGCCTTTAAAGGTGGGGGAGAGCCCCGCGAAGAGGGGCCGGACCTCTCCCGGGAGGCAGAGGCTCGGAGGGGATGGAGAGACAGGGATGGGGGAGGTGGGAGGGGGGGCTCGGCTGCTCGGGTATCCCCCTCACCTCCCACCCCACGGAGATGCTGAGACGTGGGGGTGATGCTGTGGTGCATGGAGAAGGTACCAGGCCTTGGGGACAGATGATTTGTCACCCTTCTGTCACCAGGTGCCAGGCACAGCCCTGGACTGTGCATTGCCCACCAGCCGCTTTAGTGCTGGGGGGGCTCTGGGGACCCTCTGCCCACTCCCAACCCAGCGGGTCTCACCTCCCTCTGGGGAAGGGCAGGCTGTGGACCCCTCCACGAGCCGTTTGCTGGGCCAGGGAGGTGCTAAGTGCCTTATAAAGCCCCCAGCGGGGAGCTGGGGTAACCCCCGAAGGGGATACAACACCAAGGGGCAGCACAGTCGAGGAGGGGTTTAGCTCAGGAATCACTTACTTGCCTTCATGCCTGTGCCTCCCATCGGTGCCAGGGGGTACCAGTGGGGTACCAGCTCATGGGAAAGGCAGGGTGGGGAGCAGTAGGGTACCCACACCCCCATCCGCAGGACAGGGGGGCTCATTCAGCGTGAACGACCCAAATTAGACCCCCTCCCTGCTGCCTTCACACCTCCTAGGGCAGGAATTCAGCCCAAAGCCCAGCTTGCAGTTCCCCCCCCAAAAGCACAAACACAGCAGCCCTCAGCTCTGAGGTCCCTTTCCACTCCCGTCCTGGGGGCTCAGCACCCCCGAGGGGCTGTGCCTCGGCCCCCCACGCGTGGGGGATGATTGATGGGCGTGGAGCCATCATCACCCCCAGCATGCCTCCCCCTGGGCTGGGGCAGAGGGTCTCGGAGCTGTCAGCACAGCCAAGGGGGGGCCAGACTGTGCAAACAGCCCCTGTGGGGTGAGGAAAGGCTGGAGGGACAGGACTGCCTGTCACAGCCTCCTGTGGGTGGCCCTCAAGGACAGACACCCCCCTGCCCCCTCCCCAGCCTCATCGCAGCAGCCCAGATGGGTGCAAAGGGGGATTAACCCCCCACCCAACCCTCATGTCCCCCCCTTTCCACTGCCCCACACCTGGGGCAGGCTAAAGCCCCCTCCTCTCGGAGCCAATCTGGGACACAGCAGCCCCCCAAGGGGCTCCAGACCCTCCACAAATCCCCTCCAGACCAAGGGCAGGTCAATGGGTTCTAATCATCTCCCTGCTGCTCCCTAATCCCCCTTTGTCTCCTATTCACAGGCAACACTTGTTACCCCACGGGCAGGGGGGCTGCCCCCGGCCCCCCAGAGCCCCAGGGAAGGTGCCAGAGCCAGGGCAGTGGGCACAGAGCTCCCAGCAGCCCTAACCACGATGCAGGACCCTCCCACAGCCCCCCTATCCCCAGCACGGGGAGCCAAAAGTGCAAGATATCCTTTTATTTGGGAATGACACCACAGAAATAGATGCTTTCAAGCTCTTCTGCACCTGGAAGGGAAGGAGAAAGGATCTGAGGCACAGGTAGCCCAGGATTACCTCACTTGTGGGGATGGATCCTCCCCTGCCCCACTCAGCCATGAGCTGGGGCACCCACAGACCCCTCCCAGCACTGTAGGGACCCTCACCCCATCCCTTTCCATACCCGGTCAGGCTCTGCCACAGATCCTCTTATTTCTTCGGTGCTGTGCCCCTGCCCCGACCGGCTCCACGTCCCTGCAGGAACAGGACTCAGCGTGGGAATCCCCAGACCCGCATTTCTCCCCCATTTTTGGGTTCAGCCACTGATACCCATCACATATTCCCCTCCCCCGGAGCTCCTGATCCTTGTGGGGAATGCAGAGGGACACCCCAACCAGCTCCTACCTTGATGGGAAGGGGTTCCTCAGGGACAGCCTTGCTCCTGCTTGGGAGGGAAGAGGAGGGCTGGGATTAGGATCCCAGCAGAGTGGGGATCCCCTGCTCCAGGCTTTCCCCTCCATCATACTTACAGCTCATCCTCCTTCTCCAGCCTCCTCTTCTAAGGGAGAGAAAGAAAGATGTAGGATGAGGACTCACTCCAGAGCCTGGGATTCTTCCTCCCCAGGGACAAAGGTCATGACTCATCCCCTTAACAGAGAGGGGTTTGGGGTCCTTGCCCCCACTTCCCTGTGGCAAAGGGACCCCCCTGCACCCCTCACCCCCACCCAAGGGGGTGCTGACCTTGGCAGCGCTGCCTTTCCGGGTAGTTTGGCCTTTGGGGGACTTCTTAAGGGATTTCTTGGGAGGCTTCTTGGGAGACTCCTCTTCTTCTTCCTCCTCTGTTTCCTCCTCCTCCTCATCTGAGAACAACACTATGGGAGAACCTGGCTGAGCCCCCAACACCTGGGGAGGGGGTTACAGGACGGGGGGGACCCCCAGGACTCACTGGAGAGGTGCTGCCCACTGATGTAGACGGGGCCAGAGCCACTCCTCAGGCGGAAGGTCACCGGGGGGGTCACCTCCACTCCAGCCAGTGTGGCCTGCAAAACAGGGATGTGACAACTCCCCGGGGCAGCCACCACCCCCCCCGGGACAATAACCCCCTCCCCAGGGGGCACTCACCATGGGCAGCACCGACGGCTTCAGCGTGGCGAGGGGCACCGGGGTTCGGGCATCCCCCTCCTCTTCCACCACCTCCACCACATGGAACTCATCCCGGGCTGTCTCCCCCAGGCAGATCTTGAGGAGAAGGAGAAGAAAAATCCCCCCAGGACCCCTACGGCATCCAGGTGCCCCTTGCCCAGGACACTTGGGGGTTTTGGGGGGCCGAGGGGCACAGACACTGCCATCCTCAGCTCCACCCCATGAGATTTATCGCATGCCATCCCCTACAAGCAGTGAGATCCCCCAGCACCCTCAGGGGGGCTGAGGGGCACCAGGATATTTCTCACATTCACCATATGGAAAATTCATCCTGGGCCATCTCCCCCAGGGCAGGGAGAAGAACAACCCACTTCCTGACCATGCCCAGGGTTTTTGGGGTGACCCACCGTGCGCAGGGCCAGCTGCTCCTCGCAGTGCCACTCCTCGGGCATGCGGAAGGTGTAGGAGTCCTTCTGCTTGCTCAGCTCGCACCCTGCGGGCAGAAGAGGGGGCAGAGATGTGGGATGGGGGCACAGGGGGCACCCCAGGGCAGCCCCAGCCCCACGGGAGTGGGGGGATTGCGGTGCTTACCCCAAATCAGGGACACGGCTTTCTCAGACCTGCTGTCGATGCTGTCAGTGAAGGACATGGCTCCGGGGTGTCTCAGCCTGGGGAGGGGACACACAGCACTGTGGGGACCCCCCCGGGATGGGGACCCCCCAGCCCACCCACAGCAGCCCCCCCTCCCTCCCCAAAATCCGCCCCAGAGCACTCACCCCAAAAAAAAACCACCTGAAACGAATCCTGAGCCCAAGAGAAGCCCCCAAACACAGCAGCGCCCCCCGCCCAGGCGACACTTATAGGGGCAGAGGGACCCCCGCCCACCCCCTCAATCCCCGTTAATCAGCGGCAGCTGCGGGGGGTTAATTAACCCCCAGGTGTGTTAATGAGCGTGGGACACCCCCCACCCCCACCCCGCAGACCGGGGGTCCCACTGAGCCCCCCCACCCCGGCTGTGTCACAGGTCACCGTGTCCTGCCACCCCTGACGTGGGTCTCCACCCAACGTGTCCCCCCTCCTCGATTGTCCCCGTGTCCCCTTCCCGTATCCCTCCTCCTCGATTGTCCCCGTGTCCCCCTCCCATGTCCCCCTCCCATGTCCCCCTCCCATGTCCCCCTCCTCGATTGTCCCCATGTGTCCCTCCCGTGTCCCTCCTCCTCGATTGTCCCAGTGTCCCCTTCCTCGATTGTCCCCGTGTGTCCCTCCCGTGTCCCCCTCCTCGATTGTCCCAATGTCCCCCTCCTCCATTGTCCCCTTGTCCCCCTCCCGTGTCCCCCTCCTCGATTGTCCCCGTGTCCCCCTCCTGTGTCCCCAGTCCCGCGTGTCCCCCTCCTCGAGTGTCCCCGCGTGTCCGTGTCCCTCCACCCTGCCGTGTCCCCAAGTGTCCCCCAGTATGCCCCCACCTTACTTGTCCCCTCGTGTCCTCCTGCCCTGCGTGTTCCCATGGCCCCTCGTCCCTCACCCTTCGTGTCCCCTCTGCCCCCCGTCCCCTCATGTCCCCCCGTGTCCACTCGCCCACCGTGTCACCTCCCAGGTGTCCCCCTTGTTCCCCTCATGTCCCTCGTGTCTCCCCCCACCCCGTTCCCCTATGTCTCCCCATATCCCCTCCTCTCCTCCGTGTCCTATGTCCCCTCGTGTCCCCACTGTCCCCCCGGGTCCCCCCATGCACCTCGTGTCCCCCATGTCTCCAGATGTCCCCCCGTGTCCCATCCTGTCCCCTCGTGTCCCCCCACCACCCCCCGTGCTCGTCATGTCCCCCCTGTGCCCCCATGTCCCCCCATATCCCAGATATCCCCCCAGATGTCCCCAGATATGCCCCCAGATGTCCCCCTGCCCCCC
>JAWWMO010000062.1:3051789-3063851 GCA_035047845.1 Dendrocincla fuliginosa | reverse complement strand
CCACTGCCAGGCCCTGCAGGAGGAACTGCACAGGCACATGGGCACACACAGACACGGGCCTGGGGAATTAGACATCCCCATGTGAGGCTCCACACACAGCCAGGCAGCAGCACCCTGCTCATCCTTCCTGGCACCGAGCCCCTCTGCCCCCCACCAGGGCTGGGAATGGGGGTCACCACCACCCTGACCCTGCTGCTGATCCCTGGGCAGGGTCCACACTGCAGAATCTCCCTCCTCCCAGCCCTGTGTGGGGTGCTGGAGCCTCTCACCCCTCTCTCTGTCCCTGATTTGGGGTCAGGACCCTACAAGTGCCAGCGATGAGAGGTCCTGGCCCGAGAAGCAAGAATGAGGAGGAGGATGCTCAGCTCTGCTCACCTCAAGGCAATAAAAGAGCAGGGGGAGCACCATGATGGAGAGTACAGCACTGAGCCTCCCTCCATTCACATATCCTTGTCTTCGGAGCCAGGGCCTTTGCAAAACAGCTGGCACATCACCTTGGCAAACAACATGAAGGAGAACAATTCTCCAGAGTGAAGGGTCAGGCAGAAAGAAAGGGGAGGATGACAAACAGCAGATCAGAGCAACACACATTACTGAGGCCTCCCAGTTAACATCCTTCCTATCCTATTCTTTTCCTGCTCTTTGCTCTCCCTGCCTTGCCTTCTCTTTAGAAGGAAAAACACACAGAGGCTGTGACTTAGCAGGATGTTCCTGTGCTTTCACAGAGCCTGAATGGAGCCAGCACTGAAAAGGGGTGTCCTGAGCTGCCCGGCACTGCTTTGGCTCGTTGTTCTAGGGCTTATACCTGTGTCTCTGCAGGGCAGTGCCAGTCCCAGGGCAAAGAGCCCACTGTTCCCTTTGTGCTTGGAGGGGGATCCCAGCAGCAGGAACAGCAGGAGCTGCTTCAGCCCATGGTCAGGAATCTCTGCCTCAGGAAGGCAAGTACCTGCTTTAGTACCTGCTTTAGTTCCTGCCTTAATGGCATCTCAGAGCCGAGCCGAGGGAAAGGATTCCCTCCACCAGAAGAGGGATCTGCTCTCCACTCTTCAGCCTCTCCACTGTCTCCCCCTCCTGCCTTCCCAGGCTCAAGGCTGGGCTGTGTCGGAGGGAAGGATTTCTCAGCCCTCACCGAGGTCACAGCTGAGGGGTTTTGTCCCCACAGCTGCTCCAGGATGGAAAGGCACAGCCTCACCTGGGGTTTCCCTGCATTTTACTTCCTCAGCGTGCCAAGAGACCCTCATTCCTCTTCCCAGAATCTGCTGCCAGTGGGAACATTCACCTCTAATTACCTGAGCATATTTATTAGCTCAGCCACATGATGGAGGGATAGGGCAGGGGCAAGGACAGGGACTGGGACCAGGGACCAGCAGGGAGCAGACTCTGAGCTTTGCATCCCACGGGGTTAATCCCAGCAGCATTCCCACTGCAGGCACTGATTGTGGCTCATCGCCACTCCAGCCTTATCAGGAGCAGCCAGCTACCTGGCCTCTCATTTCGGATTTATTCCAGGGGAATTTATAGCCTGGGAGCTCCTTAAATCAGGGGCATGGCATGGGAAGCATCCCCCTGATCACCCTCCCCCCTCAGCCCGTGTTTTGGGGGCAGGGGAGGTTGGATTTTGCTTTAGGACAAGGGATGAGGGATGGGATGGTGGAGGCAGCTTTTGGGGGGCACAGAGGGGGCTGTCCCTTCCACAGCCATTCCAGCACAAGGAGGGCTCTGTCTGGAGCTGCTGGTCCTGGTGGGAGGGAGAAGGGAGGCACAAAGGGAGCAGGATGGGAGGCAGAGGTTTTGGGGGACCAAAGGAGAACTGCAAGGGCTCATTGGGCCTGGGAAGAGGAGCTAGCACTGACACAACCCTGCAGATATTCACTGCTGGGGGGAAAACCCACAAATCCACAACACACTCAACAACTTTATTTCCACCCTTTGTGCAATGACAACGTTAATCAGCAAAGCCGATTACAGGGACACAGCGCTGGGCTGGCACCAGCTCCCAGTGCTCCCAGTGCCTCCAGCAGGGGTGGCCACCTCCGGGGTGAGGGACAGTGGGTGGCAGAGACTGGTTGCTGCTCCTCACCCCAAATTACCTTGCATTCCCCAAGGATCTCACTCCCTGATGGTTCCAGCACTCCCCTGGGGATGGAGACCCCTCCTCGGGGCTGGGCCAGCTCCTCTCCAGCTGGGCTTTGTTCCTGCCTGTGAATTGATAGATGTGACTGGAGGATTTCTCCCCTCCTTCCCTTTAAGTCCCATTAATATGAGTTGGATTTGCTTACCCTCCTGACTCCGGGCTTTAATTCTGCAAAGCGTTATCACATTAATGGGAGTCAAGGTTGTTAACGTGATGGATTAGGCATTAACAGTGTAATCCATGGGGGACAGGACCAGCCTCGCAGCTCTCCCCACACTCCCTGTCTTCTCCTCATCCTGACAGCAATGAGAAGAGCCTGAGCACCTCCCAAGTCCTGGCTTTGTGCTGAATTTCTCTCCCCTGGGCAGGATTCAGGCAGGGGGATGCCTGGCTGGGGGGATGAGAACACATCCCTACCTGGGTGCTGTTTCCCTCTCTGTTGGTACCCTGGCTCTGCTCTCCAAAAGCTGCTCTTTTTCAGGCACCTGCAGCAATCTGAGCCCCAAAAGGGGGGGTTTAGCCCCTCTGAGAGTTTTTAGGGTCCCATGTGTGTCCCCAGACCTCAGCTCTGCTCTCAGTCCCAGGGGTCCTGCATCCCACGGCAGAGCAGGACCAGCACAGCATCTCCCTGAGCTGCAGCTCCGTTTGCAGAGCCCAGTTTGGGGCTGTGAATTCCCAGGTCGGGGCTTCGCCTTCCCAGGATGTGCAGCAAAGTGACCCCCCCCAGCACAGCCCCGGTGCTGCCGTGACCCCCAGCCCACACTCTGAGCTGGCACTGGAGGTTTCCCACAGGGGCCATGAGGAATGGGATCCAGTCCCTGTGCTGAAGTGCCCCATAACTCAGCTGGGCTGTGAGAGGCACTGAGTCACGTCTGGGTGGTCACACGGGTACCACTGCCACATAATTCTCCCACTGCCACCAGCACGATCCATCTGCTTGGTTCCTTTTAGTTCCAAGACCCTGGAATTTTGCCCATTACAGAATCATAGAATCCTGAGATGGTTCGGGTTGGAAGGGACATTAAAGCTCATAAAGTGACACAGGCAGGGACACTTCCACTAGACCAGGTTGCTCCAAGCTCTGTCCAACCCGGCCTTGAATTAGTCTCCTCCCCTTGCACATGGGACTCTTATTATTTTTTTATCTCAATATTTGATATATTTTTATCTCACTGTTTTATATATTTTTGTTATTTTTATATATATACATATAATTCAAGGAGCCCTGTCTGTGGGGAGAGCAGGGCTCTCTGGGCACATTTGCTCCTGCAAAGCCATGCGTGTGGCACAGGAACACCCACAGGGACAGCCAGCCTTCCTCCTCCCTGCCCAAACCAACCCCCTGTGCATGTCTGCAGCATCTGGGGAAGCCCAGCATTCTCCTCCTCCTCCTCCACGCTCTGCCCGAGCAGGGTTTTCCACTCAAGGAGCCGCTCCCCAGGGGTGAGTCCTCCGGTGCCGTCGGGGCTCCCCCCCGGCACAGCCAGTGACCCTTTGTGTCCCCAGGGGTGTCCTTGGGGGTCACATTTGCAGGGCTGATGACAGCAGGCAGCTCAGAGCCGGGGGCCATGGGAGTCCTTGGCACACCCCGACGCTGATGGACCCCGACAGGCACACGCAAAGCACAGGCTATTTTTGCCCTCAATGCTGTTTTCGGAACTCGTTTTGCCTCTTTAACCTCTGCTGGGCAAACCAGCCCCTTTGCCCCGCTGCTCTCCCTGCTCGGGGGCCGTGGGAGCTGGAAGAGAGGGATGCAAAGGGGCTCAGCTGATCCCGAGCCCTTCTCTGAGCCCTGCGGGTGACACGCAGCGCTGGTGACACATCCCAGCGGCTCGTCCTCACCTCCTTTGCGGCTCTCGCTGCCCGAGCGCACCCTGTGACAGCCGTCACATCCCTATCGATCCCATCGCTGGCCTGCCGGGGACAGAGCGACAGTCCAGGGCGGCCGTGGCTCTCCCTGCTAATGCAATGCCCTGGCACGGGGCTCCATCCGGCACCAATCGATGCCCAGGGACTACCGAGAGCGAGGGCAGGTCCTGCTTTGCCAGGGATTCCCAAACCAGAGCCAGGTTATCCCTGAAACCCTTGGCGGAGGCTGCGGGCAGGGTTGAGTCCCGCAGATCCCGAGGTATCCCGGGATTCTGGGACGGTGCCCCCAGGGATGCCGGGGATGCCCCAGCGATTCCCTTCCCCTCGCCGAGTTTTTGGCAGCTCCCAGTGCCCCTCACATGGCAGAGCCGTCCTCTGATGGCACCGGGAAGAGCCCGGCCCGTTCCGAGGGGGGACGCGGAGCTGAGCTGTCAGCTCTCCTGCTCACACACCGTCAGCCTCCACAGCCCCAAATCACAGCTGACATTTCCAGCAAACCCCTCGGCACCCGAGCGAGACGCCGGGCTGAGAGGGAAGGAAGCACTTGGGAATTTTTTGTGCAAAGGAACATATTTTTTGGGGTTTTTCCACTCCGCTCCCTCCTCTGGTGTCCAAGCACAGCTCCCAGTCCCAGAGCCCCACGGGGTGGATTTGCTGGGCACATCAGCACAGGGACAACATGGATTTTAGCTCAGGACCCTCCTGGAATGGAGTGACAGACCTTTCCATATGCAAGCAGCTTGTTGCCATTACGTGGAGGGAACAGGGATGGAGGCAAAGGAAGAGGGACTTTTTCCTGTCCGATGGAGAGAACAGGGGTGGAAACTGGAAGGCTGCTGAACACCGGAGTGGGAATAAACATCCATAGAAGTCATGGAATGGTTTAGTTTGGAAGGGACCTTTCAACAAGGCAGAGTGACCTGTTCCCATGTGATGAAGGACACAGGAATGGAGGAAGAGGGACTTGTTCCTATTGGGTGGAGGGCACAGGGATGGAGGCAAAGAATGAGGGACGTGTTCCCATCAGATGGAGGGCACAGGGATGCAAAGGAGAAAAGGGGCTTTGCAGTGCTCTGGGAATGACGTGGGAAGAGCCGGGTAATGAGGTCGGGTCTGCTGTCACACACTCAGCCCCATCAGGCAATGAAGCAAATCGAGTTTCACTAAAAGCTCAGGAGCCTGGGCTGGGCGGCCCCTCCTGCCCCCGCCCTCCCCGATCCCGGGGAATGAGATTTCCACGCACTCCCTGGGTGGGAAAAGAGCGATTGCCGTGCTCTGTGTGGGGCAGGAGTGCTGCCCTGGATGTGGCATCCTGGGCTGATGCTTCCCGTGCCTCCAAGTGGATTAGCAGCACTGGGCCCACGTCAGGAAACAGCATTAAATTCCTCTATATCAGCTGTGCCAGTGGCAGGGATGCTGCAGAGGGAATAAGGGTCTCCCCATCCTTGTGGGATTCTTCAATCTCTGTCCCCAAACCCACCCTTTGCCTGTTTCTCCCTCCTCCCTTCAAGGTTCAACTGGTCACTGGAAGATTGAAACAGCAGTTGGGTGGTTTTATGAACTGTTGGGAGAGTTTAAATCTTGGCAAAGAAGCAGAGATGGGGGGAAAAGCCAGGGAAGGGATGGCAAGGAGGGAACAGTCTGTGGTGGGATGCAGGGTCAAGGGCACTGGGAGGAATGGGAGAGAACAGGATTTGCTGCAGGTTTGTGCCAAGTGTCCTCCAGAGGGTGCTCCCTGAGTGCCAGGCAAGGCTCCCCATCCCATGGAAACACAAGAATCAGATACATGGAAGGAATTCCTCCCTGGGAGGGTGGGCAGGCCCTGGCACAGGTTGGGCAGAGAAGCTGTGGCTGCCCCATCCCTGGAAGTGCCCAAGGCCACGTTGGAGCAACCTGGGCTGGTGGAAGGTGTCCCTGCCCATGGCAGGGGGTGGCACTGGGTGAGCTTCAAGGTCCCTTCCAAAGTACATTCCAGGATTTCTCTGGGTGTTTATTCCCACCCGGGTGTCTGGCAGCCTCCCACCTCCCCGGCAGCCTGGCAAGCACAGCCCCACCCTCGGCTGTCGGGCGGGGAAGAGCAGAGAAACCCCACACGTTTGTGGAACAGGGAGAGACAGGGATCCCCTTCCCTGCCACGGGAAAGGCTGAGGCAGAAGGTGCCACCCCCGTGTGACACAGGGGAGCCCTCACAAGGGACTGAGCCCTGGGGGAGCAGTGCAGGAGATGCCACAGCCATTCCCTGCTCTGCTGACATGACTTGCCCTCTGGGTCCTTGGCAGTATCCCCAACTCCCTTGATTATTTTTATTGTCTCATCCCCTCCAGCCCTGCCTGCTGTGTCAGCAGGAGTATTTATAGCTGTGCTCTGCTCCCAGACGGATGGCAGGAGCATCCCTGCCCGGATCTGATCCCTACCTGTCACTCCAGGCTTTTTCACGCCGCTCAAGGCACTCACAGCCACTTTTTCTCTCCTGTGAGCTCCTTCTCCTCGGGATCGCCGTGTTCCACACGGGAACATCTTCCAGATGCCCGCAGGCAGCTCTCTGGAGATGGGGAGCCCCCCAGGAGCACAGTCAAGGGGGTTTCTGTGCCCCGGGGGCTGCAGCAGGGGTGGGGGTGGGTGTGCAGGCTCCAGCAGTTGCTTGGGATTTGCTGCTTTCATTTTCCTTGGCATTGGAAGCTGAGTTTAATGATGAATATTTTGATGATGGAAGCGATCAGCTCTGCTCCAGGGGGAGCTGGGAGGGGGGCACAGCAGCTCTGCCAGCCCCACACACCTCCCTCTGTCATCAAAACCTGCGGGGTGCTGCTGGGGCCAGCACAGGCTGGGTTCTGGCTCTCCAGTTCCTGGAGGAATAAATAGGATATAATGGAGCTGATCCCATCCTCAAGGCAGGCAGGACAGGGGGGTGTTGGCCTCAGGGACCACCAGGGGTGTTGCTGGTCCCAGCCATCCTCTTGTTCAGTGGGACAAATCCCTGGTGCTGTGGCTGGGAGGTGTTTTTCCTGCTCCTTGGGTTGTTCTCAAGGGTGGTTACAGGGAAAATAACCCATGGGGAAACCCAGCACAGCAAGGGAGAGCTCGGCTGGGCCCAGAGATGCTCCACCCTGGGGAAGAGACCCATCCCTATTCCCACCTCCATCCCCATGTCCATCCCAATCCCATCTTCATCTCCATGTCCATGTCCCATCTCCATCCCCATGCCCATCGCCATCCCCATGCCCATCTCCATCCCTGTCTCCCTCTGAGGCAACAGGCAGGGGATCCCTCTTGGAGAAACCCTGGAGAAATCCTTCCCTTCCCTCAGAGCAGACCCTCCATATCCCAGAGCCCGCAGGCAGAGATGCACCTGGTGCCTGCAAACCACATTTCCCCATCACTTGCTCCTCAGCTCCTCCGAGGAATGTCGGGGAGGATAAGAAGGTGCAAAGAACAAGGATAATACTCCAAATAATCAAAACCCTCTCGGAGCAGCAGATCCTGCCAGCTCAAAGCCAGTCTCCCTCAGGAATGACATTTCAAGCATCATCAAAAAAAAAACAAAGCCTGTCTCGTCCAGGTACCCCCTTCCCTCCTGGCAAAGGAAAACGTGGGGTTTTTTATTTATAAGCCAAAACAACCCCCCAAAATATTAATAATACTAATAAGGGAAGTGAATCCCTCGGTCCTGGTGGTTCCCAGGATGGATTTCCATCGGGGTCAGGCCCAAGCCCCCTCCCCAGCCCGTGGGGGGATGGGGGTGGGATTGATTAGAAAAGCCAGAGCTGGCTTAATTGATCTTCCCAAGGCTGCTGCAGGCACAGACTGGCTGTGCCCAGCTCCAAATCCAGGCCCTTCCCGGCTCCTCCTGTGCATCCTGAATCTTCCTTTAGGCAGCAGCGCCTGCCAATTAGCTCAGGGCCCCTCGTTAGTGCCCTGGCATTGATTGCCCTGCCAGGGCACCCCCCAGAGCTGCTGAAACCAGCCTGGAAGTGGGTTTGGATCCTTCAGTTCCAAGGGCTGTGTCCAAGGGCTTGGGCTGGGGAGGGCCAGCAGCTCCCCTCTCCATCCTCATGGAATCATTTAGGTTGGAAAAGACCAAGTGCAACCATTCATCCCTTCTGTGCTTCAGCCTCTTCCCTTCCCTCTTGGTCCATCCAACCTCCTGCCTGCCCCCAAAACCATTCCAGTGGGCCAGCTGGGAGCAGCTCTGCAGCATCATCACATCCCTTCCCCACAGCTCCAGGACTTTGGTCCCAAACGCTCCAGTTTGGCCTGAAATTGAGGAATTGGCATCCCTTGGATCCCTCTCAGGGTGGCACCAAACTGGAGAGTGGCCAGAGAGGATCCTTGTCCTTTACACTGTGTGTGGCAACAATGGGGGCAGGAACTGGGGGTGTCCCCAGTGTCCCCCAGCAAGGGCAGAGCCCCGTGGATGAGCCAGTGGGGGAGGGAGGCAGCTGGAAACGTGGATCCAGTTGACTTGCTCTGGGTAATATCTCCTGATTATTTCCCTGCAGCTTGCTGAGGCTGCAGAGTAATCGAATTAGGCAAATATTATGGGCAAGAAAATGGGCAGATAAGTAGCTTAAAGTGATCGAAATGACCTGGAGGTGCCCATGCAAATGGTCTGTATAATATCCTGTAACAACCCTGGCCAGGCAGCTCCCAGCAGGCAGAATTCCAGTAACAGGGTGTCTGACCAGGAATGAGCCCCTGGCCCCGAGTCCTGCTCCCCTGGGGGGGCTCAGCCCTGGACCCCCCTCCTCTCCAGTACCCAGGCATGGGAAACCCCAGCCCAGCTCTGGAGATGCCTTGAAATGCTGGGGGAGGGTTTCCCCCCATCTATGGGTGCCACTCTCTCCACGAAGCCTCCCCGGGGGTGTTAAAGAGGGTCATGCTCACTACATTCCCATCTCCAAAGCAGGCTGAGAAACCACTGGGACAGAGAGAGATCCAGACAGAGGGAGGAGGGATCGATACGGGATGAGAACTGAGAGCTGAGACCCAGGATAAGGGAAACAGGGCAGAAGGATTCAAAGCACATCCCAGGATCGGGATAAAGGCTCTTTAAACCCTCTCCTGCCCCTTCACACAGGTAGGGAAGCCGGGAGCAGTGAAAGGAGGTGATAAAAATAGTTCTTCTGCCGGCGTGGAGCAATGAAAGGAGACAGAGCCGTCAATCGTGGCTGTCCCCGGGGAGGTGGCACTGCCAGCGCTGGCTGGGGAGCAGAGCTGACCCGCTGGGATGGAGGACTGGCAGGCAGGCATGGAGGAGACTTTTCCCCCCTCCTCCTTTGCTGGATGCATCGAAGGAAATCAGGAGAAAACACTCCTTCATCCCCAGGACTGAGAGTGGAGCGAAAATAGTCCTGGCTGGAGACGTGTGTGTGACAAAGTCTCCTGTCACCCACCGGTGCCAGCCCTTGCCATGACCAATTAACCTGACAGCATCCCCTGCTCCAGGCTTTTTGGATCACTGGAGCATCCAGGCGGAGAGCGAGAGGCTGGCGGGTGTCCCAGGTGGGAGCTGGAGCTTTGCCTGCATCCCAGACTGGCCATTCCAGGTACCAGCCCTCAAAACCGGCTGCGTTTGGGCATCCCACATTCCCAACACAGCCCAGAGCTCCCCAAGCCGTGTCCCCTCGCTCTCCAGTTACCAGGAAAGCCCCCAGTCTCGTATCTGGAATGTCAGGTCTTTGCTCCAGGTTTCCCTGCACACCCAATAATGATAATTAACCAAAACCAACTTCCACGGAATGGGATCGGTCTGTGCCACTGGATTTCTCTCCTGTTAGGGGAAACAAAACAAGCTGTAAACCACAAAACCCACCCAAAACTGGGTGCCCTGATTGAAATCAAGGCATAAATGATCCATAAATCCCATGTGCTTGGAGAAGCAGCTCTTGAAGCAGATTGACTTTGACAGCCCAATAAATGTCGGCTCCTGACGGGCCGGCTCCGAGATGAATCCTCCCAACTTTAATTGGAGACATGATGCTCCCATTACCCAGGACAGAGATTCCCACCTCACCGCCTCCGATCCCTCCAGTGATAAAATTATCCTTTTTTATGCCTCTAATTGATTGCAGTGTTGCTCTTCCCCCCGGAGAATTTGCTCCTGCAGCCTGGAAGGGCTGGAGAGGAGCCTTGGAGGTGGGCGAGAGGGTCCCTGCTCTGCATGGGGGGCACAAAGAGACCCCCAAATCCTGTAACATCCCGGTCTGCTTCCGAGGAGGAGGGAGAGGACGAGGCAGGGACTGCCGGGAGGGGTGGGAAGGGAACTGCGAGGTGGGGAGAGGGAAGAGCATCGCAAAAGTTAGCTGATAGCCATCTCCCTCCCCGATTTTAATTATCCTGTCGGATTTAGGAGGCAGATTCCAGTCCTGTTCTCCAGCAGCTCTCTGACAAGCAGAGATTAGCTGGGCTGAGCCAGGGACGAGGCTCCCACTTCCATCTCTGCCCCACGGCAGGTCTGGTTGCAAGGAAAAAGGGATTTTGCTTCTCAAATGCAGCGGGAAGAGATGTCACCACCACTCTGGGCAGCACAAGGTGCCCGTGGCCTCCTCCAGCCCCCCGGGGCACAGCAGGGCTGGGACAAAGTGACTCAGTCTCTCTTCTCTTATTCCCAATGCAAGGGAAACTGGCTCAGCCATCCAGGAGCTCTGCCAGGAATTAGCATGGGGATGTGGCTGGTCTTACTTCGGGGTAATGGTCCATATTTTGTTTCCACTTTCCATTTTCCCAGTCCCAGACTCGCTATTTTCTCTCCCCGACAGCAATTACTCCCCACAATTTGCATTTAATGATAAGGCCGGGGCTGAGTGTTGGGAATAATGTCACACAACAGTGTTTTAACAGTGACAGGAGGGGAAAAAGGGGTACAGAGGGAAGCGGGGCAGGAATCCAGTGTGGCAGCACCAGCGTGATCCCCGTGGAGCAGCCACAGGACCAGCCCTCCCCAGTGCTCCCAGATCCAGGGCAGCATTTTCAGGAGCCAACCTGGAGCTTGCCAGCAAGGACGGGCTCATCATTAATGATTTATCCCTAATTAGGCTGTTCTGGCCGATGCAACCATCCTCTGGCATCCTCGGCACCGAGGTGTCTGGGAACAATCAGTGTTGGCAAGAAATCCCACCTATTGCTTGGGTAGCGTGGAAATAATTACATAGCAACTGGGGGAGCTCGGATTTCATGGAGCTCTTTTGTTCACCGGGCGCCTGATCCCAAATGTTGCCGGTAATGGATACGGCAAACACGTGGATACACAAAGAGAGGGATTTGGGGGTGGAATAGGGAAGCACAAACCCCGGTGAAGGCTTTGTACGCCCCTCTGGGGGAAGCAGGGGGGGTTCAGCATCCCTTGAGGGGGAGTAACCAGCCAGCCCCCCACCCAGCACATGAGCTGAGAGCTCCGGGGGAGGATTTAAACCCAAAATGTTCGAAAATGAGGGAGAAAAAGACACCAGACACCTAATTTTAGCTGTCTGTCTCTCCGGCTCCCCCACTCCTGGCAGGAGCCGCGGCAGAGGCGTTTTCCAGCTGATGAGCCGCGGTTGTTTCATTTACTAATGACTCCTCTGATTAATTGCAAGGAGGTGACACCGGTTCTGCTGCCGTCGCTGATGAGCCCTTCGGGGACCGGGGTCACATTGCCAGCCCAGTTCCTGCCCCCCGCCCGCGCTGGGCGTGGTGGTGGGGTGGTCTGCGGCGGGATGGGATGGATCGGGAGCATCCCAGTCCCCAGCACGGGATTCCACAGCTCCCTGTGCCAGTTTCGCCCTGGGAACATCCCAGTTCCGAGCACAGGGTGCACGGATCCCCATGCCAGCTTTGCATCGGGAACATCCCGGTCCCCAGCACAGGATTCCAGATGCCAGCTTTGCATCTGGAACACCCCAGTTGCCAGCACAAGGTGCCAGGCCAGCGGTGCCACAGGTTCCCTTGCATCGGGAGCATCCCAGTCCCCAACTCAGGATGTCACAGACCCCCATTCCAGCTTGGCATCGGGAGCATCCCAGTCCCCAACTCAGGATGTCACAGACCCCCATTCCAGCTTGGCATCGGGAGCATCCCAGTC
>JAWWMO010000062.1:3031702-3042816 GCA_035047845.1 Dendrocincla fuliginosa | reverse complement strand
TTCTACTATCCCAGGCTTCTCCAACCTGGCCTTGGACACTTCCAGGGATCCAGGGGCAGCCACAGCTTCTCTGCCCACCCTCCCAGGGAAGAATTCCTTCCCAATATCCCATCTATCCCTACCATCTGGCAGTGGGAACCCTTTCCCTGCTCCCAGTAACCCCCAGTCCAGCGAGACCACAGGCACTGCAGAGATCTATATAAGAACATGAATCTTGCAACGATATCCCGTAAGAAAGTAATTCCCTGGACCAGAACCGGCTGGAAATTACCTTTCCAGAAGGCAACTGCCCTTCCACACCCTTGGCATAAGCTCTTCTTGTCTCCTCCAGGCCCAGGCAGCAAATTGGCTGCTCCTTTGCTCCAGGTTTTGCCTTGCACACTCTCCCTGGAGCACCAGCCTCTCCCATCTCATGGGCATCACGCTGGGATCTCATCCCCTTGGCCCAGAACATCCCAGTAGGAGAATCCAGCCATGCATCCCTTCATCCCACAGAAAGGTGCTTCCCAAACCTTCCCTCCATCCCTACAAGCCTCAGGGGGGATTTTGGTGCTGGGGGATTGCTGTGTGATGTTCCCCTTGAAGCAGCAACTATGGGTTGGCTTTTTACCCCCAGAAGCCATAACTATAAATATTTCCAGACATTTCTATGGATGGAAAGCAGAGGGAGGGTGAGTGACTCTGGCCCAGGCTGGAATGAGCCCGGGAATGTGCTCCTAGCACGAGGAGAGTCAGAGATGCTCCAGGCTGGCCAAGGTCCCCAGGATCGATGCAGGTGGCTCTGAGGGGACCCAGCACATCACCCCAGAGTGAGCCCTGGGCAGCAGAGGCCACGGGATCAATGGGGAATGAAGGAATTACGGCTGTGGACACGCAGCTTTTACAGCTTCCTTCCCCAGCAGAGTCAGGCTTTATGGACTCCTGGTAATTGCCAATTAATTTTGCTTCAGCCGAGGGCAGGAAGGCAGCCCAGCTCCTCGAGGGCGCCCATGAAGTGGCAAAACAGAGGCTGAAAACAATCTGTTTTCCCATACAGTCAGGAATGATGCAATTCCCAGTAACAACCAGTCTGGAATATCTCAAGCCACCAAAAGGGCAAGGAAAAGCAGGCGGGATGGGGACAGGAGGTGGCTGTCCCTCCACTGCCACCTCCCTGCTCCTCATCCTGCACCTCCCCATCACCTTCATACATCCCCCATTCCCAGAAGCCTTCCAGGAGCTCCAGAGCTCCAGGAACGAGACAGGCGGAGAGAATCCAGACCTTCCCAATTAGGTAATTTTTTCTGAATGAAGCGCCCTGCCCCTCCCTGCTCCGGGAACGTGATTGACATAAATCCCGGGGCTGATTAGGGGCTTGTCATTTAGCACCTCTAATTCCTGCCCCCTAATGGCATTAGGGGCTCCTTGGCAAGGCTCTAATGCAGTTTCCAGCTCTCCCTGGCGCCTGGGATCGGCGCGGGGCGGGAGCGCTGCAGAGCCAGCACATCTCTAATCCGAGGAGACACTAATGGGAAAACGAGCTGCCTTGACAAGGTGTGCAGAGCAGGCAGGAAAAATGGGCCTGGTGTGCCCGGCCCCGGGGGCAGCACCTCCAGGGCATGGGCAGCACCCCGGTCCTGCTCGGTCAGCTCCTTAATTCCCCATCCTCCCCATCCTGGAGGATGCATCCCCATCCCATCTCCCCATGCCCGGCTCCTCCAAGCCTTGCCAGAACAGCTTTCCCTTGGGATCCTCCCTGTTTTCTCCACAGAGCTGCATCCCTAGTCTATGCCAATCCTTATTTCCCCATCCCCTCCATCCTGGAGATGCCCACATCCCTCTTTCCTGGCCCTGCCCCTCCAGTCCCTGCCAGCCCATCCTTCCCCCGGGATCCTGCTCCATGCCCCTCTCCATCCTGGGATGCAGCTCTGCCTCCCCCCAGCTCCTGGAGGGAGGCTGGGGAGGCTCAGGGGCATTTGTGCCCCTCCAAGCTCTGAACAAATCCCTGTTTTGATGATCCCTGCTCCTAAATGATTTATAATCAGCATAATTCAATAACGACAAGAACTCCCAAATCAGATTAAATCTCTCCATTTGTCTGGGGCTTTGTACTCCAGCCTCTTCCCTCCCTCCCTGCCATTGATTTTTCTTTTCCCAGCCCAGCCCCTCTCTGAGCCCCTCCAAGGGTTTTTCCAGCTTTGCATGCTCCTTACCTGGACTTAATATTCCAGGATAGGTTCCCTTTTCCACCCTAAACCCCACCCACATGGATGGAGCAGGCAGGGGATGCTACTCCAGCACCAAAACTCCCAGCACTTCATCCAATCCATGCTAATGCCTCTAAAATTTGATTAGTGCCATTCCCAGCGATCCCTCATTATCCTGGCTGTCCACTACAAATGCCATTAGACCTGTAGGATTTGGAAGTGAAGTCTGGGAGGTCTTTCCATTTATTTATAGTGCCATTCCCTGTGATCCCTCATCATCCTGGCTGCCTGCTTCCAATAGGATTTGGAAGTAAAGTCCAGGAGTTGTTTCCATTTTTTTGGCTAAGGAAGAAGAATAGAGGTGGAGGCACTGGAAGGAGCAGGGATGCCATGGGAAGCCAGGCTGGAGGAGGTGAGGATTGTTTTAACACTGATTAATAATAAATAACCACTATAATGAGCGTTAATTAATTAATAACAACACATGCTCAAGCAATTGATTCCCAGTAGCATCATCATGCTGTCAGGAGTCCCGGTGGCTCCAGCTGGGGAATGCTCCTGGCCATGCCTGGAATACCCTGGAGATGGAAACCAGCCTGATCATGGACAGGGATCACCCCTTTTTGCCATGGGAATAGCTCCGGGAAAGGATGAGGAGCCATGGGGTAAGGAACACCTCCCATCCCTCGGTGAATCCTGCTGCCTCCCAAACCCCTGCCCAGGGCATGGCAGGACCTGCCTTGCTCCATGGTTTTTCTTGGCCCCCTGTGGGAAAACCCACTGGAGACTTGTCTTGTCTCTATTTTTGACCACTTCTAGGTGTTTCTGCACATGGAGCATCCCTGTGTGATCCCACCTGGAGCGGGGAATGGAGCCCAGTGCCACCTGCACAAGGCTGTGGGGACCTGTGTGTGTCCCATCCCCTCCAATCCCGCCCGCGATGGATCGATGGATACCGAGCTTTAATCAGTGTATCATATAAAAAGCACTTAATTTGCCTTATTAAAATCTGCACTTTGGATTTTCAGGATCCAGGAAATTAACTGAAGCACCTGAGCATTTCTTTGATTGAAAGAGATTATAAATAATTCATGGTTTGTCTTTGCCTTCCGTGGAAAGACCTGGCGGGATGGGGAAGGACTGGCAGCGGCTCCCGAGGTCCCTCCAGGGTGGTGATGGAGCTGGTGGGCTCTGGGGTGGCCTGTGCAGGGTGATGGGCACAGACAGAGCCTGGCACAGCCCCGGGAGGGCATTCTGTGCCAGGGAAACATGGAATTTACCGGAGGACTGGGGATGGTGCAGGGCTGAGGGCCTGGATGTGCCCAAGGAAGGGCTGTGAGGGGGCTGAGGTGGCTGGGAGGAAGAGGAGGAGGAGGAGGAGGACCCAGAGCAAGTGAGGCTGTGTCCAGCCACATACTGGTCTGTATTGGGAGGAGCAGAGCCAGTCAAAAAAATCTCCATGACAATAAAGATGAGTATTCCATCAATTCAGAGGGACTGGAAAGTGAGTTTATAAAAAGAATTAAAAATGAAAATGTGGCTGATACAGCAAGAATTTATGGCCCTGCTTGTGCTGAGACACCTTTGGATGGGCACAGTGCCCAGCCCTGCCGTGGCACTGGTACATACTGGGAGTACTGGGGGCTGTGTGTGGGCACGGGGGGGTTTGGGGTGTGGGATGTGCATCCCTGGGGATGTGTATTGTCCATCCTGAGGTGTGGGATGTGCATCCCCAGCCAGCACAGGCTGAGCATCCCAGGCCCATGCACACTCCATCTGCCTCTGGCTGTGCATCCCTGGGGGGGTGTATGGAGGTCCGTGCCGGGCAGAACAGGTATTCCCGAGGTTTAATCGGGGCGAGGAGCGGGATTTGGGGTCCGGGCCGCTGGGGCAGGTCCCAGTCCGGCCTCGGGGGCTGCGGGGGGACCCCCTGCCCGGCCGCAGCCCGTATGGTGGGCACACACTGCCCGTATGGTGGGCTCGCACTGCCCTCCAGTGGGCGCTTCGCGGCTGCAGAGCTTCCCAGATGTGCCTCTGCTGCAGCCCACATGTGCTCTGCCAGCTGCCCAGATGTGCTCTTCCACTGCCCACATGTGCTCCGCACTGCCCAGATGTGCTCTGCACTGCCCAGATGTGCTCCACACTGCCCAGATGTGTTCCGCACTGCCCAGATGTGCTCTGCCACTGCCCAGATGTGCCCCGCTGCTCCCCAGGGATGCCCGTGCCCCCCCAGCCATGGGTGCGCTGAGCTGGGGAGGGTCTCAGCTCTGCCGGGGGAGGGATCAGTCCTCCTGGGATAGCTGGGGGGTCCTTTCCTCCTCTCCTCCCCATCCCTCTCACTGCAAGTTCCTCTTCTTGGCGACCTTGAGGGCCACGTTGTCGTACTCGGTGTCCCCGAGCCACTCCTTGCCCTGGAGCAGGAAGGGTTGGCGCAGCGGGACGAGCCTCTTGGGCACGGCATAATCATCCCTCTGGGGGTTGTAGGGCTTGTCGTGCCCGGGGGGCTCCTCCGGGGCCGCCTGCAGCCTCCACGCCTCGCCCTTCACCTCCTCGGGCTCGTCGTACACCGAGAGGGTGGCGAGACCCTCGGGCTCATCATAGATATGCTCGGGCTTGGCTACCCTGGGGCACCGAGGGGGCTTCTGGGCACCCCCGCCCGCCTCCCTGGCGCTGTTGTAGAGGGGGTCGGGACCCCCGTCGGGGGCAGAGCCCAGGATGCCGAACTGGCGGGACATGAAGGCTTTGGCGATGGTGTCGAAGGGCACGGCGTAGTCGGACTCGCCCTTGGCTGGAGGAGCATCCTGCTTCCAGCTCTTCTTCCCCGGCACCGGCGGCTTCCCCCGCAGGAGGGAATCGCAGGGCTCGGCGTAGGGATAATCAGCACCTCGGCAGGGCTGGAAGGCTCCCGAGGATGGTTCCCCAGCCCCGGGGCAGCTGCTGGGGGGCATCACCGGAGGGGGCTTGGCTTTGGACACCTTCCCCTCCCGGGTGGGCTCCAGCGAGGGGCTCTTGGTGCCAGCGGGCTCGTCGTGCCCCTGTGCCCCGCTGGGTGTTCTGGCGTGGCTGAGGGGCCGGGGGGCTTCGTCCCCAGGGCCCCCCCGGCCCCGGTGCATGGCGATGGCAGACTCGATGGCCTGGAAGATCTCGTTGCCCTGCCTGGTGTCAAACTCGAAGTTGCCCTCGCCGGAGGTGCAGCGCCGGCCAGCCTCGAAGGAGAAGGTCACCTGGGGGAAGGACAGGATGAGTCCCCCTGCGTCCCTAGCCCGCTCTTCCCTCATCCACACAGAATCACAGGGTCAGCTAGGTTGGAAAAGACCTCTGAGATCATCGAGTCCAATCTTTGACCCAACACCACCTTGTTGGGTGGTGTCAACCAGACCATGGCACTGAGTGCCACGTCCAGTCTCTTCTTAAACCCCTCCAGGGATGGTGACTCCACCAACCTCCCTGGGCAGCCCCTTCCAATGCCCAATCACCCTTTCTGTGAAGAACTTCTTCCTAATATCCAACCTAAACCTCCCCTGGCACAGCTTAAGGCTGTGCCCTCCTGTCCTACTGCTGATTGCCTGGGAGAAGAGACCGATACCCACCTACGACCTCCTGTCAGGGAGTTGTACAGTGTCAAATTCTCCCCTTGAGCCTCCTCCTCTCCAGGCTGAGCCCTCCCAGCTCCCTCAGCCACCCCTCCAGCCCCTTGTTGCCCACCTTGTCCCTCCCAAAGCGCCTCAGGAAGCGGTAGGGCCAGCTGTAGAGGAGCTCCGAGGTCTGGAAGTGCCGCAGCTCCAGCGCCTCCTCCCCAGCCCGCAGGATGTACCGGCCCCACAGCCGGCAGCGCTGGGATGACTGGGTGGCCCTCACCGTCACCTCAAACTCCTGCTCCAAGCTGGCTGCAGGTGGAAAAAGGGCAGGATTGGCCATGTGAGTGGCATCGCCCACCCCAGAGGGGCTCATGACCCCCCTGCCAGGGCAGTGTCCGGCTGATAAGGGAGGAAAGGCTCCGGCCACGGGCGATAGCACAGCAAACCCTGCAAGGGCAGCCCTGCCAAACCGCAGCAGGAAGAGGCTGTTTCAGAAGGAGACTTCTCACCACACAGCTCGGAGCTGCTCCCCTGTACAAGAAAGCACAAAGAAGTGCGAGGAAGCACAAGGAAGAACAAGGAAGTGTGAGGAAGCACAAGGAAGCAAAAGGAAGCACAAGGAAGTGCGAGGAAGCATGAGGAAGCACAAGGAAGCACAAGGAAACACAAGGAAGCACAAGGAAGCACAAGGAAGCACAAGGAAGCACAAGGAAGCACAAGGAAGCACAGGAAAACACAAGCACAAGGAAGCACAAGGAAGCACAAGGAAGCACAAGGAAGCATGAGGAAGCACAAGGAAGCACAAGGAAGCATGAGGAAGCACAAGGAAGCACAAGGAAGCTCCCTGGCAAGGGCATGAGGGAAGGGGAGGGATGAGGTGCTGTGGGATAAGCATTGCCCCCCACTCAAGCAAACCCAGCCCCGCTGCTCCAGCCCCACTTCCCAGTGCCTACCTTTGCTCCGGGAGCTGTACAGGGAGTTTTCCTCCATGGAGAACTCTCCGTTGGCACCCAGCGAGCTCTGAGTGCCATCCCTGCCCACTGCCTGCTCCTCCCTGCTCCTCTGCCCAGGAGAGAGTAGTCAGTGAGGGAGGGCAGAGGGTGGCATCGATGCCTTAAACTCTATCTTATATACAATTTAGTGCAGCTCTTTTAGACAAGCACCTTTGTGCAAGATTTCTGAAGATGCTGTTTAATGTTCCTCGTCAAGAATTCCAACAGAGATTTCAGCGAGGTGAAAAAACACCCGTGCTCAGCATGAGATAGAACAGGGGCACAGCATTTGATGGAGCCAAGTCAAAACTACTCAGGAGCCTTGAAGCTGTTCCAAGGAGGGCAGAGATGATGAGGATGGTGAGGGTTGGGAGGAAGGGGTGGTCATTTTAGGACCATCACCGACTCAAATTCAGGAGGTGTGGTGAGGGTGGGCTGATGGGTTTTGGGAATGGCTGTAACCAATGAGATCCAGTCCATATATTATAATTAGATGTTATTGTAAAGACTATAAAGGCCTGTATTGTGTGTGTGCAATATATTTGGTGCACTAGAGGCAATTAAAGAGCTGCTTTCCACCTTTCTATACTCAAAATCATCCAGAGAATTATTCCTCCGATTTCAGGCAACCACATCCCCGGGGCTGCCCCCCACAGACCCCAGCACCCCCAGTTATCCCGGAGCATACCGGGAACGCCAGCTCGCACAGCCTCTGGATCCAGTCGGCTGCCTCGGTGGTGTCAGCAGCCAGCAGGAAGCGCCTGTCCGTGGTCTCCAGCAGGAAGGGGACAGTGTCCTTGGGGCAGGTGGCATCGCCCCCCGCCTCGGCCACATGCACACAGTCGCTCAGCCGGACCAGCCTCTTGTTCCCCTCGGCTTTCCGTGGCTTCTCCCCCGGCCCCGAGCCCTCCAGCAGCTCCAGGCGGGCTGTGGAGCAGGAGCTCTCCCGGTATAAGATGCCCCAGAACTTCTTCCACTTCTGCCATGGGGACAATCAGTGGGTTTTTACCCTCCCAGGAGTTTTTATCCCCTTGGGATCATGCAGGAAGCCAGGGTAGGACATGGGTGCAAACCAGGGTCTGGGCAGGGTTTGGCACCTCACCCGGGACTGGCCAGAGTGGTGGGGTGAGATGAACTGGGGTTTAAATACCCCTGGATAAATATCTCTGGCTTTTCCAGCTGGGAAAGGCAGCAGCAGCATCCCATCCTCATCCTCACCCAGCACTGGGACCCATGCCATGCCCCCACCTGCAGCACCCAAAAGCCCTGCCCACAGCGCCCTGCTACTGGAGAACTTCCAGCTCCTTCTTTATCCATTTTCCCTGGAAACACCAGCTTTTTAACCATTCCCAGCGTGCCCCCCACCCCGAGGAGCAGCAATTTGGGGCTCACAGGGTGTGGGAGGCACCAGTGTCAGAGGGGAAGTGGGGACAGAAGGAAGTCCTGCACCCAAACCAGCACATCCTGCACAGCAGCTCCTGCTCCGGGACCTGCCTGGGCGCCCCTGGCTCTGCCAAAATCCCTTTTCCTGGGATGTGGTGTTGGGACCTGCATCATCGTGGCCTCAGTCCTGTTCTCCATCCTCCACCACTGCACGCACCTTGTGCTCCTGCCTTGTTGTGGGAAAGGAATACCCTGCCTGCACCCTGCCTGCACCCTGCCTGCACCCTGCCTGCACCCTGCCTGCACCCTGCCTGCCTTCCCTGCCCTTCCCATGGCATTTGGATCCCCTTTGGAGGGTGCCCATGGGAAATGAGACCTGGGAGCTGAGCTGGAGATGCCCATGAGCTCCTTCCCCTTTGGGAGTCATTGCCAAACCCCGACTTTATCAGCCACGGAAGAAGAGTTTTGGGGGTTGCATCAGTCACCCCCCAGCTCTGGGGGGCACATCGGTCACCCAGTGTGGGTCTGGGGGCCACATCCACCACCCAACACAAGTTTGGGGTCACGCCAGCCACCCCCCAGCTCTGAGGGTCATGTCTGTCACCCAACCAGGGTCTGGGAGTCACATCTGTCACCCCCCCAGCTCCAAGGGTCACAGCTATCACCCCCCTGGCTCTGCAGAGCCTCTGCAGGGGGGTCCATTGGGGTGGTCTCTACCAAGTGCCCCCAACTCCTTCCGTCCCAATGTGCCAACAGGGAGCTGATGGACAGCTGAGGAGCCGACTGGTGGGAACATCCCATTCCCTTTGGATTCCACCTCCCTGTCGCCCCATATCCCACCCTCCCCAAGCCCCCCTGTGTCCCTCCCTGACCCCCAGCAGCCCCCAGACCCCCTCACCTTCCCGAAGGTCTGCTGGAGCTGGAGGTAGATCGCCCCTTGCTTCACCACTGCCTCCTCCATCCTCCCACCTCCAGCATCCTCTGGTGTGTCCCACCGTGTCCTGTTGTGTCCCGTTGTATCCCGATGTGTCCCAGCGTGTCCTACCGTGTCCCAGTGTGTCCCAGTGTGCCCCACAGCTCACGGGGGGCCCGTCTGGGCTGTTCCCCCCTCTCTGTGGTGTCGAGCCGGGCGGGTTCAGCACGTGATGTGTGGTTGGGTTCTGCTGCTTCCTCCGCTCGAGACAGTTTCCTGCAGCTCCCACATCCCCACGAGAGGCCTGGGGGGACAAGGACAGGGCACAGAGGGACACACGGACAGGGCACAGAGGGACACAAGGACAGGGCACAGAGGGACACATGGGAAGGGCACAGCTGGACACAAGGACGGGGCACAGGGGACACAAGGACAGGGCACAGCTGGACACAGGGACAGGGCACAGCTGGACACAAGGACAGGGCACAGAGGGACACACGGACAGGGCACAGCTGGACACATGGGCAGGGCACAGAGGGACACAAGGACAGGGCACAGCTGGACACACGGACAGGGCACAGCTGGACACAGGGACAGGGCACAGCTGGACACAGGGACAGGGCACAGAGGGACACAAGGACAGGGCACAGCTGGACACACGGACAGGGCACAGCTGGACACCCCTGTGTCCCCCACCAGGACACTGGGAAGTCCCGCCATGGCCCTGCCTCGGTTGTCCCGTCTGGAAGTGGCTCCAGAGGCAGCACCGACGGTGTCCCAGTGTGACCAGTGCTCCCAGTGTCCTGTACCCGCATCCCTGCTCCCAGTTCCCCCCACCAGTGACCTCCAGTTATCCCAGCCCAGCCCCAGGGTCCCACCCAGCACCAGTACTCCCAGTTCCCACAGCCAGAGGGAAGCCTTGTGTTCAGCAGCCCCTGCACCAGTGCTCCCAGTGCTCCCAGTGCCCAGCACCAGTGCTTCCAGTGCCCCCAGTGCTGCCATTGCCCCCTGTGCTTCCAGTGGCCCCAGTACACAGCAAAAGCGCCCCCAGTGCTCCCAGTACCCAGCACCAGCGCCCCCAGTGCTGCCAGTACTCAGCACCAGTACCCCCAGTGCCCCCAGTACCCAGCACAGGACGAGTGTTCACAACGTCCTGCAACCACATCCCTGCACCCATTTCCTCTCACCAGTTACCCCAGCCCAGCCCCAGTGCCCCAGTGGTGCCACCAGTGTTCCCAGTAAGGACATTGTGAACGCTGGTGCTGGGCACTGGGGGCACTGGGAGCACTGGGAGCACTGGTGCAGGGACCGGGGTAACTGGAGGCCACTGATGCAAGGAACTGGGTGGAGGGCCATGGTTGCACTGGTGGCACTGGTGACACTGGGAGCACTGATTGCACTGATTGCACTGGTGGCACTGGGGGCGCTGGTTTGTTTATCACACTGGTCTCACTGGTCCCACTGGTCACACTGGTGTCCCCACTGTCCCTGGTCATACTCGTGTTCCTGGTCACACCGGTCCCACAGGCCACACTGGTGTCCCTGGTGTCACTGGTCACACTGGTGTCCCTGGTGTCACCAGTGTCCCTGGTCACACTGGTGTCACTGGTGTCATTGATGTCACTGGTGCCACTGGTCACACTGGTGTTCCTGCTGTCCCTGGTATCACTGATCACACTGGTGTCACTGGTGTCATTGATCACACCGGTGTCCCCACTGTCCCAGGTCACATCGGTGTCCCAGATGTCCGTGGTCACACTGGTGTCCCTGGTGTCCCCAGTGTCACTGGTCACCCTGGTGTCCCTGGTCACACTGGTGTTACTGCTCTCCCTGCTGTCCCTGGTGTTACTGGTCAGACTGGTCACACTGCTGTCCCTGCTGTCACCAGTGTCCCTGGTCACACTGGTGTCCCAGCTGTCCCTGGTCACACTGGTCACACTGGTGTCCCTGGTCACATTGGTGTCACTGGTGTCACTGCTCTCCCTGCTGTCCCTGGTCACACTGGTCACACTGGTGTCCCTGGTCACATTGGTGTCACTGGTGTCACTGCTCTCCCTGCTGT
>JAWWMO010000062.1:3017174-3030941 GCA_035047845.1 Dendrocincla fuliginosa | reverse complement strand
GCAGCTCTGGCAGCCTTGGGGCTGTGCCCACTGCCCTGGGCAGCCTGGGCAGTGCCCACCACCCTCTGGGGGAAGAATATCCCGAGATCCACCCTAACCCTAACCCTGACACAGCTCCAGGGCACAGGGGGTGACTCTTGGGGATGGTCCTGTGCAGGGGCAGGAGCTGGACTCTGATCCCTGTGGGCCCCTTCCAGCTTGGCCTCTTCTGTGATCCCCTCTCCATCCCACATCAGACCTGCTCTCATATCACAGAATCAACTGCACGTTTTACAGCTCAGCCTCACAAGGGAACCAGGATAAGGTCTTGGGGCACTGCCAGGGGGAAGGTGGCTGTGACATCCCTGCCCATCAGCTGGATTTTAGCATCGCTCCCAGTATCCCTGTTGCATTCAGCAGGGTGGCACCACGCTGCCAGGCTCCATGTGCCCACCAAGGAGGGGGTCACACTGGAGAAACCGGTGGGTGACACCCCATGGCAGGGCTTGGAATGGATGATCTTTAAGGTCCCTTCCAACCCAAACCGTCTGTGATCTCCATGAGCCTTGAGTTTCCTCGGCAGCCAGAGCCCTGCAATCCCTCTGTGCTCAGGGAGAGTGCTCCTGGCACAGCTCCTTGGCTTGGGAATGCTGCTCCCACCCCCTCCCTATCAATGGGGTGCACACACCAGCAGCTCGGGGGCAGACCTGGGATGTGAAGGAGGCACAGGGAAAATTGTCTTGGCATTCCTGCGAGGTTTGGAGCGACACTGTGTGATGGCAGGATTTGGTTTCCTTTCCCCGAGCGAAATCCAGGACTGAGAGCATCAGTCTGGGAGCTGATTTCGTGGATAGGGTGGCCAAGGCTGAGCAGAATCCCAGTGCCAGGAACATCCCTTCCCAAAGGGCTCAGGAACGGGCTGGGATGGGGGTAAAGCAGCTCTGCAGCCCATGGAGGCTGCTCTGTGCACACCGAGGGCTTCTCATCCCCCTCCTTTCTCCAGACCTCACTTATTTGCCTGTGCTGAAGTACAAGCTGCGCTTCACCGACTGCCTTGAACCCTTTTAATTCATCAAAGGAGCTGACAAGCCCAGGAGGGAGCCTTTCCATGCCTGATGGGTCCTGTGTGCCGGGCTGATGGAGAGGGATCCTGCCAAGAGGTGAGTAAACCCTGCCAGAGACACGAGGGAGGGATGGGAAGTCATAACTGAGTCACCTGGATGAGGTGGAAGCCTCAAAATGCTAAAAACAAATGTTTGCTTAAGGAGCACGAGCTTGGTCGTGCTGGGCTTTGATTTATCCTGATCCAGACCTGAACAGAATAGACAACACAAGGCTTCGGAGCAGCCCCTGACCCCATCCATGTGATTAATTCCAGGGATTGCTGTCATCTGGATGTGTTGTAAAATGATGATCTGTAAATCAATAACCCCCTCACTATTTATGCACCACAAACACAATACGAATTCATTACAATTTGTAAATGCCACGGAGAGAAAACAAATCCAGAATCTGTTCCCGGTTCAGCCCCCATGAAAATATTGGGCTTTCCTGGAAATCAGGCGCAGTGGCAGGTCCTGACACCTGAAAATGCTGCTTTTCAGGTCGCTGCAGTGTTTGAGCTCAGCTCTGAATAGATGCAGCTGTAATCACCCTGCAGTGAATGATGCTTCAAATTGCAGCTCCCAGAATGCAGAGGGGAGAGCGGAGCCGGGAGCAGGTGACAGTGTTTGAATGTCATTTAAAGTTCATTTTCATTATTTTAATTGTCACCGTGCAAATCTCCCCCCATCCAGGCCTGATTATGCTTGAAGAGAAATCAGAGCTGAAATCCCAATCAGGGAGACCTGGGAGTGCTGTTGCTCCGGCACAGGCAGTGGGGCCTGAGCTGGGATTAACCCAAGGTATTGGAGAGCCTGGGAAAGCACCAGGAGCTTTAGGATCATGTGGGATTAATGCTGAGTGACATCCCTGGAAGTGTCCAAGGCCAGGTTGGACGGGGCTTGGAGCATCCTGGACCACTGAAAGGTGTCCCTGCCCATGGCAGGGGGTGGCACAGGATGATCGTTAAAGTCCCTTCCAACCCCACCCATTCCAGGATTCTGGATTCCATTCAGGATTCCGTGGGTGAAACAAGCAGAGCAAGATTCTGGTCCTTTCATACAGACAATTAAGGGGATAAATAAAAAGATGCTTCATAAGCTGCTGCAAAGTGGAACCTTCTTCCAAACAAACCAATTTGCAAAAAGACAGAGCCGGTGGGATCCGGGAATAACTTAATAAACATCTCTGAAGAAAACAGTGCATTTAAGAACATCAGGGTGGGTTTTTTTCTAATAGAGAAACATCAGCTCTGTGGGGAAATAAATGTAATAAACTAAGTCCAATCTCCACAAACATTTGTTTTGTTATCTCTGTAAAATCAATATACATGTTGCAATTATGTCCTGAGATGAATCCCCCAAACTTCTGATTCTCTCTCAGGGCTTCCTGCTCGATTGAAGTTCATTACATCTCCCTTTCTTCATCTAGATAAATCTGGGGTTTGTTTTTTTTCCATTCCCAAGCCCAAGTCATGTTTTTTTTCCTTGAAAGGTTTCATTTCTCTTCCCCTTACACTGGAGAGGGAGGGCAGTGCTTCCCTCGGCTCTAATCTAATACAATTAAATGTAATTTAATTGCTGTGCAAGCTTATATTTGTTAGGAATCCCAGCAACAAATAAATCAGAATAAAATGCTCTGCCTGACATGGATCTTCCTGGTTTTTCAGCTAAAATAATCCAGTTTGGGTTTCACAGCTTGGCCAAGCTTGACTTTAAAATAACCAAGATTTTTTCTCCTCCCTGACTGAAACCTTTGCTTGGTTTTGGATCCATCTGGACCAGATCCAGGGAGCAAGAGCATCCCAAATACTCCTCTGCCCCTCTCCTGGCTGGGGAGATTTTGGGATACTCTTCCCTATTTTCTGTTGTCCCACATTGGAGCAGTTCATTTCCCTGCCTGGGACATCTGTGACATGGGGAGAACAAGACCCCCATCAGGTACAGAAATAAATGTGGGCAATTATCACCCAGGGGGATCCAATTATTGATTTTCCTTCAATTTTTAATGAAGGGAAACCACTGTGTGTTCATTCAGACTGCAGAGGAATCAGGATTGCTGCCAGCTTCTTGAAAAAGCAGTTTCCAAGGGTGTCAGTGCCCTCTGGGACTCTTGCCATGTGATTTTACCTCTTACAACAACATCTCTCATTTTTACATTGTATTTTTGTTCAGGTTTTTCCTCTTTTCATTTCCCCCCCTCCCCATTTTTTTGAGGTTCAGGCCCTCCGGTGCTCATTTTACCTGGAGAATATCTTTGAAATGCTGCTTTTCTAACCTTCTGATTGAGGTTGGAGGTGCCTTGGCAGCCCTGTGAGACAGCATTTGTCATTTATTTGGGATGCTCGTAGGATCTTCAGGAGCTGGGTCCTCCTTCCTTGGAGTTGTGACCTCGATTTGAGGTGACAGACACAATTACAGGGGTTGGAGCATTATATGGCATATATATGTGTCCTATATATGTGTTATAAATAGAGATTATTTATCAGAAGGGGTATTAGAAGCCGGGTTGGGATGGGTGCTGGTGAGACAGCAGGATTTTCCTTGGTTTCTCCTTGGAAATAAGAAATTTGCCCTGTCAAGAGATTAGCTTGGCATCCCCAACTTGGCCAAGGAAAGGGTCACCAGGCACTGGGGTGAGGGTTTGCTTTCATCTAAAGGAAGAAAATCTTCTCAAATTGTCCTGCTGGTGTCTATTAAGTTAGAAAAATACTAAAGAATTAAATCAATTTTATAAAACTCTTTATAACTTATGGAATGACAGTTGTGTGGAGCAACACAGCGGAGTGGAGTTTTCTGACCCCCCTTTAGGGGGAGGGAGTGGGGGGCAAGACAAATTGGATTAAAATTAACACACCACCTCCTGATTATCGTGTTTCCTCGGAGCCCCCTCCAGCACGGCCAGTGAACCAACTCATGGCTCCTTTGTAGGGCTGGGCTGGTTCAGGGAGTTCATCATGTCCCCTGTCGGGGCAGCTTAGCAGGAGAATGTGGATCTTCTGCTTAAGGAGACACGGCCATACATCAAAGTGGTTACCAGCCTTGGGTCAGCTCCCTGTGCTCGGGCAGCTCCGGGAAGGGAGCCAAGGAAAGCAGGGTGTTCATGCCAGGACTTCTCTGGGAAGGGCTGCGGGAAGTGCTCGGGTGATGGCTGAGAGCAGGAGCTTGGCTGGGGCAGCGAGGCCCTCACCTGCCGAGCGCCAGGAGTGGGAGGGGAAGGGCTGAGGCTCTGCCGTGTTTCCAGCCCAACCTCCAGCCCTGGAGGTGCAGCGTTGGCTGAGCTGTGACACTGCCCATCCCACCTGCCTGTCCCACGTGTCCTGTCCCACCTGCCCATCCCACCTGCCTGTCCCACCTGCCTGTCCCACCTGCCTGTCCCACCTGCCTGTCTCACCTGCCCATCCCACCTGTCCTGTCCCGCCTGCCCATCCCACCTACCCATCCCACCTACCCATCCCACCTGCCCATCCTACCTGCCCATCCCACCTGCCCTGACCCACCTGCCCATCCTACCTGCCCATCCCACCTGCCCTGACCCACCTGCCCATCCCACCTGCCCATCCCACCTGCCCATCTCACCTGTCCTGTCCCACCTGCCTGTCCCACCTGCCCATCTCACCTGCCCCATCCCACTTTTCCCATCCCACCCAATGGTGTTTTCCCAACATCACTCTCCATCAGATTCCACCCCCACTGAGTTCTTTCTTGAAGGGAATCTCCTGTTTCTTTTACAGTTTTGCAGGTTGAAACCAGAGAGGTGTAAAATGCAGAGCCAAGGCAGGTTGGTTTCAGCAGCTGACAAAGCCAATCCTGTGCTTGGGATTTAGGGAAATACCTTTTGTCCTCCTCAAGAGAATAATGGGATTTTTTAGGTTGGAAAATACCCCCAAGGTCACCAAGTCCAACTGTTCCCCAGCACTGCCAAGGTCACCACTAACCCCTGTCCCCAAGTGCCAACCATCCACACATCCTTTAAATCCCTCCAGGGACAGGAACTCACCATTAACCTGTTGGAAACCCTTTCTGCAAAGAAATTTTCCCAATATCCAACATGAGCATCCCCTGGCACAACTTCAGGCCCTTTGCTCTTGCCCTGTCACTTGTTACCTCGGAGAAAAGAACAATTCCTACCTGGTTTCACCATCCTGCCAGGGAATGTTTTAGGGAGTGAGAAGGTTCCCCCCCAGCCTCTTTTCCTCCAACATCTCCTCAGGCATCTCCAAAGTACACCCAGAGCTACAGGCAGAGTGTGAGGGTGCTCCCAGACCCCAGCAATCAGGACCAAAAAAAGGGACAAAAAGGTAAAGAAAAGAACAATTGTGAAAACCAGGAAATGTTTCATCCTCATATTGTGGGTTTTAAGAGCCTCCCTCTCGCCACTTCCTCCAGGGATTGCTGATTTTCCCCTGTAATTAGCAGCAAACTGTGATTGCCTTGCTTTAGCAAGCCAAGTGTCTCCCTTGGATGCCCACATGGGCTTTCCCCCCCATCTTGTCTTCACATTTTATTTCTCACCACATAATTAAATCAGAACTGGCAGCCAACAGAGCTCTTGGAGGAGCCAAACTCTCCCCAGGCGAGAAGGCAGCGGTTTGGGGCGGGTCCTCCCCAAGTGGGGGGAGCCCTGGGGTGTCCCTGGCTGTGGCACTGGGTTGGATTCAGTGCTCTTGGAGGGCTTTTCCAACCTCAGTAATTCCATTATTCTGTGAGGTAACAACTCCAAGCAGAAGCAGCTTCAACCATCCACAGCATTGCACGATTTAGGGATGTCTGGGATTTCCATTTCTTCTTATTTATCCCAATGAAACATCAACAGTGCGATTTTTAAATAATTTTATACACTTTATTTCAATTTTCGACAACTTTATTTTTTAAACTTAAGAACCACCAGCAGGGCAACTTGAGAAGTTTTGATCTTCTTCTTCAGAGGGCAAACCTTCACACCTGGTGGCCCTTTCCTTGGCCAAGCTGGGCATGCCAAGGCTGGGGGAGATGTTGGGGTGCCCAGCGATGCCCTCCAGCCCTGCCCTGGCATTTTTGGCTGCCACCCCCCCCCTCCTGCCCAGCCCAGCCTCGGCTGCGATGGAGACATGCAACAGAGGGAGTGTGAATAAAACATGAAGCAGAAAGTAAATCCTTTCTGGCACCTGGTTACTTCTCTTCCGAGTGCAATATGGGAGCCTGCTAATTGCGTGATTTACTGGAGCAGCCCCTGTGCCAACAGCAATAAATAATGTTAATTAATATAAGGTAACCCACTGACAGAGAGGCTGGTAATTACCAGGAAACCAGAGGGATGGGCCTTTTGTGGTGCTGTTGGAGAAGAGCAGAGCACAATTTCCTCTCTATTTGGTTATCTATCATCCTTTATTTGTTTGCCTTGAGCGCTCTGTGGAAAGATCTTGGGTCCAATTTCTGTTTGTTTTCTTTCTCTTTATTCCCTCCCCCTTCCCCAAGGACACGGAACGTTAATGGGAGAAGTGTTTCTTTGATTATACACACAGAGAAAGGATGGGTTTTTCTCCCGAGCGTGTGCAGGGAAGAAAACGCGACGCCAAATGTCGAGTGTGAACATCCTGGTGTGCCAAAAAGTCTGGATGGAAACGGGGAGTTATTGATTCCAACACGGCAAAGTCCCCCCTTCCCCTGCCAGGGCTGCGTGCGCCTCATCCAGCAGATTGAAGCACTTCTTTAAATACTTTTGTTGAGCCTGGGGCTGAGGAAATTGCGGATAATCTTGGAAAGATGCAGGAGGAAACACCTCCTGTTATCACCTGGCAGGGAGAAGAGGCATCGATCTGTTGTAACAAGTCATCAGACTCTGCCCTGATCAGCTTTTTCCCATGTCTGGTCCCCTTCTCACTCCAACCAACACATAAATCACTGTAAAAATCTGTCCATCGGGTTAAAAACGAGCAAGTGCCAGGAAATCAGATAAAACAAGTGAGACATTCCTCAGGCAGGCTCAGCTCCCAGCAGAACCCCCCCTGGCTCGGGGGAAGATGCTTAAAGTGGGTTTAATTGTTAAAGATGAAGTGGAAGCCTTGGTGGAAAAATGACTCCCCAGGGAGGGAGAGGGATGCCTGGGGATCAGCGCTGGGATTGTTCTCCTCTCCTAAGGCCCCAATAACTCTGTCAGCAGGTGATTCCCCGGCCCAGCCGCCACCTGATGCAGACAAATTGCTCCAGAGAGCAGCACTGGCAGCTCCCAACACCCTCCCTCCGGTCCCTCTTGGAGAGATCCCTCCTTGTGTCAGCAGGGGGAAGGTTTGACTGCAAGAGGAGGGATGTGGGAGGAGGGATGTGGGATGAGGGATGTGGGATGTGCCTCACCCTGCCAGACTCCACGGGGTAAACTGCAAGGTTAGGGAACACTGAGGCACTGGAAGAAAGTCCCTGTTTTCCATAATGCCCAGTTCCCTTCCCTCTCTTCCTCAGGCTCTGGGGATTTAAGAGTTGCTTTTCAGCCCTAAGAAAAGTCGCTGTGAAAACGCCCTGGGTGGGATGAAGTGGCGACTCCTCCCCAAACTGCAAATCAAGGAGGCTTGTTTGGATGGTTTTCACGTTGGATTTTTCCAGGAAAGGGCTTGGAGCAACCTGGTCTGGTGGAAGGTGGGGTGGAACCAGATGAGCTTTAAGATCCCTTCTGACCCAAACCGGTCTGGGATTGATTTTGCACGTGGTGGGTCTTTTCCGAGGTTGGTACAAACCCAAATGGCTCCACATGTTGGGAAGGTGGAAAAGCTCCCTGTGCTTTCCTGGAGCAGGATTTGGCCCTGGAGTTACACTGATTTACAAAGCCAAACCCTCTGGCCTGGCCACGTTCACACCTGATTTTTCCCAGCAAGTTTGAAGAGCATCTCCTCCAGGGGAAGAGCTTCCTGCCCATTTCCCCATTTCCCATTTCATCAGCTGGGAAATGGCCCTCAACATATGGCACCTCGACTCCACAAGAGCCCTTTGGGATAATTTGTGTGCTCTGCAGAGACACGGGGTCTGTTAGCAGGATGGAAATTTCTCCCTGGACTATTGGGAAGCGAGGGGTGGGCTGTGATCCCTCAGTGTTGGATTGCAAAGCCCTCCCTGCATGCCTGGGATGCAGGAGGTGCATTGAGCTCCTCCTCTGCCATCACCCTGGGAGTCAGAGCCTGGGTTATCCCTCAGCCATGGGTCAGGAGGGCTTGGGGTCGGTGGTGAGCAGCACAAGGGTGTGCAAAGACCAGTTTCTATCCCCAGAGGCACAAGGCAATGCTTTATTATCTCTCTTTATTATTTCCCTGCACGTGGAAACCACCTGTGAGCACTCAGAAGAAACAGTGCCTTGAACCAGGCCCTGCCAAGCTGCATTTTGATCCCAGCCTTGCCAGGGGGATCTGTGGATCCTGGTTGTGTCCCATTCCCGAGGCTGCTGCTCATCCCACCTGTTCCCTTTGGTGTCTTCCCAGCACCTGTGGATTTGCAGGGCTGTTTGCATCCCTCCCACAACAGCACAGTTGATATAAGGCCGAGATTAAATCCACACAAACCCCACTTATGCAGCACCACCAAGCTCGGAGCTCGCTCCAAACTCCCAGGGCTTTGGGGAGGAATTTAACTCCTTTCCAGGAGGAATTTTAGCTCCTTTCCGTGCTAAGAGCTCATCGGAGGCGTCGCCTTTTCGGTGCACAAAGCTGGTTGCAGCCTTTCCTGCTCCCTTTTGTTCATTAATAACACACACAGATTTGTTTCCTCGCTGCTGAGCCTCTCCCCTGTTCCCTGCACGTGGAGCCGGAGCTGCTCCGTTATTATCCCACATTTCTCTCCCTCCAGCCGTGTCTGGAAGTCCCTGTTGTTCAGCTCAGAGTCCTCTGGCACCTGCCTGGCTGTTCTGTCTCCTATTTATGGCTTTGCTGTCACCACTCACAGCCACGAGTGACAGAACAGCAGGGCTCCAGCATTTTCTCCTCTTTTTTTGGCTTTTCCAGTCTCTTTCTGACGGGGAACTGGGAGGGACGGGGAGCTGCAGTGCCTGGAATTGGAGGAGGTCAGCTTGACCTGAGCAGAATTGTTTTAGATTGCACAAATTTGTCATTTTTAAGGCCAAAAGGTGCTATTTCCCACACCTCACCTGACATTTTGCTTAATGATGGCCATATAAATTCACCCAGTAATTTCCGTCTTGGGCTCAACCGCCTGTGGATGGAGTTGGGCTGTTTTCAAAGCAACAGGCACCTGACCTTTGGAAATGGATCCCATGATGAATTACCAGATCAGATTTTATTTCCATGAGAGCTTGGTTGACTTCAGCTTCCAGATACAGCTCCCCTTGCTTTAAAATCCACCCTGGCTGGTCCAAGTGCACCAGAGTCCCTCTCCCAGCAGGGACCTTCGTGGCTTTTCCCTCCAAGGCATCATGCTGAGCTTCCCCTTGAGCCAATATAGATTTAAAATAAATACATTCAGTCATATAAAGATGCCATTTAATTTTACAAGAGTCTCTTTGCACCCAGAAGTACAAACCTCCCCAGCCAGAGCCGAGGGGCCTCAAAGAGAATTGCTAAGAGTGCTTGGAACAACTGATTTCAGGGAGATTAAACCCCAGTGGAGTCTGGAGCTGCAGAGCATCCCTGTCAGGGTGTGTGAGGCTGGAGCAGAGATGGTTGTTGCATTGGAAAATCCAATGTCTTGGTTGTTAATGATGGAATTTCCATCAATCATACCCTCAGGATACTGGTTGTGGAGCTGCACAATATGAGGCTCCCCCTTGGAAGGCTGACACCATCTCTTATCCCTCACATGATTCCTTATTGCCAGAAGGAGGATTCAAAGCACTGATCCAAAGGAGAGGGAACTGCTTCTGGGATGAGAAGCAACACTGGTGTAAATGGATGGTTGGAGCCTCATTCCCAGCTTGTTACTGGTGTGACCAGTAAGAAGAGATTCAGCTCTTCTCAGAGGATGCCAAACCCTGGGAAGGAAGATGGGACTCAGCCTCTGCTCCTGCAGTTCTCACCCTGGGAAGGTCTGGGGGGGAAAAAATCTCCTGTTTCATTGGCAAAAGCCACAGTGGCCCCAGAACTCCCTTGAAATTGTGCTGCCTCCAGCCCTGGGGGCCCAGCACAGCAAGGACAGGGAGCTGCTGGAGCCAGCCCAGAGGAGGCACCAGGATGGTCAGAGGATGGAGCAGCTCTGCTGGGAGGAAAGGCTGGGAGAGATGGGTTTGTTCAGCTCCAGGGAGACCTCAGAGCACCTTCCAGGGCCTAAAGGGGCTCTAAGAGCTGGAAAGGGACTTTGGACAAGGGATGGAGGGACAGGACATGGGGAATGGCTTCTCACTGCCAGAGGGAAGGGTTGGATGGGATATTGGGAAGGAATTCTTCCCTGGGAGTGGGAGGAGTCCCTGGAATGGATTTCCCAGAGAAGCTGTGGCTGCCCCATCCCTGGGAGTGCCCAAAGCCAGGTTGGAGCACCCTGGGCTGGTGGAAGGTGTCTCTGCCCAGGGCAGGGGGTGGCACTGGATGATTTTAATGTCCCTCCCAACCCAAACCATTCTGGGATCCCGGAATTCCCTTTGCTGGCAGCATCAGGCTCCCCCTCACAGGAGGGGGGTGGTGGCCTGTTTTCCATGGAAATTCTCTGTAATGGATGTTTAGCAGGGAGCTGACAGTGGGATGACAGGCGGGATCCTCCCGGGGCCCTCTACAATCACACTGTTGGTTTTCTCCTCACATGACAGAGATCTTGATCTTTCAGTCTTTCAAGTGCTGTGTATTTTGGGGGTTGGCAGAGTGGCTTTTTTCCTAAACCGTGGCGTCCTTGATAAATACACAAACAAATGCCTCAGAGCCAGGACTAGAATACCAGGCTGCACGGAAGAAATGTAAAATAAACCCAACCGAGCTGCTTCCCAAAGGGTGGAACCCGAGTTCACGTTCAATGGGATGGGCTCTGGGCACGCCACAGCCATCCAAGCATCCCCTCCTAACTGGGGCAGCCACCACGGGACCAGCACAGCTTTCCCTTGGCTGCACCATGGAATTTACGGCCCTTTCATGCCCACCCTGGGAGGTACAAACAGCTCTCAGAGAGCTCTGCCCTCATTGTTCAGGCTGGAAAGGGACCTGCAGGCAGAGGGGGTTTGGCTCAGTTGAAATCCATCAGCAAAATTCCTCTGATTTCCTCCGTTATTGTTTGCACTGGATATTTCATTAATTGGATATCACGACACCAAAGCAGAGGGAATGGTTAGAAAAAAAGGAGACATTGCACCCTCTTGCTCCCCAGGTCTTCCATCTGCAAGAATTTAATTTCTTACTGTCCTAAAGGGAAGGAAGAGGAGTTTGGAGAATGAAGAAGGGGGAGGGAGAAGAAATCCTCACCCAGAAATTAATGAATTAAATACAATCAAAGTGAAGGGGCCGGTGCAGTCAGGGAGGGTAATTGTGGGTGTGTGAAGCTCCTGGTGTTGCTTGATGGGAAGGGGGAAAGGATCTCTCCATCATTTATATTTTCTAACATGCTGAGACTTAGAACAAGCTATTAAGGAGCTGACATTTGGATGTGTATTTAAGCCCTGCTTAGATTAAAGCTTTTTATTTCCTCTGCCTCTCCTCCCCACCACATTCTCTAACATTTTGCCCCCACTTTAAGGGATTTATTCCTCAATCCCTCCATCCCCATCCCCCTTTTCTCCCTTCCTCTATTTACTGTGAAGCTAATGGGGAATAAATTAAGAGCAAAATGCATGTATTCCTTCTATAAATAATTGATGGACATCTCAGCTCCACTGGGATCCCACACAGGTTCCTGTGCATGTGGGCACAAAACGCGCCCAGCGTTGGGAACAAGAACAGAGAAAATCTGTGCTCCTCATCACAGGAGGCAGGAAGGAGGAGAATATTCCTCCCTGACCCATTCCAACTGCAAAACTCAGCTCTTATTGCCTTGGGATTGACGTGTCCAGCTCCCAGGGTTGGCCCAGCCCCTCTTAATGCCACTGTCCCTACTCGGTGCAGCCCCAGCAGGGCCACATTTCACGGAACAGCTGAGGATAATTAAACTTTGCAGTTAAGAGATAACACCAGAGATGTGCTTTTTCCTCTGAGCTTTTCACATCACAGCTGGAGGCATTAGATAAGGTGGAAATTGGCCTATTTTCCAGTCCAAAGTAGCTTTGCTGCGAGAACACAAGGAAATTTCAGATTTTTTCGCCCCTTCTTTGAAAGAAAAACTTAAGTTTGCACTGCCACAGCCCCACTCCAGAAATCCCCGGGATGCAGCATCTTCTGGGACTAACAGGATGATCTTCCTGGTAGGAAATGATGAGAAAAGCTGGAGATGACTCCAAACCTTTCCCCAGGATGTTGTCCTGGGATGCTGCTGGCAACTCCACACAGCCCAGATGAGCAGATCTGACAGCACCAGGAGTTCCAGGGGGTCACCAGTCACCAGGAATTAGCTTTAAATTCCACCCCTGTTGGCTCCCAAGCCCTGCCTGGGTGGGAATGAGTTTCACTGGGCACAGGATGCTTGGCAGAGCCAGGCTGGCAGATGGGAGTGCCACCAGGGTCCCCTGTCCCCCCAGTGCCACAGCAACACTTTCTGACATGCTTGGACTGGAAATGATGACTTTACAGGGTTGATTTGTCAGCTCTGGTGCTTGAACCCAGCGGGGCCGAGGGCAGCAGGAGCAGTGAGGTTTGCCAGGGAAATCATCTCCACGGGAACCCGCTGGATTTGGGGCTTGGCAGTGGGAATGAAAGCACTGAGCATTCATTGCACAGCCCCCAGGGGCGTCCAGAGGAGTGAAACCCAGCATTAATCAGCAGCCATTTGGGAAACAGTGGGAACCCTGTTAGCTTGTTACCAACGCACGCCTTAATTAATTGCAATTCCATATGCAGCTCTATATATAGACACACACATATGTACTCCCTTCCTATAGAAACAGCCCCAAAAGGCCCTCCCTGGAGACCCCAGTGAAGTGCAGCCTCAGCCTCCTCTCCTGACACCGGGTTGCTCGGGCAGATGTTGCACAGAGGTGCGAAAACACCCCCCAAACATCCTTTCTCATTCAGATGAGCTGCACATTCCCCTTCCCCCAGCGCCTCCTCCAAGCCCCCTCTCCCAGCACCGAGGCCTGGCTTGCTGTTTCCTTGGAAAGATGTTTTCACAAGAGAAGAGTGGGGGGAAAAAAGTCAAACGCCCTCAATGCAGGATATTGCTTCCTTCCTCCTGACATTTATGAACTATGTATTTCACATCTCTGGTGCCGTGTTCCATAAAATAACATCTGTCATAGCCGGCAGCCCTCGGAAAGTGCTCTCGCTGGGGTTTGCTTTGCAGATTTAGTGCTCTGGAAAGGGGGTGGCAGAGCCTGCTGGCACGGGGAGAGGGCACGAGGAGGGGGAGAGAGTTGGCACATCCCTGGCTGGAAGAGCTTTCATGGACCTGCCCTGTCTTCTCACAGAAAAAGGGTCTGTTTTGTGCCAGTTTGTTCAGACCAGGGCACGAGGCAGTGGGAGGTGAGGGGTGTTTGGGGCACAGGCTGCTGAACTGCTGCCTCCCAAATCTGCTGCCTCCCAAATCTTCTGCCCCCAAATCTTCTGCCCCCAAAACTGCTGTCCCCCAAAACTGCTGCCCCCCAAATCCTCTGGCCCCAAACTGTTGTCCCCCAAAACTGCTGTCCCCCAAAACTGCTGCCCCCCAA
>JAWWMO010000062.1:2963300-2992316 GCA_035047845.1 Dendrocincla fuliginosa | reverse complement strand
CTCTGATCAGGACTAAGAGTAAAACAAGCTGAATGTCAAAGCAGCCTGGCCAAACCCCCTAATAAGCAGTGAGGACACTCTGCAGCCTCAGTTCCTCGGCACCTGCTCACCGGTGGTGCCTTTTGAAGATGACTCAGTCATTTCATCTCTCCCTCCAATCTGGCACTAAAAACAAACTGCTCCTTTCCTCCAGGTTCTCAGGTACAAAGCAGCACAAGTGCTTTGTAATTTAGTTGAAAGAAAGGAGGTATTTTCTTTTTAATCCCCTAAACAGCACTTTTTCCCTTCTGCAGCGTGCCAAATCTTGGGGATTTTTATTTTTTTGGTTTTAGATTTTAGAGAAGAAATTAATGCACAGAACAAAACACTGCCAGAGAACAAAGCAGAGAGGGTTTGTTTGTCCTCAGCAAAGGCTGGGGATGACAGACAGCCGTCCACTGCAGGTACACACCAGATTTGAGCTTCCCTGTCTCTTGCCTTTGATGCCTTGAATTAAAACGTGGTGGAAGACAGTAATTAAAAAAAAAAAAATAAAATCCTGAGAACCACTTGGCTTTTTGCATTCATCAGATGCCTCAGCCATCATGCCTCAAGGTTTAACCCTGTGAAGGATCTCTCCAGCATGGTGTGTTGCTGCAAATAATACTAATTGAAGGGGAAAGTGAGATTCACACTGTGCCTGTCCTGCACATTCCCTGTAAGACAACAAGGATTGTGCTGCAGCTGAAGACCCAAGGGAAAAGGGACCCTGCCCTGCAGGGAAACCCAAATCCTTGCAAACTCACATCAAGAGGGGGTTCACAGAGTCACAGAGTAGATGGAAGTGACCTCTAAAGATCATCCAGTCCAGCCACCCTGCCAAGGTAAGGTCACCTACAGCAGCTGACACAGGAACTTATCCAGGATTGGAGCAGAAAACCAGAGATTGGGTGTTTCCCTCCCCTTCTCCACATCACACCCCCCTCCACAGACTTCATACTTACAACTTGTGGTTCCTAAAATCATCCTTGTTCCCATTTTCCACCCAGGGTATAAACACAGCTCTTGTCCTGGCTGGGGAATGTGCCTCGTGCTCAGCCAGGGGGGCTGAGGACCCTTCAGGCTCTATTTGTGACTCTTCACATGAGTCACTGAATGACCTGGAGGGGAGTCCTGTCCCCCAGTGTGAGTCAGCCCCTGTGTGTGCTCACCAGAGCATCTCCTCATGCCCAGGGTGCTCATCCTGCCCTGGTGGAAACACAGACAGAGCCTGGCTCTCCTCCTCAGGGTTCAGAGCTGCCCCCTCTCCCCTGCTCTGGAATGTGACTCATCCTGGCAGTTTTCCCAGTGGAAGGTTGTGAGGCTGAATTAATGTGCGTGGGGAGCGTGGAGATGCTGCAAATTGTTTTATGAATGCAGGGGATTAATAATATTAGTGTAGTCACCACAAAAGGGGAAGGTGGGTTAGTGCTGTTTGAGAATTGCCAGGCACAAAAGTCATGGAAAAACCTCCAAGATCACCGAGTCCAGCACTGCCAAGGCCACCACTGTCCCCAAGTGCCACATCTCTATGTCTTAAATCCCCCCAGGCAGGACATCATTACCTAAGGAATAGGGGGGAAGAATCATTGCCCAGGGGGCTTGGAGCAACCTGGGACAGTGGGAGGTGTCCCTGTCCATGGCAGGGGGTGACACTGCTTTAATGTCCCTTCCCACCCAAGCCACTCTGGGATTCTGTGATAAAGGCAGATGAAGGGGAAGAGGGCACAGACTATCCCAGGTTCCAACAACCCCCACGCTCCAGGTCACCCCCAGACTATTGAGCTGAGCCCAGGTATGATCACCCCAAGCCCCAAACATCACCTCTGCTCCTCTCCTCCAGCTTTAGAAACCACCTGGTACAAACATACGGACACAAAGAGCCCCTGCTTTGATCAATTCAAGATTTTTCACCAGCACACAGAGATTGTGGGTCTGGTGGGTGCAGGAGGGATGTGGGTGAAGGACCAGGAGCTCCCAGTGGCTGCTCACAGGGGAGATGCACCAGCAAGGCCCCCCACACAGCACACAACTCATTAAAGCCCCTCTGCACTGTGGGAACAGCTGCTAAAGGTCAGTCCTAAAACGAAAATCAAACTCCAATGGCAAAAATGGGAACTGGCTTTCTGACCACAACAACCAGCAGCTTGGGCTGAGAAATCTGGGGGAGTTTGCCCATCAAGAACTGACAGAAGAAGCAAATCCAGCCACAAATCTGTCTCCTGTTACCCCGAAGCTGCAGCCCCGGTACCCTGGGGACTGTGTGGCAGGGAGAGGAAACACGAGCACAAATCACATCCCAGGGGAGCAGCAGAGCTGCTGTTTATCAAAACAGAGCCCACAAACACCTTTACATCCATTAATAGCTCCATGATCAATTACTGATGAGAGCAAACAGCTCCACCCTTGATCACTGAGAGATCCGAGTTAATTCAGGGGTGCATTTCAGCTCACGAAGCCGAGCACATACGAACCAATCCTCCCGGGGAAACCATAATGCCTAAACTTGCAGTGCAAAAGAGATCAGTCTCCTCTCCTCAATTCGCTAAATTGATCGTCTGTCAGATCCGAGTTGGTCCACGGGACTTAGGGGGATGTGGCAACATCTCCTGCTACCTCGTGGTAGCAGAGAAACTGCCTCTGTCTTAATTGTCTCCCCTGGGAAGGCAGAAAGCAGTGCTGGAGTAAACACTAAAAACTACACACATTAATTTATGCTGGCTGCTGCCTTTGGATTTTGGAACAAGCTGGACTTTTTTTTCTTTTTTTTTTTTTTTTAATTGCTTGATGAAATGTCCCATCAATCCTGTCAGCAGAAATAATAGCGCTAAATAAGGGATGCCCACATGCCACCCAAATGGTAGGAGGGGGAATTAGAGCCCACAAACAGATGCAAGGGGGCACGGGGAGGGTGGTGGGCAAGGGGTGACCCCCTCCCCAACCCCGGTGCTGGAAAGGAGATGGGCTGGTGCCAAACCGTGCCTGTCTCTGCAGTGTCTGGGGCTGATTTGGAGCTTGGCAGCTCTTCCCCAGACCCTCCCCAGCATCCCCACGGAGCTGTTTTAGCCCAGCGACGGGACTGGATGTCCTGCCAGAATGACAGATGTCAGCACTGTGCTGTCCCACCCCCTCCCCGGCTCGCTGGGACACCCCAAAAACCTGTCCCCAGCTGTAATTAGTCACATCCCAGCTCAGGGTTGAGCTCCGTGTGGTGGGAACTGGCGTGATCCCAGGCACAAACCCCCCAGCCCAGCAAGGCTCCTAATGACCAAAAAAATAGTGGGAAAAAAAATATGTAAAGAGAAGCAAAATATCTTAATAAAGCCCAACAAGGTTTGTGGGTTTCTTTCCGTCCTGGGCTGCACGAGGATGATTCATTAACTTGCTCTCTGCGTGCCTCGATTATTCCCCACTGTTTTGGCTGCATTGCTCCAGCTCATTTTTGGCAGTGGGGTTGAACGGGTTTAGTGGGTTTTTTTGAAACAGGTAGACCACAGCACTGTCCTGACAAGCAGCACCAATAATTGATTTGTCAGCATTAGAGAGATAATTTACTTAAAAACGATATCAGTCCCTCATTGAATAACACACCAGCTAATTCCAGCCTCGAATTAGTGCAGCCTCATCAGATTAGCGTGGGCTCATGGAGTTCTCAGGCCACGAGGGACTGTGTGCTGGAGAAGGGTGCAACCCTCACAGCAAGAGGGTGTTGAGTCATAAATACTGGTATGAAGTGTCTTAAAAATAAGCCCTGAGTGTGCGACAGTTCACCACCTCGTCCCTCTTCATCCCCTGGAGGGCTGCTGGGAGGCGTCATCCTTGCAGCTTGAGCATCCACGTTCTTCTTCCAACACCAAATCGCAAAGGAGTGACCCAAACTTTCAGGCTCTGCACCGTTTTGCCTGGTTCTGGTTGCTTTATCTGCCCCTCAGAACAACCATGTTTGGCACCCTCATTCATCACAACCACCCAAAGCAGCCCACGATGAGGGCTCCAGCTCCATCCCAGGTGATCTTCCATCCCTCAGGCTCTTCCAGAAGGCGAGAAGAGGCAAGACAAGCTCCGAAGGCTGCACGGAGGAGGCGGCAGCGATCGTGGGGGGCACCCGCAGCAAGTGGTGCTCATTAGAAGCAGCATCGTCCTCCTCCCCCCTTACCTGTGCATCCCCCTGGCACCCGCAGAGCAGCCCCCGGCTCACACGTGCACTAACAAAGATGTTGTTTAGCAGCTTGTCAGCAGCTGTAAATTGGCCGAGGAGCGGAGCAGTTTGCATTCTCCACGGGGCTTGAACTGAGAATTAAAGCGTGGCAGCAACTGCTGCTGCTGCCTGATGGAGCAAATCAATTCTCTCCCTCCCTCCTTTCTTTCCCCCAGCACCTCCCCAGCCTGGATTCATCGCAGCGCTGCCCACGGAGGGCAACATTAGCCAGACAGTCCTTCAGGGCCGGCAGAAAAAGGCAGTGAGAGATCAGGGCAATTAACCTGAAAGGCCCCCGGAGAACGGGAAAGGAGGAGAGATTGAGGTAAAAATTCAGGATCCGAGCCCTCCATCTGTCCACATGCTGCTTTAATTGATCTGGGAGTCAATCAAAGCAGCAGCGGCTTTTTACTCAGCTAATCTGAACCCTGTGCAAAGAGAGCAAACACAGGGAGAAGGGCAGAGCAGGATCCCCCGGCATCACTGCCCATCACAGACAAGAGCTCTGACACGGGGAACATCAATCAGGGAAAAGGGAAGGCGGGACAGCGAGGAAGTCCACGCTCACCACCAGCTGATTTTTGATATTTTGAGATCAGGTTAATAGCTACAGAGAAATCCAAAGACCTGCTCTGCTCAGGCGCATCCAGCTGCAAAACTCACCTCAAGTGACCCAGCAGGTCTGGAGCTGCTGCCCCTGCGATGGGAGGACTCTCTGGGCAGTGGGTTTTGGGCACCTCCTGCCAGCCCCGGGCACAGCCCAACCCCTTCAGGCTCCCCCAGCCAGCGCCGGGGCTGTTTGCCGGGCCAAAAAGTAATGAGGAGGAATGGTTTGTGGCGGCGGGTCATCAATAACCCACCTCCAGGCAGCCCCGCGTGGGACCAGGCAGTCCGTCAGGAGGCAGTGACGGATCGCCCGGCCGGCAGACCACAGAGAGAGGACTCCAGCGCCACATTCATCATCCCCCAGCCCGGGGCAGCCCTGCAGACCTCGCCAAGCATTAGCGACGCTTCCCTTCATCCCTGTCGTTCGTTTCTGCACTCCCCCTCGCCTTTTCTCATCCTTAGCTTCTACTTGCCTGCTTTATTCCACTTAGCAGATCCCTCAAGGTCTCCTCAGCCCTTCTGAGGAGCTGGAGCAACAGATGCAGGTGGGGAGAGCCGGGAGGAACCCCCAGCTCTGCTGTTCCCACGTTCTCCCGGTGCTCACCCCACAGGAACTCAGAAATCAGTATCTCATCACGAGAGTGATGAACATCCCGCTCATCCAAGCTGGGGCTGCCCCATCCCTGGAAGTGTCCAAGGCCAGGTTGGACGGGGTTTGGAGCAACCTGGGATAGTGGGAGGTGTCCCTGCCCATGGCAGGGGTTGGGACTGGACGATCTTTAAGGTCCCTTCCAACCCAAACCATTCCATAATTCTATTATAGTCTCCCTCTATGTTTATGCTCAAACCAACCGATCCACTGTCACGCTCCCACCTTTCCCCACATCACACGGGCCATTACACAGTCTGGTTTCCACACCCACCCGCCCTTTTTTAAGGAGGTAAGTGCCCCCCCTGCTCAGAGATGCCGCCTTCCCTCTGTCCCCAGACCCCAAAGCAGCACTCTCACGGCATCCAGAAGCATAATTAGTTTAGCCTGGTTGCCTTTTGCGCGGCAACATCTGTTTTGCATGGGCAAGGGAAAAGGAGGGAAGTAGTAAACACGATCTTTATTTTAAAAGGAAGCCAAACATCCAAAGCCTCTGCGCCGCCCTTCCCAGAGCCCTCTGGCTCTCTGATTTCCCTTCAGAAGACAATTCTGTTATTGCAACCAGCTCCGGGGAGCTGATTTCTTCTTGTGAGTGCTGCGCACACAGAGAAATGACGCTTCTCCTGAAGAGCCCTCAGACGCACAGAGATGCTCCGCCGGTGCCCAGCCCGGGGGATTCACTCCCGCCTTCGGCGCTCCCATTCAGGCTGAGATGGGCTGCGGAGGCGGCTGCTTTGGAGAGCGGGCAAGTGCCAGACGAGAACCGCTTCCCCCTCTTGTTTTTCTTCGCAAGGACAGGTCAGCTCCAGCACTGCCAAACCCTTGCGAGGCTGCCAGGAGGTTGCCGAGCGCAGCTGCCGGCGGGAGAAGGGCTGGAGGGATGAGCCTGCCTCCGTCAGCCACAAAAGAAGCGGTTCTGCCCCTTCCCCGCACGCCGGGCATGGAGGAGGAAAATGCAGCTGGATAATGACTTGCCAATAATGATTCCTAATTTAAGGGGCTTCCAGTGCGCCCCCCCAGGCACCAGCTGGAGCCAGAGGCAGGGAACGTCTTCCGAATATCCTTGTCTCCAAATAGCGTTTGTGCCTGCACGACTCTGCAGCTGAGGGGATGCTTTCTAGGGACAGGGACAGATGCTCAGGCAGAGAGCAGCTGTCTGCACATGCTGCATCTGCCCAGATGTTTTCCAGTCCCCTCTGGCAAAGGGCCAGAGCAAAGACCAGGATGCAGCTACGACCTGCTGCCTGGTGCACCCCTACACCAAGACTCCATCCCCATTCCTGCTGGGAATCTCGGGATTCACCTTACACAGGGCTTGCCTCAAGCCTGGGAACCTCTGATCAGGGAGGGCCTTGAGAACACAAGATGAAAGGTTATGTACAGTGTGTAATTCCATGGCTGTACCCCGTGTCACCAGCCCTGTAATCAGAGCAGCACAGGGAGCTTCCAACCTCGTGGAGAAAGAGCAGGTTTGGAGCTTGTTTTGGGATTTATTCCTTCCCAGAGGAAATGTGTCTCAGTGGACACAAACACCCCACCAGGAGCAGGTGTAAGCCTGTGTTCTGCAAACCCTTTTCACTTTGCAGTGGCTTTTCTTTGGGAATATCAGCACCCAGGAGGTTTGGGGGGGGGCTGGATGATGGGAGTGATGGGCTGGATTAGGTCCCAGGGGGATGGTTTATGCCCTGGTATAAACTCTGGGACTTTGGAGCAATGGGAGAGGTTTTCTTGCTCTGTGTTGAGCTCCCAACACAGGAACTGGGAACATCTTGTTTTGCCATCTCCAGTTGATGACGATTAGACAGGACCTAGAGGGGACAACCTGGCAGAGCACGGCTTTGAACAGCCTGGATTGGTACCAATGGGTTATCTCCACTCAGCTCCTGGGGCTGGGGTGGGAGGGATGATCAAATCCTTAGGGATCCTCTCTAATTGTGCCAAGGAAAGGAGGGATCAGTGCCTGCTGCCTCCTCTGCACCAGCTCGGGGCACTGAGCTCCCTGATGGGATCTTTGCCTCCCTGGAGCCCAGCCCAGCTCTGTTGTGTTTATCTGCCCCCAGATTTCAGCACACAGGCTGGTGTTATCCCTCTCCCTTGTTTTCTCCAGCTTACAAGTAAAGCAACCCTTCATCTCCATCCCCGGAGAAATTTCCCAGGCGAAGAACTGGAGGGAGAAGCTGTTTCTTTTGTTGTTGCTACAACATTTGGTACCAATCTTCTCCCTTTCAGGTGTTCCAGAGATTGATTTTGTATCATGTGTCTCTCACTCAGGTTTCTGGCCCGATAATAGCACAGCACAGACTACAGAGAGGTTACAGCAGCAGCAAAGGCTCGTAGGGAACACCATTAGGGAGTGGGATAAGTGACAGCTGCTGCCAGGCTCGGAGAACAGCTCTAAAAGCAAAGTCTCAGGGAGATAAAAGTTGTAACAAGACTTAGAGCAATACAATATTTCCCTCTGCTCTCACTTAAATTGCTGTTTGGCTGAGCCGCGGAGCCCGTGCTGCCCATCTGTGCTGAGCTGGGAAGGGTGGGCACGGGCTGGAGATGCAACAAAGTGCCCCAAGTACACACAGAGCTCCTCCAGCTCTTGGCTTTCCTCCCTGTTTTGGAAAGCTGAGCGGCTCGGATTGAAAAAGCAAGCTAAGTTTGCTGGGCAGCTGAAGATGACACCTCAAAGGAGATTGGGGATGTGTGTGTGTGAAATTCCGAGGCAATTCCAGCTCTCAGGAGTGCCCAGGTGCTGCTCCCCGGGCAGGCAGGAGCAGCTCTCCCCAAAAAACATCCCTCAAAGAAACCACACGGATTCCAAACCCACCCCCATCCAAACCCGCACCCTGAGCACGTCCAAAATCCGAGCCGGGATTCAGCGGTGGATACAACAGCAGTTTGTAAAGCCGTGCCAAATCCCACCATCCTGCAGCAGGGCGCTCCTGGATTGCTGGAAAGACGGGAGGCAGAGTCCTAAAGCCTGGCTGGAGAAGGGATTTTCGCCGCTTAAGCACATCCCAGGCCCCGCAGCTCCGGCTGAGTTGGCAGATTTCCACCTCGGCAGCTCGGGGAGCGTTTCCAGAGGAGTTTCAGCCTCATCTCTGTGCGTGACTGACTCCTGCCATCTAGCGCTGCTCCCGGCCGGCTCCCGCAGAATCCGGCTCCCCAAAACCCCTGCTGCCCCCAAAATCCCAGCGAGGCCGAAGGCCAAGTGCAAACACTCCCCAGGGACCCTGGAAAGGGGTCATGACGCAGGGCAGGGGCTCGGGGCAGAGAAGGGAGAGGGAGAACAGAGGTCAGAGGAGGGTGTTGTTGATGCCCCGAGGGGGGGATGCAGAACAAGGGCCCTTCTCTGGCAGCTGCTCCTCAGTGCCCAGCACAGCTCCGAGGCAGAGGCTGCACTGACCCCCAGAACCCTTCTGTGTGACCTCCTGGCCGCTGGGTTTGATCCAGAGTTACCCACATGCCAAGGAACACCAGGGGTCAGCAGCCCCGGGCAGGCTGCCCTCGGAATTGAGAGCCCTTAGATGAGAATGGAGCCAGAGGGGTGACAAATGGAGAGTGGAAAAGCTCCCTTGGCAGCTCCACTCCCCTCCCAGCACTGCTCTGTGCCTTTGTACCCTCACACTTGCTGTGGCATCACAGGTGAGTGTCACCTGGCACAGGAACAGCCACAGCTCCCACAACCTCCACCCCACTCACGATCCCTTCCTGCACATGGATAAATCCACCCATCGTTCACCTGCAAACACAACCCCTGGACCAAGAGGTGTGTGTTGGGAAGCTGCACCTGCAGGGCTGGGGGTTCTCACCCTCCCTGGACCACAGTGACACCCCAGGGTGATGCTCCCAGGCCACTCATCCCCATCCCAGCATCACTCCCCATCCCAGCATCACTCCCCGCCCCTTCCTCCGAGTGCTTTTGCCATCAGCAGCAGGACTATTAGGCAAATTTGTTATTGACTCTTCCATATTAGACCACTTTTTCTGGACTTTCACGGCAACAGGACTAATAAAAATGCACTTTATCTTTCTGGATTTATGGGTTTGTAAAGCTGCTTTCACGTACCTGGGGGAATCAGGGGATTAGAGCTGCATTAAACACCTCCAGTGAAAATGCCACTCAGGTGAAAAGGGGGAGGGAAAAAGGGGGAATTCAAGGGCAGGGAGTGAGCAGGAGCAAACTTGGCAAAAATATGGTTTTAATATATTATCTAAAGAATAAAAAACGCATAAAAAACTTATCACCAGGCAGGAGGAATCCATAATCCCACTGCTTGTGAATTCTGCCTGGGAACTTCTCCCCTAGATGAGAGTCATTAAGTAAAAGCGAGATAGCAACGTGCAGCCTTCGTGGATGGAGAGGGGAGGGAGGAAAGGGCAGTGGAAAACTGTCATTAACACAAATCCCTCCTCCTTCCACAGTCAAACTAACTTATATCAGTCGCAGGAGAGGCTTCCAGCCGCGGCAGGATGGGGATGTGGGTCTGTGCTGCCCCGGGTGGGGCTGGAAGGGCAGCGGGAGGAGAGGAGGGGTGACCTTGCTCAGCAATGACAAATAACTTCAGGGGTCACCAGGTTTTTACCCACAACTCTTATTTATTTAGCCCTGAAGTCCTGTCTTGTACCTGAGATAACTTTGCTATTGGAAATTATCGCCCTGCTCCAAGCCCTTAAAGGCTTTGGGCCAAAAACGCCAAAATGAGGCAAAACCCTTGAGGAAGTTCCTTTTGTTGCAAAGGCAGCTTTTCAATAAGCAATCACTTCTCCTGGCGAGTCATCAATAGCCAGTTATCTGCACAAAGCCTTTGATTTCGGCTTTGCCGCTCTGGTTGCAGCATCTCAAGCCTTGTCACTGCAGCTGGTGATCTAATCCTCAATCCCGAGGAGTTAGGCAGGATTTGTGGGGCTGCGAGAGCAGAATCCCCAGCGCTCACTATAAAGTGCTTCAGGATCTGTTACCACCTGAGCTAAGCTGGGGAGTTCTTTTCAATGAGTTTCAGCAAAAAGGAGTGAATTAGGATTGGTGTTGGGTTTTTTTCCCCCCCTCCATCCTGTAATATCCATCATTTCCAGGGCTGAGACTCGCAGGTGACACAGCCTGGCTCTCCCATGGAATTCCTCCCCTATCCTCTGCCATCAGCCCCCCTAGAGGAGATGTGATGCTGCATTTCCCCTTCTCTGTGACAAAGAGCCTTTGCAGAAGTTTTCCCACAACAAACACACGCTTGATTTACAAACACCGGGCTCGAGCTAAGCAAAGAGAGGGGGATTTATCCTGTAATTAGTCCTCGGAGGGCACTAATGGCACAGACAGGCTGCTGGCATGAGCCAGTTGCTCCTGAACAGCTTGAGTTATCCAAGGCTGTCCCCGTTTCACACCCGAGAAGCATCCCTGGTGACGAGAGCTGTAAACAGACTGTAAATCTGCCCCCACACACAGACGGGCACGTGGGAGCCTTCCCTCCTCCTAAACCAGCCTTGGCATCTCTCCTCTGCTTCTCCTGCCATGCAGGGAAGGATTCCTCAGGACAGGATCCCCCTCCGGTGGGTCAGGCTCACTTGCCACTCTGCTGGTCCCCAATGTCCTGATGTTTATGCCCCAAATCCCTGCTCTGCTGCCAGCACAGGCGTGCCCTGTGGCTGAAGCAGTTTGGTTCTGTGCAACAACACATTTCCCCCCCAAATCCATACCTAAATCCATAGCTAAAAACAAGCATCGTTTTACGAAGCCTCCCTCCCTGGCTTCACATTCCCTGAGGCTGCAGGTGCCAGGATATTTTCTCACCCAGCCAAGCTCCTCAAACACTTCCCTCCTTTCAACACCTGGGCTTTCCAGAGGCTCAGCAGGTCCTTCCCAAACCTCAGCTGGATCCTTCACCCCCAAGCACCATCCCCACCCTCCAAAGCCATTCCCAGCCTCTGATCTCCCTGGGATCCTTCCCCGAGTGTGGACTGAACCCCCCCCCTCTGCCACCCCAAGACAAATCAAAAACAAAACCCATAGTTAGGCTTAAAGCCCGTGGTATAATAATAACAACCAGCTCGGTGCTGATGAAAAGAGAAAACAGCAATATGAAAACCAGGTGAAAAACACCCTGTCTGGGCTCGGTTTACATCCCTCATGTTTATGACAGCACTATCACACCAGCCACAACGAGATGAACAATAGGAGCGATCAGTAAATATTATCTTCCTCCTGCAGAGAGAGTCCCAGAGGCATTTAAGCACTTTGCCAAGCCCCAAAAAGTGACAAAAATCTAAGAGAGGCTCTGCAGGAGCTTTCCCTGAGCCCCCCACTGCATCCAGCACACACAGCTCTGTTCCAGGGCACAGAAACACAGGCTCAAACAGTGGGTTGCAAGAGCCATTTACATCTCAGCTGCCAATTTTTATTATTTCTGTGGAATTTTTTCATTCATCTACTCCTTCACTACAAAGTCCTGGCCTGGCTCATCCCTGAGAAGCACAGAGTCTTCCTGCATCCCTTCCAGGAGGGGCCTGTCAGTTAAACACCTTTATTAAAGCTGATCCGAAGCATTTTTAGGTCAGAAAATGTGTTTTCATGTGTTGTGCAGGGTCTTGCCCCGTTGGATTATTGCAAAGTCAAATCCAAAGTGGATCAAGGCCCCGTGGTACCAGGTTATCACCTGAGCTCTGAGATGGATCCTGGGGAGGGGAAGAGCCAAGAACATTCTGGAGACCCAAGGGAGGGGAATGGCTATGTTAAATTAAGACAGAGTTTTTCAGCTGCTGGAAACAGGGATCTATTTAATGGTGCAGTTTTTACCCCAAGAGCCCAGTCCCTAACTCAGAATTATACAAGCATACATACAGACAAAAGGCAGAGGGGTTTAAAAATCCCCAGAGTATTAATTTCATGCTCCTGGCCACAAATCCCCATCTGGGTGGTTTCACATCCACACAAATGTCAAATGCAGTGAGAAAAATTGGAATATACAAATGATTTTCACCAACCACAGACAATCAGCCACTTGTGCTCACACCACAGCCCCACTCCACTTCCAAAACAGTTTTCTTGAGTGTCATTTTCTCTCTGCAATTACCTTTTCTTCCTAACAATCAGACACTCACCAACAATCATCCAGAGGACTGAGGTAGGAGTTATGCTAACTATGGGATTGTAATACAAAAATTCTTGTTAAAATATTACATTACTTTGCAGATTTGTACAATACACCCGAGAAAATCCAGATTTCAGCAAAACACACATTCCAGCTTTAAAGGAAAACCTAATTTTGCTCTGTAGATTAGCAGGGCATCACCACACAGAAGCCTCTAGTGTGTGTGCAGTGTTTTATAGCCCAATTACCTCAGTAATACCTTCTGTGGACACACACATTTAACTGTTTCAGAAGCCCTAAAATTACACACGCTCCCAATTAACACCAGATAAAGACACGATTCTGCTCAGGGATTTGGGAAGTGATGTGTGTTTTAAGTACAACCCTTAAATGTTTTCTCACCAGATGGAATTTCCTTGCCTTGCCAAGGAGGAGGGGTTTACTGATCGTTATTTTAACCACCATCAAGCCTGCTCTAGTGGAAGGTGTCCCTGCCCGTGGCAGGGAGTGGAACGAGATGAGCTTTAAGGTCCCTTCCAAGGCAAACCATTCCATGGTTCTGTGAATTCTCTGACCTACAGCCCCACCTTCCTCCCAGCCACCTCTCCAGGAGATGCTTTTCCTGCTGTCTTCCCTTTTTCCCCCTCCTCCCCTAAGCAGACCAGTGAACACTTGCATTATTGACTTTTAATCACGGGGTTTGAAAGCTTTATGTGAGTGTTAAACCTCTGTCGGTGCCAATAAAACCATGGAGCTGGAAATATTATCCACTGAGAGGGTGACACGGAGAGGGAGCCGGGGAGACCCAAAGGACGAGGCTCGGGAGGGAAGTTAAAGACAAGGGAACTCAGGGATGGTTTCTGTGCCTGCAGGGAACTCACCTGCAGCTTTCAAGAGACACGAGAGGGCTTTGGCAACTGGGAGTTCCCTCCAACAGCTGCTCAGGCAGCACTGGAGGCTCTGCTGGCCTCTCAGGGATCAGGAAATCATCCAGGCTGGAAAAGCCCTCCCAGCCCAGGGAGCCCTCCCTGTCCCCATGCCCACCTTGTCACTGAGTGCCACATCCAGTCCTGCCTTGGGCACCTCCAGGGCTGGGCACTCCAAACCTCCCTGGGCAGCCCCTTCCAATGTCTGACCACCCTTTCCATGGGGAAATTCTTCATGCTGTCTCCTGGAGACACTCAAATGATTCTGTTTAAGACCGTCTCCCTCAATGTCACACAACTTATTCCCTTCCTCTGCCTCAACAGAGAGGGCAGATTTTCACTGACCTGGACCATTTCTCCTTCCCAGAGGACAGATGCCCACAGATAAACACCCTCCTTCCTGCTACAGACCTCCCTTTTCCCTACCAAAACTGCTGTGCCTGCTTTTAATCACCCTTCCCAAACCCTGGCAGGCACAGTTGTTGTTTCCTTCCACCCTTTTTGGGAAGATAAAGCTCTCAAACCTCCACAGCAACCTCCAGCCCGAGGTTTAACTAATACAAGGAGACAGAACACGAGAGCACAAAGTCATCCCAGGGGCTCCAAACCTAAAACATCCTCAGACACGGAGTGGAGCTGCTCCTTTTGTGGCTGGAGGAGCAGCAACCACCAGGCAAAGCCCTGGCAGAGGATCCAGAGCTTCATTACAAGGTGCCACTCTCCAGCTGAGTGCTCCCAGAGTGGTGAGAGGGGCTGGGAGGGAGAGGGGAAGGAGCACCTGGGCTGTAACGTTTAGATATTAATATGAAAAAACGCCTTGCTGATAACTTTTTCTCATTATTTCCGTGTTATTGTAATTTCACGCCACCTTCTCCTTCCCCACACTGCTCCTGACTGCTGCTACACTTGTTCCAGGCTGGGTTTGCCCCCCAGCAATGCTAATAATGGCTTCAGGATCATTTTTATTCATTTTCTGTTTCACTCACAGTATTTCATGTGACTTATGTATCCCCCAAAGCTCATATTTCTGTTTGAATTGCAGGGCAAGTAGTGGGTTTTAGCATTCTGACTGCACACACATTCTCCTCTCCCTCAAAATGAAAGATCATTTGAACTTTGAATTGCATTAGCATGACATTTTTCTACTAAATTACCCTGGCTGCACTCAGTCTGAAAGGAAACAAACCCCTTTTAACTTTGTGTAGCTTATGAGATGTTCAAACACCAGAGGCAACACTCAGGGGAGAGGAGGGGAGGGGTCTGCAGCACTGCTTGGCATCCTCACCCCAGGAGAGGCAAAATCTGCCTGTGAATGCTCCAGATCTGAGCCAGGATCTACCTGAGCCCTTCCTGGGATCTCCCTGATCCCTTCCCGGGACAGATTTGGAGCCCCAGGGTCTGAACCTCTGACTCCCAGCACCCAGAGCAGCTGGGATGGCCACACATCTGCAAGGACAACACACCAACCCCTGCAGAGCATCCACCCACCCCTCACAAGCCCCACAGCCCTCCTGGTCCCTGCAGGGTGATGGACATAAGCACCACTCCTGTTTTGAGGCTCAATTTTCAATGCCCACCCCATGGGCTGCATCTCTTTGGTGGTAAAATACATTCCTGGTCCCTGTTTAGGGATGCTGGGTGTGGGGTGCAGGGTCCTGCTCAGATCCAAGGGGGGTTGGGGGGTCTTTCTGTGCTGTTTTGATCATAGAATCAGAGAATGGTTTGGACTGGAAGGGACCTTAAAGCTCATCTTCTTCCACCAAGGCAGGGACACCTTCCACTAGCCCAGGTTGCTCCAACCTGGCCTTGGCCATTCCCAGGGATGGGGCAGCCACAGCTTCTCTGCCCAGCCTGTGCCAGGCTCTCCCCACCCTCTGTGTAAAGAATTTCTCCCCAACACCTCACCTAAATCCCTCCTCTCTCAGTTCAAAACCATCACCCCCTTGTCCTTGTTGAGCTTTTTGTTGCTTTGGGTCTATTTTTTGTTCTGGAACCAACCATGTGGCACCGAGACGTGACAAATACCTTAGGCGTGGAGTGACACTTGTGCCAGCACAGCTCCCCTGCCTCCCACAGCCCAATTTCTGCCCCATTCACTGAGCCCCATCCGTGCTTTGATCCCAGTGACTCACACACTTGACCACCACATTTTGTCTCAGCCGCTTTTCCACGCCCAGCCCGGCTCCTCTGAGGATGAATCCGTGGCTCAGCAGACCTCTGCCTCTCACATTTACAGGCAATGCATTTCCATCTGAAGAGGAATTTAAAAACTATTAGTCAGGGAGCACAGCAGATAGTAACTATAGCAATGCATCAATCACAGCCCGGTAATTACACAGCGTCGGGGCCCTGGAAAAGCTGGGCTACCTGGCAGAAAATGGCAGTAATCAGCCAATTGGCAGCAGACAATCCAGCAGCATTTGTAATTCTTAGGGCTTCGTGTTCCTCGTCTCACAGGGGCTGGATGCTAATCAATGGGTTGCCATGGTTACCCAACATCCCTGACCATCAATACACAAGGAGTAAGGAAATTAGAGGGGCTGGGGGGACCTGGCTGGGTTGAGCCTCTCCTGTGCCCACAGGTTGGGAGGTGGGAAGTGGGCAGATGGTTTGGGCTCTGCTCTTGGCTTTTCATTGTGGCCAAAAGTGATGGAGCCACAGGAAAGCAACTTTGTGCCTTGAGCACCAGAGCCCCCTCCAGCCCTGAGCACTGAAGGTATTCCCTAGAAGGGGGTGAGGGTTGGCAGATCCACAGAAATACAGGAGGTGTCTCCTAACAAGGGCTGTAGTCCAAGAGCCAACAGCGTGGCCATGGCAAAGAGGCTGAGGCTGGAAATGGAGGGACAGGCAGCCAGATGACATTGCCAAGGTGGGAGCTCCAAATCTGCCCTGGAAAGGGATCAGGCAGATCCTGTCTCAGACCTGGATCAGAGTCTCACAAGCAGCAGAAGAGCCCAGGCTGGCCAGGGAAACAGGCAGAGGTTGCCCATGGTGGCTGCCAGAGCACAGGCTGAGCCAAGGTCAGACAGCAAAACCAGAGCTGGTGTCAGGGATCTTCCATCCCAGCCAGGCTTCCCTTCCCAAGAACTGAGAGGATTCTTTTGCTGCTAACCTCATTATGTTAATATGCAGCAGTATTTTTTAAAATGACATTTGATGTTTGCAAAATTTAAGTCGAGTTGCAAATCAGCTTCCTTGATTGCTCTTAATAAAGTAATTAAATCACCTGCTGAGTGCTGGAATCTCCTGGGGAGCCAGGAGAGTTTCCCTCTGTTTGGGGTGGCAGGGAGTCACACCTTTGGGGACCCGGGATATGAGACCTGCCAAGGGCTCTGTTGGCCATGCAGTGGGAGGGAAAGGGATGCCACACTCCAGGGAATGAGCTGATCTGGTGCAGAAAAACCTCTCCAGAGCTTTGAGTCTCTTCCCAAACCAGTCAAAGGTTGGTCTGCAGCTCTGCCTTTGTGTTTAGTCCATGACCACTCACAGCGGAGGTTGGACCCTGAATTCTCATCCTGTGCCTCCATTCCCTCCTTGCTGGAACTCACAAGGCACACCCATGACAATTTAAAAGTAAAACGTCCACAGGGATTTCACAGACCAGGTTTTGTGGGTGAAATGAGACAGAGCAGGACAGAAAACTCAACAAAGGGCAGCCTGACCACATAAAGACACAGGGTTGGACCAGCCATTCCTGGCCCAGCCCCTGGAAAGTGCAAGAACTGCCCAGAGGAGATCTCGGGAGTAAAGATGAAATATCTTTAATTGCATTCTGGGTTTAGGATTGGTGCTCCCCTTTCTATGCCATCACTTTGTTGATGGGCAGTAACATCTCCTGAAAACACAGTTTGGAATGCACGAGGAGTAGGAACAAAACCACCCTGAAAGGCCAGGCCAGGGGAGGGGAATGGCCAGGACCCCCTAAACCCCAGCCAGCAGATCCCCAACCACCTCTGCTTCCCCCCAGGTACCTGCTCTCCTCCTGGGGACACCAAACCCTCCTCTGTCCCTGCTTAAACAGACCTGCAGGTGGTTCAAACTGGGGCTGTCCTTCCCTGCCCTACAGCAGGACATTCCCATGGGAACATCACTCCCAGATCCCCAAAACTCCATAAAAACACCGAGTAAAACAGGAAGGCACAGACATGGGGGACCTCAGGAGCAACCCTGTTCCAGTTCCCCCATCACACAGCCCAATCCTTCTCTCTTGGCACAGGATCCCTTTTCCCCAAATTCCCTGGGATCTGAGGCATTTCCCCCAGGATCAGCCCTGCCCTGTCCCAGCACTTCTCCCCTTGGAAAACACCCGACCCTTCGCACACTGGGAGGGGAAACAACTTCTTTAGTGCTGTCCTGGCCTGGTTTTAGGGCTGTTAATGCTTTACAGTGAGGACCAAGAGGAGGATGCAGCGGGACTCAGGGATGGTTCCGAACGCCACCAGCAGCCTCTGGTGGGCAAGGCGAGCCCTGCAGCTGCAGCATCCCGATCTCTGGGTACCCACGAGTTTCCTCCCGGCTCATCCGCACAGGGAAACACTTGGAAAGGGAAATGCAGCACCATCAAGCCCCCAGCTCCCCCTTCTTCGGGATATACAAGTGAAAAACCCGCTTATCCAGGGCTGGGATGGCAGCACTCCATGCTCACCGCTGGAATCTTGCCTCAATAAACCCTTTAAGGCCAAACTCATCACCCCTGACAACGTTACACCTTTGATAGTGCACAGATCGAAGGGAATTAACTCAAAATTACATTGAAATGTCATCACATTAGAAAGGCTTCCCCTGACAGAATTACCCTGTGAGTAAGTGATTAAATCAGCTTTCTGCACCTCTCGCACCGTCTGGGCTCAGTGCTGGCTCCAAATCACACTCTGCATAGATAAGCCAGCCCTTATCTTGTCAGCAATCCTGTTTTCTCCTCCAGTGTCTCCCACTCAGGCTGGAACAGCCGTGATTTTATCTCGCAGCACACCACAAGGGCCACTCCAACCAGATGCCACTCAACCTGCTCCAGGCAAACCTGGGCTTTGCCCAGAGCACCGTCTTTAACCTGCCTCCACTTAAACACCGATCCAGGAGATAACCCCCAAGTGCACTGAGGACTGAGCAGGCAGAAAGGAGGAAAACATTTTGCCCAAGACCATCCAAACCCAAGAGCTGTGTCAGAACCAGCAGCATAATCCTCTCAGCTCAGAGCAAGCACAAAGTTGTTAAATCCCACTCCCTCCCCAGCAAAATCCTGCCTGTCCCCACCTCTACAGCCCCACATAATCATCTTTGCAGCTTCCAAATCCAGCTTTTTAAGTAAGATGGACCGTCCTGAGAGGATACGAACCTTTACAGCAGAGTGAGCAATATTTAGAGCTTTCATGGAAAAAACCCAGGTCAGAGGCAGCTCTTCCACACTGACACCCCCCACAACCAGCCTTTTGAAGGGTTTCCAGCTAAAAATCTCAGCTCTGTCCCATCCCACACTGCTCCCTGCATTAACCAGCTGCCAAGTGCAGCAAACGGGGCAAACCACCCGTCCTGCCCCAAAACAACCACAGCCCCTCCTCGGGAACAAACAGTCACCCCCAGGAGGGAAAACATCCGACTCCCGAGGCGTTTTGGAAACTCTCCCACACCTCCAAAAGGTGGAGAACAGCAGGCTGCCCGCCAGGTCCCAGATTGCAGCCTGGGCACGGCTCTTCCACATCTCCCTTCCCTGGAGAGCAGCCAGGAGAAGGGTTGGCACCTCTGCCCCTGCTTTATTTCTCCCTCTGGGCTGTTAATTCCTGAGGAGACAACACCAGCCCCATGCTCAGCCTGGGGACAGCTCTGTCCTGCCACCAGAAAGCTCTGCCCACACCTCTTTAACCAGGTAACAGCCAGACTGGGCACACTCTGACTTACCTGAGCTCCCTGGGTTGTGTCTCCTCCTGCAGCCAAACCCTTTGTGCCTCCCAGGAGCACTTTTATGGGCTTTATCCCACACGGGTTCTGCCTTGGTGCCAGGAGTTCCCAAATTGCCTTCTCCTCCCAGTTACCCCTTTCAGTTCTGCAGGAGTGGCACCTGCACACTCCTGGCTCTGCTGCTGTGGGCAGCTCCCAAAAAGCAGCTCTGAGCCCCTACCCAGCTGTGGGTGGGATTTGAGGGGGGAAAATGGCATTTTCTTATGAGGTTTTAGGTCTGGTTATCTCTGCTAGAGGTGCAGATGCAGGTGTGTGTTGGGGCTGAGCTGGAACAGGAGCCTGTGGAGCTGCCAGCGGGTCCCTGCTGTCCTGGGGATGGGGATGTCAAGTCTCCTGCCTCCCCCCGACCACTCTTGGTTTAAATCAACTTGAAACCAGTTTAAACTACTCTGGAGAAAAAGCAGAGAAGGATATCTGCTCCGGGTTTTGCTGTGATTTAGTGAAACCAGCTTAAATCCGTGTTTATGCAGCCCCTGGTTCAATAAATCCCTGAATTACTGCCTGCATTTCTGAGTGATTTAAGTTGATTTAAAGGACTCGAATTTGCAACAGCGTGGCCAAATGGGGAATTCGCACCCGGGTGAAATAAATAAACAACTCCTGGAGCCTCTCAGACCCCTCCAGGACTGACTTTGCTGTACTGGCTCCTGTTTCTCCCACAGGAAACATAGGATGCTCCCACTCCGAGCTGCTTTGCAGCCCCCAGACTGTGCCCTCGGGGCCTTTTAACCCAGTTTAAACATCCTGTGTTTGAGCTGGGATAAAACCTCATCACCAAAGCTCTCCTGTAGCTGATGCTCCACAGGGCTGGTTTCTGTCTCATCCAGCACAAATATTTCATCCTGCACTGAGGGATCAGAGAGTCCTGGAATGGTTTGGGTTGGAAGGGACCTGAAAGATCATATTGTTCCAGTTCCCCCCTGCCATGGCAGGGACACCTTCCACCAGCCCAGGTTTCTCCAGCCTGGCTTCGGACACTTCCAGGGATGGGGCAGCCACAGCTTCTCTGGGAAATCCATTCCAGGGCCTCCCCACTCTCCCAGGGAGGAATTTTTTCCTAATCTCTAATCTAAACCCACTCTCTGTCAATTTGAAGCCATTCCCCCTTGTCCTGTCACTCCAGGCCCTTGGAAATAGTCCCTCTCCATCTTTCTGGTTGCTCCTTCAGGTCCTGGAAGGCCACATTTAGGTCACCCCAAAGCCTTCTCTTCTCCAGGCTGAACGATCCCATTTCTCCCAGCCTTTCCTCCCAGCAGAGCTGCTCCATCCCTCTGATCATCCTGGTGCCTCCTCTGGACTCTCCAGCAGCTCCAAGTCCTTCCTGTGCTGGGACCCCAGAGCTGGGACCTCAGCACTGCAGGGGGGTCTCACCTGAGAGGGGCAGAGGGACAGGATCCCCTCTCACCTGCTGCTCTGGATGCAGACAGAGCTCACTGCTGCCAAAAATATGCTGTGGGCTGCCCAGATGCCCCAGCACAAAGCAGGGCACAGCCAGGGCTGTGGGGTGGGGGCAGACAGGGGGGTTTTTTGGGGTGCACTGATTTAACTGGTCACCAGTTCCCCCTGACTGGTCACTGCAGTCACCCCGTCTTTGCTCAGCTCTGAGGACTCCTGAACTGTGACTGCCCTGGAGCAGAGACAAGGGAGGGTGAGTCATGAATTAAAAACAAAACAAGTTCCCTAAAAATACTTCCTGGCATCCCTCCCTGGCTCCTGCCCTGCACAAACACCCCGTGACTGCCTCCAGAGTGTGGCGAAACAACCCCACATCCTCCACTCCTCACCCAAAACTGCCACACCAGAGCACCATTTTTGGGAAGGGGTCCCCCTGTGCCCTCTCCCCATGGCAAGGGGGCTCCCACCTCCCATCCCAGACCCCACCAAGCTGCTGGATGCCCCAGCTCTGCTCATCCTCCCACCCAGGGAGTGACATCTCTGCAGGGGACGGGTCCACTGACCCCTGAGCAGCCTCTCCTGCTGCTCTAATTCAATATCTGGGAGGTGAAGAGCTGGGGAAACACAGCCCTGGCATGTTCTAAAAGCCCATGAAGAACCGTATGGGATCATTATGCAAAGGACTCGCTCCTTTATGGGGTTTGGATTATGGTTTATAATACACAGAGCTAAACTGCAAAGCACATTTGGATTTTATGGGAGCCATCAACAGCCTGGGGAGGAGCAGCTGGGCCAGGAGCAGCAAAGGGGGCATCACATCCCTGTCAGGATTAAATGACGCTGGGGGAATCCAAAATCAGGGATCCTGTCCCTGTCTCCTGGCAGCAGCATCCCCCTCCTGCCACCCCAACCCAGCCCCAGCCCCTGGGGCACTGTGAGAGCAGCACATCCCACTGCTGTCCCAGGGCAGAGCAGAACAGGGGACCCTCCCCTGTCTTTTTTGGGGGGATATTCCCCAGGCCATGGCTCACACATGCCCAGGAGGCTGGGGACCCCCCTGGGGGGGGTGTTGGTGGTCTCAAACCAGCTGCCACAGCCACCACTTGGCTGCAAATCCCATCTTTTATTGTGGTAATTGCCAATGCTGAAAATCAAATTACTCCAGGCAGAGATAAGGCCGAGGCCCAGCCCCACACTGGGGAGGAAGGGGATTTGGGGGAAGGAGCTCTTTATCACAGGGATGCAGAGGAGAAAGGGATGGGAAGGACAAGGAGAGCAGTTGGGGATTTGGGTGGGTTTTTTGCAGCCTGATTTGCTGGTCGGGAAAACAAAGAGGGTCTGCCCAGTGGAAAGGAATAATCAATTTTGTTCTTGTCTTTGCTCAAGCTCTTTCACCTCCATTTCCTCCACTCTCAGCCCAGTCTGAACTCTGGCTGTATATCCACCCTCTCCAGGAGCCAGGACACATTTGGGATCCAGGGTGCACACCAGGCTGGGTTTGGGGTCCAGGACAGAGGCTGGGGCTGCACTGGCAGAGCAGGGAAAGCTCTGCCAGCATCCTGCTTCTCCCCGCTGTTTCTAAGTCACCAAAACACCCAGTTGCCTGACATGGCACAGCCTCCCCCCCAAAAATCTCCCCAGCATGGCCCTGCCAGCCCCCATCCTGTGCTGGCTACAGAGCTCTGCACACCTCCAGAACTGGCTGTGCTTCAAGCTGGCAAGGATTTATAAATATTTAAGCAAAATGCTTTCAGCATGATCCATGTTTGGTGTGTGCTACTTACACCGAGCCTGGAACAGAGAGGGAACTGCGTGGGCACCACCCACACCCCCTGCCAGTGCTCTGTGCTGGTCAGTGGTGCCCACCTTGCCCTGGCCTCTGGGGGGAATTCCTGATTCCAGCAGCCCCCTGGAAAAGCAGCAGCAGGATCCCAAATATCCAAAGGGAAAAAGGGAGAATCCCAGCCCTTCGCTGTGCCAGGGGTGAGGGTCACCCAAGGGTGCAGCCCCTCATGGCACAGCCTGCCCCCCAGTCCCAGTGCTCCCAGGAGCTGCTGCCCCTTTGCTCCCCTCTCCTGGGAATTCCTGGATGAGACCAGGCTTCGTCCTGATCCCCTGCACCTTCAGGGAGCCACGGAAAAGGAGGTGGGAGGGTGGGATCATCTCCCTTCAAAGCCCTGAGCACGGCAGCTTTTCCCAACAGCTCTAACAGGAGCATCTTGGCTTGATCAGAGGGAAACTTTGCTCTGGAGGGGAGTGGAAGAAGCCCCAGAAGCTTTGCTCTGAAGGGTGATGTAACCACCTTTCCCTCCTCAAAGATCCAGGATGAATTATTTAGACCTGTAATGCAGCAGCTCTGCTGAATTATTTAGGAGGATTTGGATTTGTAGGCCAATGAAGCAGAAGCAAATGGAGCTGAGCAGCACATTGAATAGTCCCAGGAGGACACCAGGCCCTTTTTCCTCCTCTTTTTTGCCCTGGAAAGCAGCAGAGAAGCAGCCTGTGCCATGCTGGGGGTGAGTCCCGGGAGCCAGGCAGGCACAGTCACACAAACTGCTTTTTCCAGCAGAATATTTTTTGCTGCCCAACTGGTTACTGGCGTGTGCAGGGCTGGGAGATAAGCATTGCATAAGTGGTGAGTAATGCTGAGGAGGAGGAGGAGGAGGAGGGGAGGGGAGGAGCAGGAGGAAAAGGCTGCAAGAGAGAAAACTTCTGCTCCTGAGCTCCTGGCCTGGGATGGCACAGGGGTTGGGGTGTCCCAGCTTGGCTGATATTCTTGTTCCTGATCCCAGACTGGGATCCCTGCTCACTCTCCCACCTTCATCCCCTGAGATAACACCCATCAGCTCCCTCCACAAACCAGGAGCAGGGTTTGGAGAACAGGATGCTCTAAAAGATAAAATATTGAGGGTCTGTGAGTGTGTTTGTGTTGCCTTTTGTCTCGAATGCCCCGAGGAACCAAATTTTTCTTGCTACTCTTTCTGGCCCTGAGGACTCGAAACTGGGTTTACTGTCAGCACTCACGGAATGAAATGACACCAGGATGGTGCTTTAGAAGAATTCCTGGTTGTGTGGGATGTGGATTGGACAAGGAAGGCTCCGTGGGGTGATGGGGGGTCCAGCTCACTGATCCCAGCTCTATACCAAGAACCACACAGCAGTTCATCACTGCTCCACCTCCACGGGCACAGGAAGAGGCTTTGCTTAACTCTGAAACAAACCTGAGGCCCTGGGGATGTGGTTTGGGTTCTCTCTGCTTCAGGGTCAATCAAAGGAAGAGCCTGAAGAGCTCCCAAGGAGCTGAGACATGCTCTTATCACCAGTTTCAGTGGGAAAGGAACAGATGAATCCCAGAAGTGCAAGAGGAAACATCAATCTGCCTCTCTAAGCTGCGATGGGATATGATTTTCTCACGACCTTTTGAGGGGTTTTGTTTTGCTGCTAAACTGACTGGGATTGAAACCAGAGCTTCTGGCTGCTTCTCAGGGCTCCAGAAAAGGGAGCTGGGAGCAAAGTCTGGTCTAAGTAGGCTTGAACTCCCCCAGTGACACTGCTGCTGGGCTGGGATGCCACGTGGAGTTTACCTTTCAAGCTGTGGCTGCCCCAACTGTTCAAGGCCAGGTTGGAAGGGGCTTAGAGTAGTGGAAGGTGCCCCAGTGGAACAAGATGATATTTAAGGTCTCTTCCAACCCAAATCATTCTATGATTATTCTATTTTAGATTTTACCTGAAGTTACACAGTGTGCAAGGGGAGAGCACAGAAGAGCTGGCAAGTGTCATGTCGGTGTCAGGTTGTTTTGCTTGGCACTTAAAGCCTGGCAGGGAGGATATGGTTGGAAAGGATTATTTCAATGGATTCTCCCCTCAGCCTTGACCAAAACAAGAATTATCCCCAGCCCTGGCTGGGAATGGCTTTGTGCAGCACAATGGGGACAATATCCCGGGCATGTCAGGGATATCAGCAGGTTGATTAACATGCAGCAAGAGCCTTAAAGCAAAGCCCACATGACACATAAACAGCCACCACCAGCCCCAGGCAGGATCCTCCCTGGCCACACACATGAGCTCTTCTCTCACTGTCTCACAGGTCATGGAATGGTTTGGGTTGGAAGGACCTCAAAGCCCACCCAGTGCCACCCCCTGCCATGGGCAGGGACACCTTCCACTGTCCCAGGTGGCTCCAACCTGGCCTTGGGCACTTCCCGGGATGGGGCAGGCACATCTTCCCTGGGCAGGCTGTCCCAGGTCACTCTCACAGTGTTTATGGCTGGTTTTAATCCTGCACCAAGTCCCTGCAGCTCCGACACAGTTATGCCCGAGCAGCATCCCAGCCTATATTGTCATTTATAATCCACCTGCCCAGCTGAAAGGATCCAACAGCAAACACTCCCTCCCTGCTGCATTCCACATCCCAATGCCCAGGCAGGGCCAAGCACAGCTCTTCCCACAGTGGGGTGTGTGTGATTCCAGGGAGGGGGAACCAGCTGGGGGGGTATTTGCTAAGGAGCTGCTTTGGGGAGGGATGGAGGAGGATGCCGATAAACGCTCAGCAATCCCAAGGACACGCCCCAGTCCTGAAATCCCAAATCCCAGCTCTGACACCTCCAGAAGGGCTCAGGCCTTGGGCAGACCTGCAGCCACTTTCTGTCCACTTGGAAGGGAAACACCTGACCAAGTGGTTTGGGGAAGAGCAGGCAGAGCATCTCTGTCCCCCCCTCAGGGTGGCTGTGACACCCCTCTCTGTGGGACCCCCACTCTGCCCACCCTGCCTGGCTCCCAACCCCAGCACTGGGATGCCCCTTCCCTGCACCACCAGCACCTCCCACGTTGGTTTCACATGCTGTGCTGCTGGTTAAAATCCACGTGCAAAAAAATAAAGGTACTATTTATCATCCTGGTGTCCTCATCCTGCTCCTCCAGGTGCCATGTGAACCCTCCAACCCTCCGGAGTGTTTGTGGGCTCATTTCCTTTTCCCAGCATTGCCTCACTCTTCCAATATTGCTTCATGACTCCGTGGGGGAAAAAAAGTCATTAAATACACCTACTTCTTGCTTTTATCACTGATCTTATTATCTTGTAATTCCCTCCCAGAGCAGTAAATTAGTATGAACTAAGTTCTATCCAATTTTAATGGATTTGTAAATAATCTGGTAGTAAAAAAAAAAAAAGATAAAAAATCCCGTCTTTGTCATTTCTGCTTATTCTTTATCCTAAAATATAAGGGAGAAGGGACTTTTATTCAATCTATCCATGCAAATCCACTTAGGTCTGTGTCCAGGATGACTTAGCTCAGTGATTAAGGAAGACTCCAGTGGAAGGGATGAGGGTCTGAGTCACTCCCCCACTACCTGTGCCAGCCCCAGCAGCAGCCGGAGGTGCCAGACGTGAGCGAGGCGAGTGAACGTTTCCCTGCCCAAATCTCCTCCAAGGAAACAAGTCACTGCTGTTTCATCCCCTGTTTGCAGCCAAAGTGCAAAAAGTGGATTATTGTGGGGTTTTTTCCAGTTGCGTTTGGCTGGAGGAATTTTTAATCTCTGTTAGTGAAGGTGGGAGACAGGAGAGTATTTTTTGGGGTTTTTTTTGGGGGGGTTCACCACAGCTCGGCTCCCACCATGGGGAAATCCAAATTCTATGCTGAGCTGGGAGCACAGACCCCCCCACCCAGGATTCAGGTGGGGATCTGCCCGAGCACCCCACGGACAGACAGACTGTTCTCCTCAATAACCAAACCTCCACGAGGATTCTTTACTATTTCTCTCCGGGGCTCCCTTGCCCTGGGAAAGCTTCCAGGTGACTCGGGAGGTGAGGCAACACCCCCTCGTCAGACCCGTTTGCGGGGGCGAGGACGCGGCAGACGGGGCAGGTGCTGACACGAACCCCGGGATGGGATGGATGAGCCGGGCAGGGTGAGTTTCGGCCCAGCAGGAGCCAGTGGGGTGGGAATGCAGCCCCCCCAGCCGGGCAGGGACAGCCAAGGGACACACAGGACCCGCTGCCACCCTGTGTGGGTGTCCCCTCCAGCACCACCTTGAGGGTTGAACTCCTGAGCTCCTGGCTGCAAACTCTGCCCAAGCCAGGAGGATTCCTGGAAAGCCGCACATCCAACCGCTGGCCCATCTGGTACGAATAAACTTCTTGGCTTGGCCGCCTTGTTTTGTTACAACTGAACTATAGAAACACGAAGCTCCGCTCCACTGAAAATGAATCATAATTTCTTTCTGTGCCTTTTCCCCTTGAGTGGAATCCTGCTCAACCATTCCTCTGTGCTCGCGTGAATGTGCTTTTTCTTTCTCCTTCTCCTCCTTATCCCTATCCTTCTCCCTCTCCTCCCTCTCCTTCTTCTTCCCCCTCTCCGTCTCCTCCTCTTTCTCTTCTTCTTCTCCTCCTTCTCCTCCTCTTCCTCTTCTTCCCTTCAATTTTCAGCTCCCAAAATAGCAAATTCCAGCTGACTGCTTTCAAGGCAACGAGGCACCCGCAGGATTGTGGGAGCGTTGCTCAAATCAGCAGAGAAACCAACTAAGCTGCCAGGAAACAATATTAAAAAAAGCAGGGGGTGGATCCCGTCTGCCGAGCGCCAGCTCCATAAATCAAAGCCCTGCGGTTTGCGCCAGGCTGAAACCTCCTTTCTCTCGGGCTCCAGTCCGGCAGAGCCATTCCTGCTCCGTGTCACACGGCCTGGCATTCAGGCTGCACCTCCTGCCTGCCCATGCGGTGCCAGCCGGGCTGCCCCAGTGGCAGCAAAGCAAACCCCAGTGCCGAGCCCAGGCTGCTCCCCTCGAGTTGTGCCAAGGGCTGGCCACCACCATCCACGGGACACAAGCCCAGTCCTATGGGGACCCAGCAGCTGACCAGTTTGAGACTGGTTTAGTCCCTGTCCCTGCGGTCCTGTCGTTCCTGGGGGTCCTGCTGGACCCCTGTGCTGCTGCAGGGTCCCTGTGTGTGTGCACAGCGCTGTGCTCCCTCCCGCCGCACCCAGGCGGGTTCCCCAGCTGATTTTGGGCAGGGCACGGCTGCCCTTCTGCCAGGCACAAACCGTGCTGGGGCTCCCATCCTTCCCGACCCCATTCCCTCCCGGCAGGAGCAGCCACGGGGCTCAGGGAGCCGCCGGGGCGGGGGGATCCCCCCTCCCCGCATACCTGACCGGGCCACAGCCCCGCAGCTCCCGGAGCGGGACAAGTCCAGATGTGCTGCCAGCTGCCCAGCGAATTCCTGAGCGCTGCGTCAGCGCCCAGGGCAAACAGGCCGGCTCGGCACAACCTGCCTGCTGGAGGAAGAGATTCACGACCAGGTGAGGAAGGAGGAGGCAAACAGACTTCCCCAGGGGCAGATGTGCAGGGAGGGAAGGGATGTGGGAGCGTTAACTGCGCCTCCAGCCTGGGTCCAGGCTAGCAGGGAGCAGCGGGATGCACTGAGTGCAAAGTCTGAGAGTTTGTGGGGAAATCGGCTCGTGATTCCTCCTGATACTGGAAAAATCACATCTGCACAGGCAGGAAGGGCCTTACCTGTGGACAAGCATAACATGTTTTGGCTACAGAAACTGGGGCCAGCCTGTATCGCTGCAGGAAGGTGATTTAACAGGGATGTTCAGGGTTTTTCCTTTGGGCATCCCTGGCACTGATCGGCACTCAGGTGAGGCCAGGAGGGGTCAGGAGGACGGTGCCCCCAGGCTCTGCACCTTGGCACAGCATATCCCAGCCCAATCCATTCGGTTCCCCGCGGTCAGAGACCTTGGGAACGTGTCCTTATTTCTGCCACGAAGGACTAGTCGTGGCATGAGCCGGTCACACCCTGGTGCTCATCGCAGACCGGAGATATTTGGAGCCTCGGCTTCAAGTCCGCGCTCCGAATCAAGCAAAACAGGAACTTCAGCCCGGACCTTTCCCGGTGCCGGCTGCTTCCCCCGTGCTCTCGTCTCTGTTCCCGAAGAGCTTCCCAAAGCGCCACACTCCATCCCAGTGCCGGGATAGTCCCAATCCACCCGCGTTCCCCGCCCCCTCGAAGCACCTCTCCCCTCTCCTGCAGCATCTGCCGCTCCAGACCGAGCAGCGCAACTCCCCCTTTGCCCACCCCACGGGGCCAGGGTGGGCAGAGGAGGGGCTGGGGGGTCCGGGGGCCGGCACACAAAGCCGGGGGCTGCGGCGGGGCGGGCCCGGTGCGCGGGCACGGGGCTCCAGGCTCCTCCTCCGCCGCCG
>JAWWMO010000062.1:2950485-2963200 GCA_035047845.1 Dendrocincla fuliginosa | reverse complement strand
GGGATGCTGCGGCCGGGCCGGCACCGGGAGCCCCGCGCAGCCCCGCGCCGCGCCCAGCAGACAGCGGCCACCCGAGGTGGGCACGGGGGGCACCGGGGGGGACGTGTCCGGGGGCTCCGAGGACGGGGACAAGGGGGGGATGCGGCGGGACAGCGAGGGACGGTGCGCGGGGAGCTGCGGGGAGAGGGATGCACTGGAGGACCGGGGGGACCGGAGGGACCGGAGGGACCGGGAGGGGTCGGGACTCCCCGCACCGCGATGGGGCCGCGTCTCTTTGGGGTGAAACCCCCCCAACCTCTGCCGGGCACAGCGGATACCCCGCACCGCCCCTCTCCGGGGACGGGGCGCGGGGCACGGGCACAAAAGGGTCGGGATGGCCCCGGGGAGCGGCTGGACTCGCCCCCGTCCCCGGCTCGCATCCCTCTGCCCTGCCCGAGCCGCCCTCGGCTCCCCCCGGGGCTCAGCTCTGGCTTTTCGCTTCCCTCTGAAGTCTGGAAAACTTCTTTTTTTCGCACGGCAGCGAGAAAATTCTGCGTGTTCAGCACCTCGGTGCGGGCTGCCTCAGGTTACAGAGTCCCCAAACTCCCCGGGAAGGGCAAGCAAGGAGCCAGATGCCTTTGGTTTGTTGTCACCAGCACGGAGCCATCCCGGGAGAGGGGGCTGCGTGCCCGTGTGGGAATTCTTTGCCGCTGGAGCCCGTGTGCGTGCGGGCAGAGCGGGTGGAAGGGGATTAGGCAGCGCCTGGCGTGGGCATCGGGCACCTCCTGGGAAGTGCCGATTGCACCTGGATGCGGCATCATCCAGGTCCAGCCAGGGGTGGCTGGAAGGGGTTTAGCCTTGCCTTGGGAGCACAACCACGGCTCTGGCCATCTCCCCTCGGGGTGTGCTCGCTGGGCAGGGGCCGTGCCTGGATGCGCAGCCAGGTAGGAGCGTGGGAGGGAGGTCACAGCCCCAGGGGTGCCCGCGCAGCTCCGGGAAAGCCGGGGATTAATCTCGCCTTCCAAAGCGGTGCTGGAGAGCTGCCATGGCTGTGGCAGAAGTCAGCTCTGGGCTGTCACTGCTCACCCTGCTGACACTCTGGGTTCGCTGCCAGACCTGCACAGCCCAGCAGCTGCGAATCCAGTGGGGACCAAGCACAGAGATGGGTCCCTGGCTTGGCTCACGACACTCCTGTCCTTGCTCAGCCAGCTGAGTGTCCACCTTGCTGTCTCCAAACAGGCCAGACACCTGCCTGGGCTCTGCAGAGACCACCTCGCTTTTTCTCAGGGTTCAGGAGTCTCTGGCCACATGACAGGTCCCTGGTGGTGTGGCAGGAGGGTCCCACACAAGTGGGCCCTGACAGCTCCCCTGCAGACCCTGATTCCCCCACAGGGATGTGCCCACACACCTCCTGCCTGGCACCACTGCATCCCTGCTGCACATCCCTGACTCCACAGGGGAGTTTGCATTTGATGTCCCGCTGTCCCCTTCTGCCACCACCCCCTGGTTCCAGTGTCAGCCCCTTCCAGCAGTGCCAAGCCCTCCCTTGGCCCCTCCTCAGCCAAGGCTGCCCTCCTCTTTCTCTCTCCTGTGTTCACAAGTGAGGCCTGTGACCTCCTTCCACGTGTGCTCGGGGGGACCAGCACCTGACCCATTTTCCAGAGCAGGCCTGCGTTTCCATGGCTGTCCAAATTCCTCCCGAGAGCTTGTTTTCTGCACTGAAGGCTGCGGCGAGCGGAATACGAGCAGGGAGAGAAAAACTCCTCGTGAGCCTCCACTATCTCCCATCGCTCCAGACACTGATTAACCTCCCTTTGAAATCCCTGCCAGGGCACAGCCTGTCCTGCTGCTCCTCGCCTGCTCCCAGCCTCCCACGCCAGCCTGAGTCCCTGTCACACGCAGAGCCCCTCCGTGTGCCCAGCTCACCCCTACACCAGGCTTTTCCAGGGGGCTGCAGACCCCCTCCTCAGCCACTCTGCCCGTGCAATTAATCACCGGGGCCATTAATCAGTGGGACAAAGGATTCTAAGTGCAAAACCCTCACCACAATCAGCATTGGGTAGCGGGGGACAATTAATGGCAGCTGCCAAAAAAACTGCACAGTCCGGGACACAAATTGGAGGCTCCGGGGATGCTCCTCACCCTCAGAGCCCCCAGCTGTGCCCAGAACCCTCCTGCTCGCCAGGTGACCCCCTCCCCTTGGCACCGAGGGCTGCTAAATTGGGCTCGAGTCGTTCTCTCCCACCCACCCCTTAGTCACTCTTGCCTGGCAGGCGGCGCTGGGAGTGGTGGGAGGCAAATGCATGTGAGACTCAGGCAGGAAAATGAGAGCTCCAGAAAAGCCAAGCGAGCCACCAAAGCAGGCACAGGGACTTCCAGAGCAGGATTCCTGTGCTGAGGGTGTGCAGGGCAGACCCCCCACCCCAGGTTTGGGCAGAAGGGGGGAGACCCAGCGCTGGCAGATGCTGGGTTGCAGGAGCTCAGAGCATCCTGTGCTGTCCCAGCAAGCTGCTGCTCCCCCATCCTGCACCTCCCTTGCTCTGCTGGTGCATCCTCAGCCCTAAATCACTGTTTTCCCCCTCTTGGGAAGCCTCTGTTTTGCGGTGGGCAGGTCCAGTCTTGCTCAGCAGAGGCTCAGGTGAGGCATGTGCAGCACGCAGGGGTGGGCAGAGCGGCCGTGCTCGGTGCAACAGGCACCAAAACCCCGGATCACCCACTTGCTTTCCTTGACACCACTCAAAAAAACCCCAAAAAACCCTCTTGACAGCAAGAGCTGAGCTCCAGGGTCCCTGGCTGGGACACTCAGTCACCCACGGGCAGCCTGGCAGAGCTCAGTGCCTGTGGTGCAAGGTGCTGCGTGGACAGGTGTGAAAACATAGTAGCACCGCGGCTATTCTGGGAAGCTGCTGCTAAAACTGGTGCCAAAACTGGTGCTAAAACTGCTCCTAAAGCAGCCCAGGCTGGCAGAGACAGCACCATGGCCCAGCGTGGCTCCACAGCAGAGCCACATGCCCTGAACCCCAAGCCATGGGACCTTAATCCTGCAGCACTTGGGAAAAGCTTAACCCTGACAGGAAACCTGGAGGCTTTTTTTCCCTGATTCTCCCCCCAACCACTGACTTGTGTGTTTATAAATACTTCTTTCTCTTGGGAGGTCTTAAAATCCAGCCTCCTGACTAATTTATTTGGTGGTCCAGCTGCCCTTGGGTTTGCTGTCGGGGCTGTTCCCAGGGGATGTGGAGGCAGAAGACCTGTGGAAGGGGCAGGATGCAGGAGGAGGCACCAGGCCAGGGAGAGCAGCAGTGAAGGCGTGAGGCTGGGAGTGGGCAGGACCTCAGCGGACGTTTTCCATCAGGGATTAGTTAAAAATAGCTGGGAATGCGCAAAGATTCGGCACGTGGGTCACAAAGACTTTCCTACACAGGCTGTTGGCTGCTGTCGGGGTTTTGTGCTTGCTCACTCCATTGAGAGGAGCCCCCCGTGGGCAGGAAGGCTCAGCCCTCTGGGTGTGCAATTCCCAAACTGTTCGTGGGAAGCACTGAATATGCTCAGCCTGTGGTTGGGGAGCCAGGTCCAGGGAAAGGGGCTGCACGAGGTGTTGCTGGGATTCCTGCAGAGCTGCAGAAGCAAATGCTGACCCTTCGTGGCTCTGCCACTGGCTCCCTTCAGCAGCACTGCCAGCCTGACCTTCCTCTTCCTCCCAGGCAGGAGTTTTCCTCCTGAGCTAAAAGATCTCCATTTACCTCCTGGTAGCAGCACAAGGCCTTAGTGGAAGGCAGCTCCTTCCAGCAGAGGGGAGCAATGCCTGGGCACACTCTTAGATCAGAGGATTTTTAATGATTTACAGAAGAGCCTCATCCCCTGAGCCTCTGACTTCTGGAGGATGGAGCATCTCTGCCCACTGGGCCCTGGCAGTGCTCACATCTGAGAGCTGGAGAGGAGCTTTCTTCCCTGTCCCTTCAAAAGGAAAAGCCTCCCAAGTGTCCACGCAGTGACCACAAGGGCTGTTCTCTCACTGTTCTCTCAGTTAGCCCACGTTTCCTACATGCAGAGCTATGGATTTGGCCACTTGCCTAAGCAAAGATAACCCTGTCAGAGGTTCTAGCTCGGGATGCCAGTTGGAAAGAACATTTCAACATCGAATTGCCCTTTTTTTTAGCAAGCCAGCAGCCAGAACTGTCTCCACAGACCTGCTCCTCCGAAATCCAAGTGGCTGTGTTCAGTTTTTAAAACAATTTAGTGACATCTCTCTAAGCCAGTTAGGGATGATCTCCTTTAAAGGTTAATTGAATATTCCTTGCAACTTTGATGTACATTTCTCTGTTGAGAGAATTGCTCTATTTGGCAGCCAGGCATTAAAGGGGTGGTTTTCACCACGGGCCAAGTCTGAAAAACAGAGGAGGAGGGAAATAGGAAGCGAGAACTGAATTTGCCTTTTTTTTTTCCTTCTGCTGCTGCATTGAAGCTTCGAGCAGAGCAGGGATAGGGATATGGCACTCTGGGAAACGAGAGGGAGCTGAAGGATGAGGAGACAAGAGCAGCAAATGCTTTTGCAGCAAGGACTGAGATTGGCTCAGGTTGCCTTTTCTCAGCTCCCACTTGACTGACCATGAGGCAGGGGACAAAAATACCCAAATTTAGACAAAACCAATGTGTAACTGGTAGCACAAACAGGGAAGGGCAGCACAGAAATAATCCCAGCTCTGTTTTGGAGCTCAGCTTTGTGAAGTCAAACCTAGGTGTGACATGGTGTTTAGTTTGCTGGAAGATCTTTAGGTCCTGCCTTGGAGAAGTTCTTCCTCTGATACTCAGTTTTCCTAAGGGTAAGAACAGAGATTGAGGGGCTTCAGCTGCTGCCAGGGCCAGTTATTTCCCCTCCCTCCTGTTTCTTAGACAATCTCCAACCTGGAGATTTTAGGAATATGCCCCAAACCAGCCCCTGGCTGCTCATGTCCTCACCTTCCTGGCCATCACCAGAGCAAGGGAGAGCAGGTCTGTGCACCCTGACAGGGCTTCTGGTGCACCTGGAACCCAGCAGGGCTGAGAGAGAGCTGCATAAACTTGCTTCGTGGCCCCCAGATACAGCAAGGAGGAGCCAAAAGTGGCACCTAGAGGAGGTGAGGGACCAGAGGGGACACCCAGCTGGGCATCCCTGGCACCTACACCACAGCCAGGGAAGGTGGGCTGGGCAGTGTGGCCATCAGGAGCGTGCAGGCAATGCCAGCCGTGCTCCTGGATGCTTTTCCACTTGGGAGAGGGGGAGAGACAATAAAAAGCAAGGAGATTGCAAACAGAGCCCTGTCTCCATGGCAGCCTGCGGCACCACTTCTAAATTTTCCCTGTACATGGAGAGGATGCTTCTCCCCTCCCCTGTATGTTCTTGGGGGAGTTTTGCAGCAGAAAGGGCCTTAGCCCAGTATTTCCTGGTGACTGGGGAGGCTGGTGGCTCATGGAAGAAACCCTTGGTGCTTGCCATAACCTGGGGGAAACGAGCTCACTGTCCCTCATCACAGTTTTATCCATAATTAAGGGGATGGAGGGAGACACGTGCAAAGCCTGTGAAAGCAAGAAAGCTGGGAGGAAAAGTATTTAGGGCTCATCTCAAGTTACATGAAGTTCTTGCTATTTTTAGCTGGGCAGAACAAAGCCTTTCCATCAATTAGACCCCAGGGAAGGCGCGTGGGAGGACGTGTAGGACATCGGACCCCACCGGCCCCGGGGGGCTCATGGGGGCTCTGGGCAGGGATTACAGCACAGCATCCTCCCTGCAGGATGCACAGGAGCCTCAGAGCTGCCTAAAGCCAGCCAGTGCCTTGCAGGGAGGTTTTTTGGGTGCCCCCCTCTCCCACCCTGGCAGATTGTGCTGAGCAGGGTCGGAAATAGATGCGCGAGAAGGGGCCTGGCGGCTCCGAGTGAAAGCCGCGCTCAGCTGTCGCCCACCCCGGCACCACCTGCCAGCCCCAGACGGCTCCCAAAATAACCAAACCCGTCCTCCTGCACCTGCTGCCTCGCAGGGATGGGCCACCCTGGGTGGGACCTGCTGGGAGGTGTTCCCTCTCCCCAATAAAAACCTCCCCCAAACTTGTCCTGAGCAGAGGGGTCCTGTCCCAGTGTGTGCTGGGTTTTGGCTGTTCCCCATTTCGGTGGTCCCTGGCATGGAAGGGCAGGGAATTCACCAGTGTGGAGGTGGTGGCTGTTCCCTGGTGTCAGTGTCACCATCCAGGTGTGCCAGGCCGGTCCCCAAATCTGCAAAAGACAAAAGCAGGGACCAGCATTTGCGAGTTCCCAATTAGCAGGGTTTTAATTGCAGTATTAGTTGCTCATTAGTGGGAAAAGCCAGATGCTGGGAGGAATTAACTGAGCTGAAAAGATCTTTCTCTCCACCCCAGGAATATTTAAGGATGTCTCATACAAAGTGTTTCCTTTGTACCCAGAGCATGACTGATATGACTTGTGTGGGTGCTGTGCTCAGCTGTTGAATCACTGATGAGCTCCAAAATCCGTGTGACAGGAGGCTGCTGGCAGGAGTGGGAATAAATCTGGGGAGCTCTGGGTGGCACAGGTAGGGTTTGACACGTGGTGGAGTGAGGGTTGGGAGCTGGAGGGTTCTGGAGGTAACTTCACCTAAAACAGAGGGAGAAAGCATTTGGTCTGTGGTCTGAGCAGGGAGCTGGGAATGCCACAGGTAGGATTGAGGGTTATTTACAGGAATATGTCCTGTCAGGAGGATAAGGAGCTGTAGAGCAAGCCAATTTGGATATAACATGGAGATCCAGGCTCCTGGGGTCTTCCCACTCTGCCCTGTGGGTGCTGCAAGGGCACCGGATGGAGCCAGCTCCTCTTGGGAATGACTCCTGTCCCAGGTCAGACGGGCACAGGGGCAGCAGGAGAAGGGCTGGGGCTGCCTCAAGCCCAGCTCCACAGTGTGCCTGGATTTGGCTGCCTATGGAGCTATTTAACACAAACTGCAGCTCTTTGGGGGAGAGCTGAGGTGTTTCAGCTCCAGAAGTGCCTCATTACTCCATGCACAGACACAGGGGCTGGCTCAGGAGGGATGCTCACAGCCTGGACAGGGAGCAGCAGCTCCCCAAACAGCCTGTTAATGACACCATTCCATCACTGACCGCTCGCTGGGCTGGCAGGGGGGAACAGGGACAGCAGGGGATGTTTTTGTCCCCCATCGCAGCATTATTTGGTGCCATTCTGAGCCTGGGGATTGGTTCACAGAATCACAGAATATCCCGAGCTGGAAGGGAGCCACAGGGATCATTGATCCCACTCCTGGCCCTGCACAGACACCCCAACAATCCCACCCTGTCCCTCAGAGGATCATCCAAACCCTACTGCAGCTCTGGCAGCCTTGGGGCTGTGCCCACTGCCTTGGGGAGCCTGGGCAGTGCCCACCACCCTCTGGGGGAAGAACCTTTTCCTGACACAACCCTTACACCAGTCACACTTCCCCTGCCCAGCCATGACTTTCCCATGGGCTCTAACTCCCTGCAGGCTGCTGGGACAAACACTGGCATCTCCTGGGAATAAACAGCTGCTGGCTGTGACCTTTCAGCCACCAGTAACAAGGTTTGTCACACTCCTGCATCCCTCTTGGGCTATGAGACAGAAAGAATAATAATCCATCCCTTTTCCAGCCTGTGTATTTGCTGGTGCTGAGTCTGGGCTCAGAATGACTGCCCAGGCAGTGTTTTGCTGCAGAGAAAACACGAGGCTCTGCAGAAATGCAGATGTTGGGAGTCATGGAACTCTGCTGACACCAGTGCTCTGTGGGTTGAGCAATCGTCCCCGGGCAGGGCCAGCAGCCTGTCCCCCCACAGCCCCACAGGGAATGGCAGGAGCAGTGTGGAAGCAGGAAGAGCACGGTGGGTGTGGAGCCCAGACCCTCTAAAGCTCGCCCTGCCAGTGTGATTCATTGTTCATTAGAGAAATTCCTCTTATTCTAGGACTGGCTTCCCCAAACACAGCTCAAGCCAGTCACCTCAGTCCCGCCTACATCCTCACAGGGATGATTTCACCCTGCTCTCCCAGAAAAGCCACTTGTTGGCACATCCCTGGTCAGGGTGGGTGCCTCCATCACTCCATGGGTGGAAGAGAAGTGTCCACAGCTCCTCCAAGCCCTTCCCAAAGCTGGTGCTGAATTCAGCACTGATTTGTGGCTTTTCCAGGAGGAGGACAGGTGACATAAATGACCCTGACCTGAGCCACCCTCCCAGGACCTGGGTGCAAAGAGGCAGCGCTTGGTGCTGCCGACGGGCTTCGAAACGGAGGCAAATCACTTTTTTTTGGCCCTTTTTCCCTCTTGAGCAGTTGCACCTTCACCTCCAGGGCCTGCAGCAGGGTGACCAGCTGCCAGGGGACACTGGCAGAGCCTGGGCATTGCCTGGGACTGCCAGGCTGGCACCGAGCCCACCCAACCCTCCTGCCAAAGGCACTGCTGGCCCCTCTAACAAGCACCAGGCAGGGCGGTGTGAATTCTCTCAGTGTTCATTGAAACAACATTAAGTGTGATGGACTCCTGGGCTATTAGAGTGGATGTAACATGTAATTGAGGCTGGTTATTCTTCCTCTGGAGTGTCCCCCTCCACTAATGGCAGATCAGGGCGGAACACATGGTGTGTGCTTTGTGCTGCCCGCGCTCAATTCACTCCCGGCCTCCGATCAAAACGAGCCCCATGAATGTCACTGAATGAGAGGGGACAATGAATGGCAGTGAATGAAAGCCTTGTCGTGGGGCCCCGAGCCACAATTGAGCACCACGGGCCGGCGCCTGCCTGCGCAGGGTCTGAATTCACCCCCATTAGCGCGAGGAGGGGGACGATTACAGGGGTCGGCTCGGCTGGTGGGGCTCTCTAAGCCCTTGGAGCTGCCATTTCTTTGGAGACCCAAATGAGCAGGTTTTGGAGAGCCCTGGCAGCAGCTGGGCACGGGGAGGGCGGGCAGGAGCTGGAGCAGAGACGGGCAGATGCTCACACAGCCCTGCGTGTACTCAAAGCGTGACTCAGATGCTCCAGGTAGCACGTGTGTGGCTTTTTAGCGTGGAAATGCCCACATTTCCCCCAGGGCCACATTCCTGGTGCCTCAAAGACCCAAATCGCCGCGTGAAACAGGGGCACATCACCTGGCAGCCATCGAGGGAAAGAGGAAGGAGGCTGATCCCGGAGCCAGGCTCTTGGCAGCTGCTCCTGTATTATCTGTGCCTCTCCCAACAAACACCCAAATGTGTGGGAGCATCTGCACAGAAAGGATGAATAATAATTCAAGAGGGAAAAAGTGTAGGCGAGAGATTGCAGGGAAGAAGGAAGCTCTGGCATTCCGAGGGGGGAAGAACAGGATCAGCAGGGAGCGAGTGACACTGCGAAGCCTGGGAGGGAACCAAGGCTCTTGCCAGGGTGACCTGTTGGGGTCGGTGGAGGGAAAGCTGCTGCCTGCGAAGGAAACTGCAGGAGAGAGGGAAAAGCTTCGCAGAAGCTGCGCTGGGAGGAGATAAGATTAAATTCCTGCAGCCCATTCAGGAAGGAGGCGATGGCAGAGTTGCTCTCCCACGTGCAGGGAAGGCATGACTGGGATGATGAGATGCCATTCATTTTTCCCCTTTCTTTCTGCACAAGCAGGAGTGGGAGCATCCACGTGCTCAGCCCTGTTCCCCGTGGGTTTAGCCCACACTGCCTGAGTTATATGGGGGGGTCTGTCCCCCAGGAGCACTGCCAGACCCCCCAACCCATCCCTTCCCCACTTCACCTGTGCGGTGGGACTGGATCTCCAGAGGTCCCTTCTGACCCTGACTGTTCTGTGGTTCTGGGACTCAAAGGGTTTTGTTCGCAGCCCTCGGAGGGTCGTGGAGCACAGACACTGCCCCGGGGGTCCGGGTCGTGCTGCAGCCCCCCGGGCCCCCCCTCCCCTGCGGCGCCGACAAAAGAGCCTTCAAGGGCTCATTTACTGGAGGCAGCGGAGCGGGAGGGGAGGGCTTGTGTCTTTTCTGGCTTTCTGTCCCCGTTAATTGGTGAGTGACAGGGCAAATCACGGCTCAGAGTAATCACATTTAGCGCCGAGAGCCAGGCGGGGCTGGGGCTGAGCTGGAGGCGGGGGACAGAGCCAGGCTGGCGTGGTGACACTGCCATCGCAGCTGCCCTTGCTGGGACATCCCTAGTTCCATTCCCCGCACTCTCACTATCACTTAGATTTAGGTTTTTCTTTCCAGCCCTCTTTTGGCACTTTGCAACAAGCCTGACCTGACCCCACCGTGCCTGTTGCCAAGCTTGCAACCCCCTTAAAATATATATATATACATATATATGTATGTATCCATACAGCTACATATATGTGTATGCACATAATGACTGGGTTTTGGTTGGCTCAGCAAACCCATCTGGCTCCCTGTAGAGCCACACGGGCACTGGAATTGATGCAAGGAAAGGGGACAAGTCTGGCCCCCTGTTTGGAGGTGCCCCAAAGCTGGAGCAGGAGCCTGTGCCCTCCCAGCTCTGCTGTCTCCAGAGCCTGCCCCTTTCTGCTGTCATTGCTCATGAATTCCAACTCCTCCACGGCTTTCAAAGTGCTCCTTTTCAAACGGAAAGAGGGAAGGAGAAGAAAAGACGCGCCCAACCCTCTCAGGCATGTGTGGGAGGGCTGGGATTGATTGAAACACCTCCTGCCAAGAGGCTGGAAAGTCCCAGCTCACCCTCCACTCCTTTCTCTCACCTTCTACAGTCACCCAAAAACCCAAGGGCACATCCATCCAAGGGGCCAGCAAGCTTGGAATCCCTGGTGCACCAGCTCCATGCACCCTGTAACCTCTGTTTTAAGGGATCAAACCTCCTCCCTCCTTGTGCCATGGGCTCATGTAAATACACACAGGTGTAAAATACGTGCCCAGGTGTGTGCCAATCCAGCAGTGCTGCTCCCTGGCACGTGTGGAGCCCTGTCTGGGGATGCTGTGGCTGCAGTTGGCAGTTCTGCTGCTCTGACACTGCCTTTCTCCCCCTGCAGACACACACGGGCGGTGTCAGGAACACACGGAGCCTCCTGTGCCAATTATCCCCTTCCCTGCAGCGATTCCTCCCCCTCCCCGTGCACATTGTGCCTCTTCCCCTGCAAGAATGAATGAAGCCAAAGTCATTTATCACTTTTAACATATCAGCATCCCGGCAGCAGCTCAGGCCTCCCTTCTTACTTACTCCTCTTAATCCCCCAAAAATGGATTTAGGGATTAAAGCGGATAGTCTGTCTCTCCAGGACTTTCCTTTGACGCTTAATCAATCTAGGTCCTCAGGGCACGGAGGAAAGGAAACAAATAAAGCTGAGGGATGAGCACAAGTTGGTGTTTCCCTGTTTGGGGTGCAGGAGCTGGCACTGGAGCAGGTGAAAAGCAGGATATATCCAAGAATGGGGAAAACATAGGAGTGACTGCCTGGAAGATGAGGATGAGGCAGCAGCGATGCCCTGGCACACCCTCTCCACCCGACCAACCCTGTGCCACTGCCAGAAGACACTTCCAACCCCCTGGATTCCTGTTTGAGCAATGGGAGCTTAGCCTGGGGTAGGTCTGGGGGAGAGCTGGATCACACAGTGCCAGCACTGGGAGCTCTGAGCTCTTCCAAACACAACAAGGAGCAGAAATGTTTCCTCTCTCCTCATCCTGTGCAAACAGGATTTAGCTCATTTGGATTATGTGCTTTCCCCCTTCTCCCCCTAATTACCTAGATGGAAAGTGCATCTCCATTAGAGCCCTGGCACTGGGAGCCAAGCACCACAAAGGCCACCAGGAGCTGGGGGTTTATTTTCTCTGTTTTTTTCCCCCCACAGCAAAGAGAAGGAGCACAGAGTCCCACATACCTCTGATCCCTAATCACAACACTCAGCACACACACACACACAAGGCCTCTTGTCCTCTGAAGTGCTGCACAGGCATTAAGTGTAATTAAGCCTCACAGCTTCCCTTTTCAGGCAGGTTAAGAGGAGCACTGAAAATTGGAAGGGAATGCAGGAGAGGTTGTGACTGCAGCTCATTAGCAGGAGACTGGATCCATCCAGCACAGAACAAGCAGAAGCCACGGGTGCTTGTTGAAATTATGCCTATTAGGCACCTAAAAATCACTACAAATCCCTTTTCATCCTCTTGTCATATTTAGAGACTCCTGTAGAGAACCCTCCTGGCTTCATCGAGGTGTGCTGAACCCCACAGCTCACGATGAGCGCCTGGCATGGGGCAGGAGGTGCCCAAACATCCAGGAGCTGTGGCACCCCGAGTGCCACCTGGTCTGGGGGTTTCAGGCAACTTGTGGGAGGCTCCTGGAGCCATCCCCAGGCTCAGGGGAAATCCCTGCTCTTCCCTTTCCCTCTCCTTCCCACGGGGCTGGGAATGGGGTGGATCAGCCTCAGTAAACATCCCTTTCCCTTCCTGAGGACCAGCTGGTTCATCTGCCCCCACAGCCCCAGCCCAAAGCACCCTGGCCCATCCCTGGGCACACACAGGAGGGATGCTCAGAGGTGCACTTTGCACAAACCCTGTCAGTGCTGGCTCCTACCCAAACGTGCCTGTGAGGTGTGTTTGGAGCAGAATAATGGAATATCCCGAGCTAGAAGGGACCCACAAGGACCAGTGTCCAACTGCTGGCCCTGCACAGACACCCCAACAATCCCACCCTGTTCCTCAGAGTGTTGTCCAAACCCTCCTGGAGCTCTGGCAGCCTTGGGGCTGTGCCCACTGCCCTGGGGAGCCTGGTCA
>JAWWMO010000062.1:2893436-2908729 GCA_035047845.1 Dendrocincla fuliginosa | reverse complement strand
AAGGGATGCAACATCCCCACTCCCTCACCACGTTGAGGACGATGTGGTGCAGGCACTGCACTCCCAGCACTTTGTTCTCCTCCTGGAAGTCGTCAGAGATGAGCAGGGCGGGCGGCAGGACTCGCTCCAGGTGAGGGCCCAGCCAGGGCCGGGTGACAAGGGGCAGTGTCCAGGAGAACACGTGTTTCGTGGCAGGATTGCGCTTCCAGGTGTCTCTGGAGACACAAACACCGGCTCAGGGAACACTGGGAATAAGGAGTGCTCCTTTCCTGGACACTTGGGCCTCTCAGCTGACAGCACTCTGGACAGTGTGTTTTATTTATTAATTAATAAGTATTACTTATTTGCCCCCTTTATATCTCATGCCTGAGCTCACATTCTCAAAGGCTTCCAGCATTTCCTCCGCAGAGACCACCCCACCCTCCCCTCCCTACTCACTTGGTTAACTCCTTTTTCAGGAGCCCCATCACTGCTCCGAATGCTCCTTCCTCGTCCCCATCCTTTCCCCGCAGGAACTCAGCCACGGACCCGCAGCCCGCAGCCTGCACCAGCAGCTCCAGCAGCTCCCGAGCCACTGCCCGGCTCCTCGGGGTCGTCCAGGGCCGCTCCACAAGGTGTGTCACAGCAAAGATGTACATGTGTCCCCTCACCCGGCGCAGGGCAGGCGCTCCGGGGCACTCCTGGCTCTTGGCATCCTCCAGCTTCTTCAGGAGCAGGACAAACACAGCGCCCGCCTGCTCTGCCCTCTCTGCCGCAGCAGCGCACTCTCTGTCGCGGCCGGGGGGCTCCGCACCATCCTGCTCCCTGCCGGGGGGTGCCGCGTACTCGCCCAGCGCTGCCGCCAGCTCGCCCAGCGCCGCGGGGCCAGCACCGACCCTGCCGAGGAGCCACGGCGGGGCCGCCGCCTCCAGCACGGCCCGCACAGCGCCGGGGCCATCGCTCCGCAGGGATCGCAGGGCCTGCAGCAGCACCTGCTCAGGACCCCCATCCGGACCCCCAGGACCCCCCTTCGGTACCACGGGACCCCCATCCAGACCCTCCTTCGGCTGCTCAGGACCCCCATCTGGACCCCCGGGACCCTCCTCAGGATCCCTGGGACACCCCTCTGGATCCTTCTCGGGACCCCCCTCCGGCCCCAGCCCGCTCACATCCATGGAGGAACCCGCACCCCGGGAGCGACTCCCCTGCCCTAAAAACCACTCTGAATACACATCCCTGCCCGGCAGCAGCGCCCGGACACCCCTCAGAGACCCCTCAGACACCCGAGAGACCCCAAAAACACCTCAGAGACCCCGAAGACACCTGAGACATCCCAGAGACCCGTCAGACCCACCCAAAGACCCCTCAGACCCCTTAAAGCTCCCAAAGACCACAAAGGCCCCTCAGAGACCCCTCAGACACCCCAAAGACCCCTCAGAGACCACAAAGCCCCTTCAGACCCCCCAAAGCCCCCTCAGAGACCCCAGAGACCCCAAAGACACCCCAAAGCCCCCTGAGAGACCCCAAAGACACCCCAGAGACCCCTGAGAGACCCCAAAGACATGTCAAAGCCCCTCAGACACCCCAAATCCCCCTCAGGAGCCGCGCCCGCCTCCCGCTCCAGGCGGAACTGTCGCAAAATCACCCCTCGCTTGCCGTAAAGCCGGTGGCGAGATGGCGCGGGGGGGCTTGGCTTCTCGCGCATAAATTACCATGGCTAATTAAGGATGAAAATGCCAGAAAAGGGGGTCGCTGCGGGATAACAAAGGCGATGCGGGCCATCCGAGCGCGCTGAGCTATGGTGGAAAACAAAGTGCAGCAGTACGGAGGGAGAACCGGCTGCGCAGGAGTCGCCCTGATCTAGATATGAGTGGCGCAGCCCCAGGAGCGGGCACGGCGGGTGGGGCTTCTTGATCCTTCCGGTTCATGAGCATGATGAATGGGATGGACACGCGCCTGCGTGACGTGTGCGCCCTTTGTTACGACGCGGCACAGTCCCTTCTGACGGCCGGACGGGTCCTGACGTCACGCGTGACGTCATTTTAAGCGCCTGTATCTTTCAATGAGAGCCTTGCGTTCTGACGTCACCGATTACGTCATTTCAACCGATACAGTGGTCAATAAGAGAATGATTGGTTTCTGTCCTGACGTCACGCGTGACGTCATTTATAACCCCTGTAGTGTTCAATAGGAGTTGAAGTGGTTTCTGTCCCGATGTCACCCGTGATGTCATTGTTAACCCCTACAGTGCGCAATAAGAGATGAAATGGTTTGTGCCCTGACGTCACCGATGATGTCATTTGTGTGCAGCCACAGGTGAAACTACTCGGGTCGTGACATCACCCGTGACATCATCTTTAACATCTGCAGTCTTCAATGACAAGTGAAGCAGCTCAGGTCCTGATGTCACCCGTGATGTCATTTTTAGCATATGCAATAAAAGAAACTTTATGGCCTGATGTCACCCGTGATGTCATTTTTAGCATATGCAATAAAAGAAACTTTATGGCGTCATGTCACCCGTGATGTCATTTTTAACCCCTACAGTGTCCAACAGCAGAAGAAACGGGTGTGGTCGTGGTGTCACTGATTATGCCATTTTTACATCTCAGGTCCCGACGTCACCGATGATGTTATTTTTAAACAGATACATTAAACAGGTGACACGGCTTAGGTCCTGACGTCACAGGTGACGTCATTTGTACCTCTTGGCCATGTCAAAAATTAGTGGGAATGGGCAAACTGGGCGGAGTGCTCCATGACGTCACTGCTGATGTCATCATCTCTTGGACATGTGAAAAATCCATGGTTCAGGAGGTGCCTGGCCCCGAGCGGAGGTCCAATTTGAGGCTGGTTCAGGCAGTTTTGGGTGATTTCTCGCAGCCCCAGTGGGTCACAGCCCTGTGACACCACACTCAGCAGTGTCCCCTCCCAGGGGCTGGGGGGTCTCAGATCCCTTCTAGGCTCAACATCCCCACCTGGGCTTTCCAGGGACCACCCCAAACCACCCCTGTTGCACCCAGGGGGTCTCAGCATCCCCCCTGGGCTTTCTTAGACCCCCCAAATCTGCCCTCGCAGCTCAGACTGGCTGAGAAACCACCATTTAATAATTTTTTACACAAAACTGTACATTCCCCCCACCCCACGGCGAGCCCGGGGGTTTGGAGGGGGATCAGATACAAAAATACTCTGTGCAGCAAAGGGGAAGGGGGGGACACGACCCCCACCCACCGCATGGGGTGGGCTCAGCTTCCCACAGGGAACCCCGGGCGGTCCCGGCTCCGCATGGAGCACAACAGGGACAACGTAAAACCCCAAACAAGGCGACGACCTGCGAGTGACAAACCCCAGCTGGGAAATCGGGGACAAGCCATGTGCGTGGAGCTGCCACCCCACAGCGGATCCCGTGGGATGTGGCAGGTTTGGAGCGGGGCTGGCTCACACCAGCTCGTCCAGGAGGGTCCCGATGCCGGCGCGGGGCTGAGCTGGACCAGCCATGGGCTTGTTGCACATGGGGCACACACAGCGCACCTCCAGCCACTTCACCAGGCACCTGCGGGTGGGAAGGCCGTGGAATTGCAATCCTGCCGTGGAATTCCCATCCTGCCAGGGAATTCCCCCCCTTCCCAAAGCCCTACTCACTTCCTGTGGAAGGCGTGCTGGCACGGCAGCACCCCCAGCTCCTCCTTCGCCCTGAAATCCTCCAGGCAGACGGCGCAGGTCTGCTGTGGGAGGTGAGAGCGAGGGGGAGGGCGGGTGTGAAACGTGTGGGACCTGCCAGGGCTGGGGGAATCCCAGGGATTTCCAGCTGGGAGCTCAGCCCAGTTCCCAAACCGACTCCAGGGAGGGCGTTTCCCTCCCAGTCCCCAGGATGTGCCAGCACATCCACGTGTCACATCCCCATCCTGGTACATCCATGCATCCCATCCCCATCCTGGTACATCCATGCATCCCATCCCCATCCTGGTACATCCAACATCCCATTCCCATCCTGGTACACCCATGCACCCCATCCCCATCCTGGTACATCCATGCATCCCATCCCCCTCCCAGTGCTGCCACATCCAACATCAAATCCCCATCCCCATCCTGGTACATCCAACATCCCATTCCCATCCTGGTACACCCATGCACCCCATCCCCATCCTGGTATATCCACATATCCCATCCCCATCCCAATGCTGCCACACCCAACATCCCATCCCCATCCCAGCACTGGCACATCCCCACCACATCCCCATCCTGGCACAGTCACCATCACATCCCCATCCCCTCACTCTGCCCTCGACCCTCCCTGAGCAGATGGGATGTGTCCTGGGCATTATCCCTGTTAGCCCCAAAGCCATCCCGAGAGCCAGAGGTGGCCCCGCTCACCCCGTGCACGTTCAGCCTCCGGGCATCGCCCTTCAGAACCACCTGAGGGACAAAAGCAGGGGGAGGATTCAACACCAGGAAGGATCTCGCCCCGACAGGAGCTGAGCAGGACAGGGACAGAGTGAGCCAGGGGGTGATTCTGGGCAGGAATCACTTTGGAATGTGCCCATCCAGGCCAAGCAGCCTCAGTCCCTGCTGTGTCCCACCCCAAACCCCTGGGTGTTACCTCCTTGTACCCGAAGCGCTCGCTCTGTGCCTGGTGCCGCAGTTTGCTGGAAGGGGGGAGAGAAAAAGGCACCGTGAGTTTCACAGCCACGTCCGAGCTGCACAGACAGGAACATTCCAGAGGGAAATGCACCCTTCCCGACCAGGATTTGGGGATAAGCACCCCTGAGGCTGCGTTTTTGGGCTGTAGGAGCAGCGTGGCCGTGGGCAGGACCAGCCTGAGCTGCTCCCGAGGGGCAGGAATGGGTTAGGGGAGGGATAAGGGATGGCACAGCCGATTGTTTGCCTTGGGAAGTCGTTCAGGGTGCAGGAAGTGCTGGATTTCCAGCCAGCAGCTCCCGGCCCCGCCGTGACCTTGGCTTGGGAAAACCGCCTGGCACAGAAACCTGGTGGGAATGGGGAGGAGGGCACAGTTTGCAGCGGAGCTTCTACTCCCACCGAGACACCAGGACGTGCTTCCACAGTCCCCAAAATTTCTGAGGGGTGCAGGGGACACGGGCAGAGCCAGGACATCCTGAAGGGCAGGACTGAGCCAGCTGGGAACACCAGCAGCTGCCTCGGCTTTGGGGTTAAAAATAGCCCTCCCTGCACAGGGAGTAATGTAAAGACACATCCTCTCTGTCCCAGCAGCGCTGCTCCTTCCCTGCCCAGCACAATGTGTCCCTCCTTTGGTTCCCTGGAAAACAGGAGCCCCTTCCTGCGTTTCCTGCCCTGCTCCGGCCTCAGGGAACTGCAGGGACCACGATGGCAGGGGGGGTTTGTCCCCGTGTTCTGGGACAAAACAAGGGGAGCTGGGAAAGGCTGGGAAGGGCTGGGATGGCCAGGGGTGCCCACCCTCCACCACAGCCCCCCGCTCACCTGATGAAGTAGCAGCAGAAGATGAGGCTGAGCACGAAGACGAAGATGCCGGTGCCAAAAATGACCATGTAGATGTTGAGGGGCAGGTCCTGGAAGGTGATGGGTGGCATCGTGCAGGGTTTACTGGGGTAAACCAGCCCCAGACTGCAGGAGCACCCTGGCAGGGAGGAGAAAAGTCAGTGTTTAGGGTGGAAAAAGGGGAGAAGGAGGTGAAAAAGACGTGCTGTGAGAGCAGAGAGAGCCTGGGCTGACTCTGACCCCTCTGGAGTTTGCAAAGTGGGCAGAAACCACGACCAAGACATCACCCCGTGAGCTGTGATTCTGTGAAATCTCTGCGAGCTCCCCTGGAAGAGCAGCAGCCCCTCAGAGCAGCACCAGCAGCTGCATTTGCACAGCCACCAAACCCTTCTCCAGCAGCACAAATGTCCCCCAGGCACAACCCAGGCGGCTGGGAGACAAGGAGGCCCTGTGCTTTCATCTCCAGAGGAACACATGGAGGCTGGAAGGGGATTTAGGGAAGGACAGAGTGAAAAAAAAAGCAGCCTGAAAAACAAGAACAGTTGGTGTTTGTCCTTGCTCTGTGGGAGCTGGGAGAAGCAAGTGCTGGTTCATCCTGGGTGCAGGGGGAAGCACCAGGAGCACACCCAGCACCACACTCAGCACCACACTCACCAAAGCCCCTTTCCCAGCAAAACCAGGGGTGCCAGCACTGCCCACTCCCTCCCTGCTGCCCAGGACACCACGGGGGAAATGTGGGTGTCCTGCAGGGCTGGGGACAGCAGGAGGGTCCCACTGAAGCAAAGGGAACAGGCACAGAGACCCCATCCCCTGACACTGCTCAGAGCTGCTGCAAAGTCAGGCTCTGGCATGAATAAGCACCACTTTATGTCTCAGAATCTCTGTCACCCCCAAGAACTGGGGCTTTGATTTCTCCTCAGCTCTCACTCAGATGGGACTTTAAAGGAGAGGAGCCCCCAGCCCCATCTGTGCCTCATGGAGCAGCTCCCCCGGCCCCTTCCTTCCTCTCAGTGCCCTGCTCCTCATCAAAAACCTCCTCCAGAAGCACTGCTGGGTTCAATTACAGCCCTCTAAACCCTCTGCCTGCTCCTCATGAGAGGGTGACACTTGGTGTGCCCCACGGAGAGCAGGGACAGGGAGGAGCAGGTGGCAGAAACCCCTGTGTGAGTGGGGACACCCACTGTGACGGGGGACAGTGGGACACTGGCACAGCAGGACGGGCAGGTGGCACCTCTGGGCTGAGATCCTGCTCTGGGACTGATTCCAGCTATTCCCAGGTCTCTGCTTTGCTGTGCAGTTTGGATTTTATCCCACTGATGCCACGGCCAAAGCCACCAGGTCCAGGGAGCCACCTGGCCCTGAGGGCCATGGTTTCCCACTGTGCAGCTGGAGCAGCACCAGAGCAGAGCCTGGACTGTAGGAAATGGGGTTTTCCTGCCACAGAGGGCAGAGCCACTTGTAATCACCAGAGACAATTCATCATCCACCTCATGCACGGAGTGGGAAAGGGAGGATTTGTTTGCTGGGTCCCTCTCTCCCGACCTCCTGCTCCTGAGAGCACCAGGTGCAGGAAAAGACAATAGGAAAGGTTCATTATTTTTTGCCGTTTCCTTACTGGAAATGATTGAGGAATGCTCCAAAAAAAAAAAAAGAAAAAGAAAAAAAACCCCAACCCAAACCAAAACAAAGCATATAGGTCTGAAAAAACCCACTGAGCAAAGATATGAGGTAATGCTGGTGCACCTGGAGGTGGGGCATGGGCTGGAGAGTGGCTGTGGATGGATGGACGGATGGAGGGATGGATGGATGGAGGGATGGAGGGATGGAGGGATGGAGGGATGAAGAGAGGGAAAGAGGGGGGGGGGGGAGGGAGGGAGGGATGGATGGACGGACAGATGAAGCCCCACAGCCTCCCTCCAGGCTGGACAGAGAGTGGTGGGTTGTGGGAACAATAACCCTTCCTATGGGTATTTCAGACTATTCCCAGCCATTCCCCTCCATGCCACAGGAGTGGGGAGAGAAACAGTCCCAAAGGTAGAGCCTGGCAAGGGGAGAGGGGCTGACAGCCAGCAAGGGATGGTGTGGACTTGTTCTGTGGGCAGCTGTGTGGCCACCCACGAGGAGCTGGAAAAGCCTTTGGGATAGCAGAAGAACTGAGATAGGAGAGCCCTTATCTGGGATAGCGGGAAGAGAATCAGTTCCACAGAGAGCAGCGAAAGCTGGGATGTGCATCCTGCAGGTTTCCCAGGAGAAGTGTTGGATGGGCAGGAAGAAGGACCCCAAGAGACACAAACCCTCCTCAGCACATCCCTCTGTGCTTGTCTAAGGGGCTCAAACCCCCGAGCATCACCCCCAGCCATCGTCCTCTTCAAGGGCAGTCCCTTCCATCCTGTGGGGCACAAATGCTATTCCCTGATCCCACCGGCTGCTTCCTGAGCACTGCTCCACATTACACACCCCAGCTCCCCACAGGGGACACACCCACGTGGAAAAGCCACCTGGGTGCTGATGGAGGGGCGGTGAAACCAGCAGCTGGAGAGACCTGAGGTGGAACACGAGACGCTGAAACAGCGAAGGGAGCAGAGAGGAGCTGCCACATCCCTGCCAGCCTCGACACAACACAGCTCATTGTGGACTCACCAGCTCGGCAGGGTCATTCCTGTTCAATGGGCTCCCAGGAGTTCTGCTGTTGGGAAGTGCCTGTGGCTTTGAAGTGCCCTTTGCTGGTTCAGGGAGCAGCCACGGGATGGTCCTGCCAGGACGAGCCCCGGAGCAGCAGGTCCCAGAGAGGCTGCTGAGCTCAGCCTCCCCAAAAAGGGGGCCCTCCCATCCCTTCCCTCCCAGCCTGGAGGGCGCCGGGGCCGAGGGGTGGTTTTGATTAACACAAACCCCCGAGCCTGACAGAGGCGCTCGTATTTTTAGTTCAAGGGAAATGGATCAAATCCGGGTTTAACCGACACAAAATGAAGACCTGATGAGCACCAAACCCATTTCACCAGCTCAAGCCTCCCAGTTTTGCACCAGAACCAGAATTCCCAAAGACTGGAGCAATTACTTAGTTGAAAAAATGAGAAAAGAGGGGTCAGTTGACATGTGTGAAAGAGCCCACAGGCACACGGGGACTTTCTGGGCTCTCCTACACAAAGGATGCTCAGGAAGGTGCTTTGTTCTGCCAGCAAAATATTTTTCATGCAAACTGCCAAAGCTTTGGCCCTTGAGACACCACATTTTGGAGTATTTCACTGTATTTCAAGTCAGGACAGACACAAGTTTCCACCCGCACTGAGCAGGCTCGGCGTTTTTGCTGAGCAGAGCTTCTCCCTCACCCCAATTCTTGTTCAATAAAACAAATGGAAAACTCAGCAGGTCACTAAATAAAACCATTCTTTCTCCTCCCACACAAAAGCTGTGGGCTTTGCATCAGAAAATTGAATGCAGCTTCCATCTAATTTTTGCTGTGATGCTGGAATAGGTTTCCTGCAAAAGCTGCCCCCAAGCCAAGCACTTCTCCATGGGGGAGAACCAGCTCCCCTCCAAACAATGTCACCTGGCTCCTGCCCTGCGACTGTGAAGGCCTGAACTACAAGGTGAGCAACAGGAGGAAAAAATGTGATGCAAAGGAGGAGCTGAAATGCCAAGGCAGCAGCTCAGCCTTCAGGCTGTGAGGATGTTTTGAATAAACCTATTTAGGCTGAAAATGGGATTTCTCCAGTGGGTCTCAGGCTTATTTCCACCAACAGCCCCGGCTCTGTGAAGGTCCTTAACAGCACTGGGCTCTGCTGGTTTATTAAATATTTGCAAGCTCAGGGCTCAAAGCCAAAGTGCACAAGCCGGGTCCCTTCAACCCTCGCCTTGGCCACTGAACAAGGGCGGGCTCTGTCCCTGGTGCTCCCCAAAAGCCCGGACTGAGCCTCGGAAAGCAGAGCCTCTCTTCTTTAGGATGTTTCTTGTACCACAGCCGCTGGGGAGCAATTCCTTGCGCCCACACGCTCCCACGCGTGCCGGGGAACTCCCCGCGGGACCGGCGGCTCCTCATCCCCCACGGCACACGAGGGATGTGTGGCAGCGGAGGAAGCCACCGGCTGCATCCTATTTAGCTTCAAAGGCTGTAACCCTTTCAGAAATTAAAACAGCCCGGCCTTTGTTGCTCAGGCAGGGCTTTGATGGTGGAATTCCCAGCGCAGCTCCTCAACTACTTAGTCATAAAACCAAACCACTTCTCGTTTTAACCAGAACCCTCTTCACATGTGCACACTCAGCTCCACGTTCCTGAGAACTTCTCACGGCCAGCGAGAGCGTGAGGAGCCGGGGCCTCGTCTGGGGAGGGAGGGGACGGGCTAAAAATAAGTTTATTCCACTTTTGCGACACATGAAAGCGGGTCGGGGTTGGTTTTTGGGGGGATTTTTGTCAGTGCAACCAGCGAAAACGTGGCAAATTCATTTCGCTGTCGGGTTTATTGCCGGGGAACCGGGCAGGGGTCGCTGCCCCGGGTGGGACGGGGAGCGGAGCGACGGGAGCGCGGTCCGTGCGCTCGCCCCGCTCGGAGGGACCGGGGATGCCCCGCTGCCCCAAACCCGCATCCCGCATCCCCCCCTTCCCGGGCAGGATGGAGGGGAGCGGCTCCCCCGTCCCCGTCGCCCCCAGCCCGGCCGCCCCCCGCGCCCCCGCTCTCACCGTGGCACCACTGGAACGGGGGCATCCGGCAGCCGCTCCGCGGGGCCGGGCAGGCTCGCCCGGGCCATGGCCGGGAGCGGCCGTGCCCGCAAAACCCCGCCCCGGCCACGGCAGCCTCCCCGGAGCCGCCCCCGGACCGCCCCCGCCGCGCCCGGCACCGGAGGGACACGGGGATGGGGCAGGCGGGGTGTCCAAGTGGGAGGGACACCCGCGGGTGTCCCTGTCCCGAGCATCCCGCAGTGTCCCGAGAATCCCACGAGTGTCCCCGAGCATCCCACGGGTGTCCCGAGCATCCCACGGGTGTCCCTGAGCATCCCATGGGTGTCCCTGAGTATCCCGAAGTGTCCCGAGCATCCCACGAGTGTCCTTCAGCATCCCACGGGTGTCTCGAGCACCCCACGGGTGTCCCTGAGCATTCCGGGGCGTCCTGAGCATCCCACGGGTGTTCCTGAGCATCCCACGGGTGTCCCCGAGCATCCCGGGTGTCCCGAGCATCCCACGGGTGTCCCCGAGCATCCCGGAGTGTCTCGAGCATCCCACGGGTGTCCCCGAGCATCCCGGAGTGTCTCGAGCATCCCACGGGTGTTCCTGAGCATCCCACGGGTGTTCCTGAGCATCCCACGGGTGTCCCCGAACATTCTGGAGTGTCCCGAGCATCCCACGGGTGTCCCTCAGCATCCCACGGGTGTCTCGCAGCATCCTGGACTGTCCCGAGCATTCTACGGGTGTCCCTGAGCATCCCATGGATATTCCAACCCCGTATATCCCACGTGTATTCCAGCCCTGCCCATCCTGGGGTGTCCCTGCCCATCCCATGGCATCTCTGCACGTGATCCCAGTGGGAATTACCTGCCTCAAATGTCACCTGGCTGGTGCTCAGCCCATCCTCGGGTACAGATCAGCCCTTTGGGGGAGCTCCTGGAGGGTGTCAGTCTTGTGCAGGGGAGGTTTGGGATGTGATAGGTTGGATATTAGGAAAAATTTCTTCCTGGAAAGGGTTGTCCAGCCCTGGCACAGCTGCCATTGCCCCATTCCTGGAGGGATTTAACAGCTGTGTGGATGTGGCACTTGGGGACATGGTTAGTGGTGGCCTTGGTAGTGCTGGGGGTGGTTGGGTTTGATCTTAGGGGTCTTTTCCAACCTCAGTGATTTTAAAACCAGTGTCTTCATCCAAGAAATGGCCCTGGTGTGCCCAAATGCCCCTTGCCAGGGACTGCAGTGTCCCCTGGCTCTGCCTCTGGATTAGTTTGATCCTCCAAACACACCCTGCCCTCGTGCTCGGAGCCTCCCTGATCCCAGCTCTGTCCCACCTCAGCCCTGCTCTGCACACAAAGGGAGCTCTGCAAGGCAAGGAGTACAAAGCAGAACTGCAGAGTCGAACAGGAGGCATTTTACACCCCCAGGCCCTTGCCAAGTGGCAGTTCCCCCCACTGACAAAGCTTCTGGCACATTCCACAGCCCCAGCAGTTCCCAGCGTTGCCCAACACTGGCTCCTCCTTGCCCTGCTGTCTGCAGCCCTTGCTCTGGGTGACCTTGGCCTCGCTGCCAGCAGCCCATTCCAGCAGCCCTTCTGTTCCCTCTGCCAGGGCCTTTTTGGGATGGTGCACCCTGGGGCACCTCAGGGTCCTGTGAGAGCAGAGCCCCCAGCCCCAGAGCTGTGCTGCACACCCAGAGGACACCTCGGCCTCTGCAAACTGAATTTTCCTCTCCCTGTTGCACTTGAGCTAAAGGCAGGAAGAGATTCCTCCCTGTGAGGGTGGGGAGACCCTGGCACGGGTTGCCCAGAGAAGCTGTGGATGCCCCTGGATCCCTGGAAGTGTCCAGGACCAGGTTGGATGGGGCTTGGAGCAACGTGGGCTAGTGGAATTGTCCCTGCCCACGGAACTGGATGATGTTTAAGGTCCCTTCCCACCCAAACCATTCCATGATTCCATGACAGATTCCCCGGAGCAGCCTTGGGGACACCAGCCAGCTGTGACAGGGGGCTCCACACGGGCCTTGGTGTGCCCCAAACCTCCCAGCTCCCCCTGTGTGGCCATGGGGGCTCCTTTCCCCCCGTGTTTACAGGATCCCAGCACAACATGCAGCCACAGCCGGCGCTGCTCCGGGCGCTCTCCGGAAGCGCAGGAAGAATGGAGCTATAATAAGAGCAGGAGGACAATGAGTGCTGGGAGCGTGTGGGGCACCCTGGAGCCACCCCTGCCACACAGACACCAGCTCCTGACCTTGGCCACCCTCCTGGGCTCAGCTCAGCACTCAGGGGAAGGTGTTTTTGACAAGACTGGGTGGAGCTCGGTGCTGTTTTTGGGAGACCTGAAGTGGCCACCTCCAGTGGATGGAGCCTCTGGATGGAGCCCAGCTCTGTGAGCCCCTCTCTGTCCCCACTATTGGAAAATAAAGAGTGGGGATGCCCAGCACGGGCACTGGTGGTCTCGAATTTGACCCCTGGACTGAGGACCTGAGGGGAATCAGATCCATCCCAACCCCGAGCACTTGGGGTGATGCTCTGCCACCAACCCCTGTGACAGGTCGCACCCTCAGCTGCCCCAAAGCACACAAAGGAGTGGCCGGATTTGTCCTTAGCACTGGCTTTATTTTCACAGGTTGACACGAGGCATGGAGAACACCCAAACACCACGACAAGAGGCTGGTTTGGCCGAGCCCACACACCAGACCTGGTTCACGTGGCTACACGCACCGAAAACACGTGGGGAACACGAGAGGGGACACGCAGAGCTTCAGGCTCCTGGGAGGGAGGGGCAGCACTGGCTCGGCAAATGCATCTGCCAGGTGGGAGAACAAAGCCTTGAAGGCTCCCTGGAGCCCACAGGGATGGAGTGACCTGGAAGGTGGGGCTGAGTCCCTCTGGAGGCATCCTGGGGCGAGTGGGCTGGGAGGGAGGCTCTGGTTATGCCTGCCTGGGTGGCAAGATTGCAGGTGGAGGGTCTATGCTTTACCACTAGGAATAGCTGGCAGGGCTGGGCACCCCCTGAGCTGAGGGGCCGGCTGCAGGTGACCCGTGAGCTGCCAAGCGACTGCGCCGTGGGGAGAGCCCGGTCTGTGCCCTCAGCGGGCACGGGGTGGGCACTGCCCCCGCCACACCACCGCTCTCATCCTCCTCAGGAGCTCCTCTTCATCCTCAGGGCATTGTCCAGGGCCACCAGCTGGCGCAGGAAGCCGCGGTTGGGGATGATGCCACGGTGGTCCTTGACCGTCTTTATGGCTTCCACGAGGGGCATGTGGTGGCGGATCATGAGGTAGGCGAGGACCAAGGTGGCCGACCTGCTCACCCCGACAGCACAGTGCACGAGGATCCTCCCTGGGGGTCACACACAGGGGGCTGTGTCACAGCAGGACGGAGATCCCCGCTGAAAACCTGCCGAGGACCCAGCTGTGCCATGGAATGCCCAGGGGCTGTGGCTCAGGTGAGCAGCACCTGGGGCTGGATGCAGGGCCCCAGTTCTGGGGTGACTCATGGCATCAGGGGTATCCCAAAACAGCTCAGGATATGGGACCTGGAGGGGAAGTGCTTTCACAGAATCACAGAATATTCTGAGTTGGAAGGGACTCCCAAGGATCATCAAGCCCAACTCTCCAGTGAATGACCCACACAGGGATCTGCCAGGTGGGAGAAGAAGCCTTGAAGGCTTCCTGGAGCCCACAACCCTGGCATTGTTAGAACCACGCTCTAACCCACTGATCCCCTCTCGGGGTCACTCACCCAACCTGTTCCCTCTGTGCAGGAGGTGACCCCATGCAGGAGACACCACCCCGGGCCAGCAATACCTTGAAACACCCTTTTCCACCAGCACTCTTAACAACAGGGTGTCAACCCCCTTGCTGGGGGCAGCTCCCCTTCCCGCTGCCCTCTGCCCTCCCAGAGCCCTTGCCCACAGACCTTCGTTGAGGGCCTGGTGGATGAAGTCAGCAGCAGGGTAGAAGTAGGGGCTCATGTCGAAGGAGGGCGAGTCGTGTGCCTCGATGCCCAGGTAGCGGATCCCGGTGCCCTCGTAGTACTCGGCGCCGCCCCTCCACCTGCTGTGGGAGGCGTTGAGGATGTGGGTGATGCGCAGGTGGGCCAGCTCCCGCCGGTTGGAGGCTATATCTCTGCACAGGGCGGGGAGAGGGGCACAGAGGGGACACTTCAGGGGAGGTAAAAGTCCCCAAAGACTGTCCCCAGGGCAAGCATTGCTGTCTGAGAGAGCTGCATGCAGAAGGGAAGCGCCAGGTTCTTAAGGGTCTGGAGTTTTAGGTCAACCTCGCAGACTGTGGACACCCCACCTCTGCCCACCCCACCCCACCAGCGGTCTGCATCTCCCCCAGGAGGGCAAGAGGAGGGAATGGCCTGGAGTTGTGTCAGGATATCAGGGAAAGGTTCTTCCCCCAGGCTCCCCAGGGCAGTGGGCACGGCACCAAAGCTGCCAGAGCTCCAGGAGCCTTTGGATGATGCTCTGGGGCACAGGGTGTGGCTCTTGGGGATGGTCCTGTGCAGGGCTGAGGGTTGGACTCCATGATCCTTCTGGGTCCCTTCCAGCTCAGGCTATTCTGGGATTCTGTGAACTCTCTTCACACCCCTTTCCCCTTATGTTCCACAGCATCCCCTCCCTCCTTTCCCCATCCTCCCCCTCCCAGATTTCCCCATTTCCCAAGAGCATCCCTGTCCCCTTCCCATACATACTGGTCTCCCAGGTAGAGTCCTGGCCACACCTCATCCGCGTGGTTACAGGCTGTCTTCCCCGTGTACAGGAGCCTTTCCAGCTCGAACACGCTGAGGATGGGGTGGGTGCCACGCTCGTCCCGCGGGGCACGGCTCGGGGACCGGGCGCTGTTCCTGTAGAACCTGGACAGGAAGGCCATGGGAGCTGCCGAGACCCACACGGCATACCTGTGGGGTCGAGACGGCCGGAGGGAGGCCTGGAGGTCACTTCTGCTGCCGCGGCCACCCACGGTCCTGTCAGGGAAGCAGCGGAGATGCTGTTAGAAGGACTGGAAGTGGCCCCTCTCTTGAAGAAGTGGAAGACATTGAGGGGCTGGAGCGTGTCCAGGGAAGGGAACGGAGCTGGGGAAGGGGCTGGAGCAGCAGGAGAGGCTGAGGGAGCTGGGGGAGCTCAGCCTGGAGAAAAGGAGGCTCAGGGGGGACCTTCTGGCTCTGCAAGTCCCTGCC
>JAWWMO010000062.1:2850607-2893336 GCA_035047845.1 Dendrocincla fuliginosa | reverse complement strand
TCCCATCCCATCCCATCCCATCCCATCCCATCCCATCCCATCCCATCCCATCCCATCCCATCCCATCCCATCCCAGGTGTGCATGTGGGTTGTGCCCCAAACCCTCTCCCTGCACAGGATTTGTGCGTTTTTCACCAGTACCGGGTCATGCTCTGGGAAAGGTGCTATTTTCTAAGATTTAGGAAGCTTAAGGAATCATTTTAATGTAAAAAAAATATTAAAGCAATGTTTTTGTCAGTGTTTTCCAACACCTAAAGGAAACAATGCATGAGGCAAGAAGCCACAGGATATTTTCCATAGGAAAACATCTACTTGCTTAGAATACTTTGTACTTACACAGCAAAGTCACCAAAAGCACTTAAAGCCTGGCAAACCTCCTGGGAGCACTTTTCCTGGGAAAACAAAGCCTTTTTGAATAATACTCTCCTCGTTTTGACTTGTTGCCTCCTATTTTTTTTTCTATGGAGAAGTTTCTATAGGAAAACAAAGCTTCTTATTTTCCACTGAGTCAACCAACCCTTTTCCACTTATAGAAGGAAAAAAAACAACTCCAAAAAACAAGTCAAAGACAGAAAAATAAAGAAAGAGAAAGAAGAGAAAATATTTTTCCTTCTGGAGAAAATTCCCACAGGGAAAACAGAAGACCCACTCTGAAGTTCTCAGCTGGTCCCTCCTGCTGGAAAGGGAATCGAGCCCAGGGAGAGGCTGGAAATTGGGAGCACATCAGTTAAATCAGAGAGTAAAAATACCCCAGTGCACTCCTGGACAAAGCCTTAAAGAGCTGAAACTTTATCTTTCCATTTGGAGGATCTATATAACGTTTAAGTAGCTGGAATTCCACCTTTCCTCTCATTTAGAAGATCTGGACAGTCCCTAAGAAATATTTAGGCCCCTTGTTCGTTTTGGCCCTAATTAATCAATATATATTGGCAGGTGCTGCCAATAAATAGAGCTTCGGGCTCTGGATCTGCCTGGTGGACTAAAACAGCAGCTTAAAGTTAAACACTTGATCTTTGCCAGGCAGAGGGGGCTCCTCTCTCCTTTCCCATGGAAATAGGATCAGAGATCACATCTCAAATATGGCCCCAGCTGGAATTTCGTGCAACAATGACTTAACCATCAAAACTTCAGCCCCTGCTGATGTGCTCAGGTCACTCATCCAGCCACACCAGAAATTGGCTCAAGTACCAAGGGGGTTCTTGACACAGAGGGGTCACTTTTCTCACTTGGCACCCAGTGACACCAGAAGCATTGCACTGGAAAGGGTTATTATTGAAATAAAACTGATTTTAAGGTTCCTTGGAAATTCCTTGTTTCATGGACCTGGCGATAAACCTACCAAATAGTTTAATCATACACTGGAAAGGCAAGAACAGGCCAATAAAAAGGCAGCATATTGAGAAGGAGGGCAAAACAATGCCAGCAATCTGTGGTTCCAAAGTCAGAGCAAGAAAAAGCCTGGGCTCCACACTGATGGGGCAGCTCCCAGTGGGTACAAATGACACATTTCCAGCAGAGATCCTGGTGCTCAGCTGAAAAGAGACCTCCAGGCAACGTGTGTTGCTCCCTCAGACGACAAGAGAACAAAGCAGGACTTAACACAAGTGATTAAAAGAGGCAGACTAACATTTCTCACCCTCCTGCCCAGCTCAGCAGCTCGGGGTGATGAGAGGAGCTGGCTTGGGAAGCCAATTGGCCCTGTCATCTTTTAGGTTGTGTTTTTGCACAAAAGCTTATCCTGTACCATCTGTATGTTTTATTTTTTTGTTTAGCATATCAATCTCTTCTCCCTCCTTGTGCTTTGCTGGGTCCTGTTTGGTCCTGCAAGGCAATGCAGAGGGCAGGGAGGGATCCCACTGCTGGGAGCTGCTCCCTCCATCCCTCCATCCCTCCATCCCTCCATCCCTCCATCCCTCCACACTCCTGCCTTCAGCTCTGCTCCCACACAGCCAGACAAACAGCATTTCAGCTCACATTCTCCTCAGGGACATGTCTCTGTCCTCACACTCCTCATTGGTCCCTAGAATAAAATTTAAAATATTGTCATTTGTGTATTCTCACAAATGTTCAGGTGTGGAGTTAAAACACACACACACACACACACAAAGAGCTCATGTGTATTAGGACCAAATAAATTCATTTAGCTCTTCACGCATTCCATCTTTGATCAGGGTGTTTCTGCTGTGAGGATATTCAAATGAAATCAAAGCAAAAGAGATAAAAGCTGGCTGGCTGTGGTTGATCCAGCCATCCAGGGGGAAAGCAGGCACATGTTTTATTAGAGCATCTGGGCTGTGAGGAAGGCAAGCAGAGCGCTGAAGGCAGGAAGCTCCCCAGGACTGCACGGCTGGGATTGCTCCCTGGGCAGTGTCACCATCCCACTGAGACCTGTTCAGAGGAGGAGGGTAAAACCTCAGGAAACCATGTCCCTCCTGGAGAGGGTCCAGAGGAGGCCACAGAGATGCTCTGAGGGCTGGAGCCCCTCTGGAGCCAGGCTGGGGTTGCTGGGGGGTTCACCTGGAGAAGGGAAGGATCCAGGGAGACCTGAGAGCCCCTTGCAGGGCCTGAAGGGGCTCCAGGAGAGCTGGAGAAGGACTGGGGACAAGGCATGGAGGGACAGGACACGGGGAATGGCTTCCCAGTGCCAGAGGGCAGGGATGGATGGGATACTGGGAAGGGATTCCTCCCTGAGAGGGTGGGCAGGCCCTGGCACAGGTTGGGCAGAGAAGCTGTGGCTGCCCCATCCCTGGAAATGTGCAAAGCCAGGTTGGAGCCGCCTGGGCTGGTGGAAGGTGTCCCTGCCAATGGCAGGGGTGGCACTGGGTGGGCTTTAAGGTCCCTTCCAACCCAAACCACTCTGGGATTCTGTGGAACTTGTGCCAGTGCACAGAATTGTTGCCAAATGCAAATTATTGCCAAATTAACTCACTGACACCAACTTTCAGCTGCAGTGAGGCCACAACAGCAGCAGCAGTTCCTGAAACAACCCGGGATGGAGGAGGCAAAGGACAGGGTTTGGCATTCCAGAGTCCTCCCCTCTGCTGCTGAGGTCTGTGGGACAGGGTTGGAGCCTTAATATCCTTCTCTTCTCTCACATTCTTTTATAACTCAATTATCTCTTTTAGAAAGTACTTCTGAAGATTAACCACTGAGTGTGAGAATGATACAAATGCAACAGAAACAATAAAACAACAGTAGAAAAGTCATTTCACAAACATTGTGAATAGCTGGACTGTAAACTCGTGTCTTAATGACTCTCCCAGCACAGGAGAAGGAAAAAATATATATAATTGATATCCCATCTCAAAGGCAAAACCACAACATGCATTTAAAATCAGATCCAGCTCTCAATAAGCACCTTTCAAACAAATGGTAGGGCAGAAATGAGACGCTGTCATTGGACAGGCAATAGTTTACAATGACAAATATATTTCAGGAAAATCATCCTGTATTCCTTGGCAATCCATGAATCAGCCTGAGCTGGAAATCACTCCCTGCTCCCCAAAGTCAAAGTGTTAAATCCCTTCCCACTGGCACCAGAACTTCAAGGAGCTCGAATTAACTGTGAGTGTCCTTATAGTTGATTAAGCAAATTGTTAAGAAAAATAAAATACGCAATGTGGCACATTTCAATTTTAATTATCGGCTTTTCCTTGGCAAATTAAACAAGTAGCTCTTGCCCACGACCTTCCAAGGAAACAGCAGCCCCAGCCCTTGCTCTGCTCGTGGCTGTGGAGGAGGAGCCAGTCCAAGGCCATTGCAGCTGCTTTTAAAAGGACGCAGAGGCAAGCAAAAAAAAAATCATATAGTCAGTCTTGCTAAATTAGTTTACCTAAAATTGTATGTGTGAGTGATTTTAATCAAAATCTAATTTCCCCTCTTTTTAGAGTAACTGAAATGAGATTTTTCTAATTTACTTTTCGCGGTTCAAGTTTCTCATAATTCTTCTGTGGTCGTGACAGCCCCGTGAAAAGCGTCTGCTGCTACAAAGCATTAGAAAAAATTAGATTTTCAAATTGATGTGCTAAATTAAAAATGTTTAATGTTTCTCATCAAAGGCACAGGAGTGTGCACAGGGCCTTTGGTACAGTTAGAGGCACAAGACTTTTTTCATGTGTTTCTTTAATTCGTGGCGCAAGGCAACTCTGCTGTGAAAATTAACAAGCTACAAGCAAAAAGTGTTGTGAAATTGTGTCTGCAGAGAAACTACCTTTTAATTTCTTCCCCTCCCCGTCGCTGCTCTGACCTTAAGGATGTCAGAATAAAAATAGGTGCTGTGTTCTGTCTCTTACTAACTTTAGATGGAGTTGCACCCATTTCTTTCAGAGCATCTGGGCCTCTGGGCAATTTTAATTCTCTGGGCTTTACTTGCTAATTCCCATGTTTTATTATTTCTGTAAATTGACTCAAATTATTAATACATTCAAAGCTGGGCTTCTGACTTTGGCAGCTGCTGGTGAGGTGGCTCCGAGCTGGGCCTGCTGGAGCAGCTGCTGACTCTGGGTGTGTTTGAGGAGCTGCAGAAGAAAGGTTTGATTTACACCAGAGTCCTGGGGAACTGTGGATTGCCCAGCAGGACAAGGAGCTGGGAAACACCAGGATTCACCCTGGAGTGCCCTGCTGGCCCACCGGGAATGGGGGAGGTCCTGGAGGGAGCAGCTCCATGGCACTGCCCACAGGGATTCAGATTTTCCTTTCAAGGGGAGCAAACCAAACCCCAGCAATGCCCACTGGCCCCTGCCTTCAACCACGTCTTTGCAGCACTCCCAGCACTCAGTGCAAGCAGCAAATGAAAAGCACATTCAGGGTATTTGCATAAATGTAATTGCTTTGATTTAAATGCATTTCCTCTGCCGAGGCCAGGCACGAACAAAGGCTGCTGGTGAGACAAGTGCCACCAAAGAGAACACCACGTCTCTCTGAAGCCCAGGCTGTGCAGGCACGAACAAAAGGCTGTTCTGTTTCATGTCATCCTCAAACACCAAAGGGAACAGGCAGAGGAGGATCAGATCCTGTGTACAACAGATACAAGACCACTGAGCCACAGGCTGTCCCTGCAGGGAGGGAAGTGGCTTCTCCACCACCTTTCCAGGAGAAACCAGAGCTTGGGAATTTTCCCAAGAAATTCAGAGTTAATCCATTCTCAAGGGCTGTTTGCAGAGCAGGGGGCACAGCCCAAGCCCTGCTGTGTCCAAACACACCCAGTGCAGAACAGGGACAGCAGGACAACCTGCCAGGAAGGCTGTGCTGGAGAGGAGTGAGAGAGGAAGCAGAGCAGCAATGTCCTCTGTCTTTGCAGGAGTAGGGAATTCATCAGAACAACAACAGAAAAAAAGGGAATTATGGCAAGAAACAGGCTGGACCCTCTGCTAGAGAACAACTGAGTTGGACTCAATGATCTTTGGGGGATCCAACTCAGACCATGGTGTGATTGTGACCCCACTGCCCTCTCAGCCCCTGCTTTCCTACCAGGGGATCACCCAAGCCCTGAGCACACACTGTCCAAGCTGGGAGGGTCTCCATTCCATTCAGATTCATCAGCTGTAACCAAAAGTGCAGGGCCTGGATGCACAAACACCTCTGTCCAGCTGGATCCCCGTTTGGCAGCCATTCTCCATCCCTGCCTTCTGCTGATCACCAGGAATGCTGCATGTGCAGGGGGGCACAGCAGCAAAGCAAAAGCCAGGAGTGGCATTCACACGGATCACCAGGCACAGCCAGGGGTGAAACAGCAGCCCAGTATGTCAATAGTCCATCCAAGGATGCAGCTCCTACCTATAAAGCTGGTTCTTAAATAAGCTTTAACTTCTGGCTCCAAATTCAGTGCAAAGCCACGGCAGCTCAGCACAGTTTGTCTGACTCAGAGAGAGGGAGGGAGAGAAATACACACACTCTGCCATTCACAATCTGCACATCCTCCTGCTGGTAATAACTCTAATCTACTCATGGAAAGCCTCCTGGAACAGTGTTATCCTTCAGCAGGGTGAGAGAAAATCAACAGAGCCAGGCACGTGTCTGAGAGAGCAGCAGAACAGCGAGCTGGAAACCACAAAGTTCTGGTGACCCAGGGAATTCAAGGACAAAACATCTCCTGCCACCCTCCTGTCCCCCATGGGTCACTGACACACCCGTGGATGTGGGGGGCACATCCAGAGCTGACAGTTTTAGAACAAGCATCAATGATGACATTCAAAAGTGCACCTGAGGATAATTTGTAAGGTGTAGTAGCAGAAAATTAAACCCTGTAAAATACTGTCTGGCAAATTAAAACCCGTAATTGATTCTATCAGCTCATTTTCAAAATTAAGTGTTGCTAATTGCCCGAGACAGTGTTTGTTTGGTACAGCTACTGTATCTAACTGGCTGATCTAAGTTTACATTATTGACAGGCAACTGAGACAAAGTTGCGAAATGTTTGTTTTCCCGTCTCTTTCGCCCAGGATTTGCTCCCAGGATACGCAGAACAGGCATCAGGCCATCTCTGACCTTTCTGCTATCTAATTCCCATACGCAGCTGAATTTATCTGTGTGCAGAGATGTCAGAAGCTTAAACACATCCTCAAACTCCTGGAAAACCACAAAAGGGGATTAATCTACTGCAGCCCTGCATTCTGACAGCCACAAACACAACCTGCTCTCACAGTTCTGAACCTCTTCTGCCTTTAAAACCAGGCTGGGGCTCAGGAACTCCTGCCCAAGGACATTTGAACAATAAACCAGGAATCAGACCATTCCCATGCTCCATTATTTTCTACCCCACATTAAGAAATTAATTCAGTTTTGGTGCAAATTGCTTTGCACGACCCTGGCACGTTGATCAGGTTTCCAAATTCGAGCCCAAAAATACAAGACCAGCAGCTGGTCTGAGCCACACCTTGTGCAGGAGGTTTCACCCATGCCAAAGCCATCAGCAATTTCTCCTTTGCTCCAGCAGAGACAATGCTTTCCAACTGCTGAATTCTCCAATTAATGGCTTGCACCGGGCTCATTAAGTGCTCGGTGCAGATCAGGGCTCCTGTGAAAGCTGAAGGAGGGAAGGAAAGGGAGTCCCTGGAGGCCCCACAGGAACAGGATCTGCTCCCACAGGGAATTTCCCCCGTGAAAAGTCTCTCCAGCTTTCCATGGCCAAGCCAGGAGCGCCCAAACCTACAGGAATCAATAGTTGACATGGGAGAAGAAGTATGGATTAAGTTTGTAACTGTGTTTTGAGCACCAGGGGATGAATTATCCTAATTGGTGTATTAGTCTCAGTTACACAGAGTAATCACCACAGGCTGCCTCTGTTTTCATTAGAAATTTAATTAAGTTTATCAATGTTTAGCTTCTTTGGCCCTGTTTTCCACCACCTTCCCCAGGCTTTTCTTTGTTTAATCAATATTTTCAGAGAGATGGGAGGGAAATTCTTTTTCAGCTGCACCCTGCTTTTAATTTTTCACTTTTCTCTTGACACAAATCTGTTCAAAACAGGGGAGGTCGGGGATACCCTCACAGCCTCTGCTGCCTAAAGGTGCTCTGACACTTCAAGGCAGGAGGACACCAAGTTTTCAGTACTAAGGGTGAATCTACACTGGGCACAAGCATTTCTTTGAGATAAATAAGCTCAGGCCCATCGACTGATCAACCCATCAATACTGCAAAGCCCAAGCCTTGAACAAAGACAGGTGTTCAGATGTTCTTCATCCTGCCCACACATCTCAGTGCAGAGCAGCAGCTCCTTCACAAGTGTTTTCAGGACACAGTTCTGGAACAAGTCAGGCTTTTTTTTGGCTGCACAGACCTCCAGATTGAAACTGAGGGTAGTGGAGCTCCAAAGAGCTGCAAAGATAAGGCTGCCCCAGGTCTGTGCAGCAAGTGGGGAGTCTCCAGCCTTGGGGGAGCCATTCCTGATGAGGAAACAGGCGCTCTGGAAGCACTGGCTCTGACTTCTGCTCAGGATGCTTCTCCTCACACATTTCTTACCAGGATGTACTGCCAGCCACAGCCCTCACCCAGCCCTCACCAGTGGCTCTGATGCACCACCTTCCAACACAACCACCACGGGCACTGGGGCACTGGGTGGCTCCTCCCTGGGTGAAGCTCTCAAAGCCCTCCTTGCCACCAGCACAGCCTCAGGCACAAAGCAAACACTCCACGTTGCTGAGTGTGTGTCCTTGGTGTGAAAGGGGATTCACCCACTGAGGGATCCCAAACCACTTCACCCCAAGGAAGGGTTCCTGACTTGGAAAGACAGGCTTTCCCTTCGTTATGGTTAATATATTTCTCATTAGACAAATCTGCCAGAGCAACAATAAGGCTGGTTCATAAATCACTTTGCCCTTTCACTTTGCAGTCTTGGAGAACTTTCATCAAACAAGACATAAATGGGACCTGTAAGACAGGAGGTCAGAGCAACCCTAACTAGATATTAATATCTCTTCCTTAAGCTTATTTTAATAGCATATTTTAATAGCTTCTGTAAAACAATTACAGGTATTTCCTTCCTCCCCTTCTTCGTGGGGGTGTTTTTCAATCTCAAAGGGTGAGGAATGAAGTGAATAATTGGATTACTGGGGTTTATTGTTTGTGGTAGAGCAGAATCAAGAAAGGCCAGGAAGGATTTTGGCCTCCTTGTGTTTGGGCTGTGCACCAAACCTGATTGATTCCCATTCCAAATCTATTTCTTAGCATTTTGCTGGAAGTTTTCCAGGAGACCTTTCTGGAAAAAAATATTAAACAATTGTATCTTAATGCCACATTTTTGGCAGTTTCCACTAGCACTCCATGCAGACAAAAACACAACTGCATTTGCTCCTGGCTTGTTCAGCCAGATGCACATCTGAGTATTTCTGTATGACACTACATCAGTTATTTTACCACATCTGGGACAAAAATTATGAATCACAACACAACTGCTCCCTGAAACATCATCTTGGCTTCCACAGAAAGCACCTGCGAGCCAATTCTTCCCTGCTAGTGCAGTGGCAGACAAGTTCTTAAGTAAAACAAGAAAATGAAGGTGCCAAGAGTTTAATTCCTCCCAAACTTTATTGCCACAATCCCAAGTGTTGTTATTTAAAGATCCTGCTTATGCTCTCTCCGCCACTGGGGCCAATCCACCTTTATGTTTATTGGTGTTTCATTAAAAACTGGTATCTCCCCCAGAAAAATCAGAGGAAATTTGTTCCTGTGTTTCTGTGCAGCTGCTCCAGCCCCGTGGGGAAACCAGGAGCTAATCCCAGCCCTCGGGATGCCAGTGCAGGATCCATTTCCACAGGCTGAGCATTCCATGAGGAGAGCTGAGCTCCAGACCGGGGCTCTGGAATTCCTCTGCCTGTCTGCAGCTCAGCACAGCAGGAGGTGCCACGACAAAGGATTAATTTTCACTTCTGGTCGTTGTTAATGCTTAGTTGCACAAACTCCCCTTTTGTCACAGCCTGCTGCGATGCCATCCCACATCTCCACCTGTTTCTCTCAGTCTCTACCGCTTTTCCAGGGGAAAAAAATTCACCCCCTTATTTATCTCAACCTTTCTGTTGTGCATGGACAACTTAGGGGCTGCTTCCATCTTCATGAGTCATTTATCTCTAGATTTACTGCCCAGCTCCATCTCTTTGCTCTCTCCCACGCTCGGTGTTTCCTCCCCAGGAGGACCAACACTAAACCAGCCCAATGCCAGGAATAAATCTGACAAATAGCTCTGTCCCTCTGACCTCCTCTCCAGTGTTGTTTCTGGAGCTCATTAAGATGTAAGAGCTCAGGAAACCTCACTCTGGTGTAAATGCTCTCACTTAGGGGCAGGTGTGTATCAGATCCTGCCAACTTCCCCATGGGCTTTCATTTGGAGTGCTTGAATTTGTAGAATTGCTTGAATTAGAACAAATCAGAAAGACCTTTTGGCTTCATAAGGATGTAAATAATGTGTGTCTAAGCAGGATGGAAGAGTCTTCCTCCAGGCACAGCAGCAGCAGTTATTACTCATCCATTTCCCCCCTATTTTTCTTTTTATTTAGCTTCTCTTCATCAGTTTTTAATGCAGATTCCTGTAGAATTTATGGCAGTACCTTGCACATCCACATGCTTGAGACACCCTCACACTTTTGGTTTGCAGGTTACAGTTTTCCTGCACATTTCAACCAGTCTGTCACTCCCCCACCTGGCTTAAAACTGGGCCTGGGGTAATAAAGCATTAATTAAATGCTAGCATAAAACTATTCTTTGATAACCAGTGTCTTTTAGTAGGAGAGTTAAGTTTGACTTTCAGAGTTACCAGAAAAGGGGAGGAAGTGACTGAGCTCTCTTGCAGTTTTGATTCCAAGTCAGAAACCACAATCAGCTGTCAAAGGACTGGTAGGGGAGTTATCACACAGGGATAAAAGGGTGGGAGTGGAGGAAGATCTCCCTTGCTCAGGAATGTTTGTACATTTTAAGTGACAGCTTGAAATGTTACAGGGAAAATGCTTGACTGAATCTTGCATTAACTTCTCCCTTCAGTTCTAATAAAAAGGCTGGTGAGCAGAATGTCCTGACAATGCTGCCATTACAGTCATTGGGTCACAAATTTAAAGCTTGTACTTTCAATTAAAAGCAATTAGACAGAGCACAGTAAATACTCAGTCCATGAACCTTCCAGGACTCTACAGGCAGAGAAAGCCTTGCTTGTCTTTTACACCTCTCCCTTTGTAAAAATAAAACGGCTATTTTAACCTTTGGTAGAGACTTCATATTCATAGATTCATATATATATATTAATAACAATGGGAAAAATAACAATTTTCTTGGAATGGGATTAACAATTGCTTGGGTTTATTAAAAGACAGCAAGAGAAATGGTTCCAAAGGAAGGAGCTTCACTGCTGAGGTTTTTTCCCAGTAACACTCAGCCATCAGGAGCTCATTGAAGCCTTTGGGGGGGATTTCCCTCCACACCTCACCCACAGCCCCAAACTTTATATTTTATATCCCATAAAGTCTATACTTTATGGGATACAGGTCACATTCACACCTCCCTCCAAACACTGCTCATCTGACCTACCTGACACAAATAAAGGAGTCTCCTTACCACCTAACACCTCCAGGAGACACCTAAACCCTTCAGCCCCACCTTCCATAACCTCATGAACACGTTTCTCCAAAGTATTGAGGAGCTTTAGGGCCCTGAAGGTCTGAAATGAAACCTGAGTCAGAAACTTCTGCCCAGTTTTATCACTGGCAATGATTCGTGGGCTGTTCAAGAGGCAAACAGTTCCCCTTGAGTGCTGGACAGCAGTGCTTAATTCATGTTTGTGGCTCATTTCTGATGCCCTCCCTCCCCAGCTATTTTTGTCCTTTACAAATGTGGCTGCAATTTAGCAATCTATTGACTTCATGATTTTTTATTTTCATTTTTTCTTTTTTTTTTTTTCATAAACACACTGTCTGCTGGCTGTATAATTCAAATTCACACATAAACTGTGAGCTGTTTGCTTTAGCAACAGCTATAATTTAACAGAACCTCAGCAGAAAGCCATTCAGTGCCATCTCCCTGTAAAGGGTAATTTAGCCTGGCTGTGCAATCTTCCTCCCTGCCACTGGAATAGGGGAGCTTGTTTGCTAAATAATCATCCTGGAGTTTTGCTCAAAGCACCAGTTTTATGCAGAGTTGGGGGCTTTGTGTCCTCCCCCTCCTTCTCCCCCCCTGCCACACATAAAAGTTTCCAAGCTAAATGAACACTCTTTGGAAAGCTATTACTGCCATGTAGTTTTCATTTGGAAATGTCACAATAAAGCAATGTTCTTTGATGCTGAGCAGCACAACAGGTTACAACATGATAAAAACAGCAAGGAAGATAAATGATGCATTAGGGGGGTCTAAAGGGCAAGAAAATTACACTTTTTAAAGCCTGAGGGTTGGGTTTTTTTAACTCCCCCTCTTCTCTGTGCCCTCAGCCCTGCCTGGGGAGGGTGTTTGTGGTGGAAAGGGGCAGAAAAGGCAGCTGGTTTGGGTGAGGATCCTCTGCCTCAGGCCAGGGATGGTGTCCTGAGGGGGCTGTGGTGGGGCAGGTCTGTGATGACTATTTTTAAGTTGTTTTAATTTTAATTTGTGTGGTATTTTTGGGGTGTGTTGTCACCATGATGCTGAGGCTGCGAGGGCAGTGGTGCCTTGGCAAGAAGCGCCTGCACCCCTGGCAAATAACTCCATAAAATCAGAGTCTCCCAAGGGATCCCCAAGAGAGTTTAAACTCCACATCCTGCAAAAACAGGAGCAGTTCAAGCAGTGGAAATTAAGGAAGTGTTGAAGGAGAAGAGCTGCTACTTTGGGGGCAGTTTAAACCTCAAAAGTCATCTTTGGCTGAGGGTTTTTTGGCCAAGAGAGGGCTGTGTAGCAGCTTTTTGGGTGGAGAGGAGGGAATCAGTGGGTTTGGGTGATGGTCTGTAGTGTCAAAAGGAGCAGTCAATAGCAAGAGTGACAAAAATAATGGGTTTGGGAGCTGAGGGGTCTCTGCTGGCTTCAAAACCAACTCCTGCTTAAAACCTCAAGTATCTGGATGCTGCTAGAACAGAAATCATGAGTGTGCTGCACCGTGGCTGAGGTTCTGTGGAGTGTGTGGCTCCAGGGCATGTTTAATCCTGCAGTTCTCAGGGTGCTAAACGAAGCCAGGGGGGTTCTGAGTGATGAGTCTTGTTCCAAACTCTAATTTCCCTTCTTCTGAGGTAAAGAGTAATCCCCTCCTGCTCTCATTGCAAAAGCAGCAGCAGGCTTTGCTGTCTCAATTTCTAACACTGAGGACTCCTGGCAACCTTTCAGCAATAAAGCTTTGCAGGAGGCTCACGTGGAAGGGAAAGGGAATAAAACCCCTCAGAACAACCTTGAAAATCTACTGTCAATGCAAAGGTTATGCAACTCAAAGGCCAGGCAACAGGGATTGTGAGTTACTCAAATGTCTAAGCTGACTATTGAAAAGCTTGTTGTGCCAAAGACTGCAGAAAGATGCTTCCCCTTCCCCGTGTCCTGGGAATAGTAAAGATTGTAAGAGCTCACTTCTCTATCTGGTATTTCCTGACCTTTGCATCCTTCTCTATGTGAACAGCAGAGATCAAGCTAAAGATGTGGGAGAGCTCTCAGATGAGCAGGTTGTTTAGTCTGAAAATCATGTCACATCAGAGCTTTATCTTGTGCTTTAATATGGTTCCAACCTTGACTCTGTCACTTTGATTTTTACCTGTCTCTTTTTTTGTTTTGTGTTGTTTTGCTAGTCCTGATTGACCCAGAGTCTGTAGCAGTTCTTGAAAGGAGGGAAAAAGTGTTTGATAATTGCTGAGTTTTGCCATTTCATGCTGTGAAGAAGTGCTTTAAAACAACAAAAGCTGCAGTAGAGTTTGCTGGGGAAAGACTTTGATCATTGTGGAAATCTGCTACTTTAATGGGAGAACTCTGAAATGAGAACCCCAAAATACTTAAAATGAGGGAAGAGCTGAATGCAACTCCATTGATATTGTTTATCTGCACAGTTTCCTTTCTGCTGGTTTTTAGTTCACTGGAAAGTGAAAGTCTCTTTCCAAGTGCTCAGGAGGAAAAGCACTTAATGTGTTTTGCTGGTTAAATGGCTGAGACTTTTCCCATAGCCAATACATCACTTCCCTCCCTTCCTTCTGTGCGCAGCTCTTGACTTGTCCTGGATCACAACTGCCTTGTTTCTTTGTGTTGGCCGGGAAGGAGGAGGCTCCAGCTGTGCAGCTGGGGCTGTGTGAGGGATTTGTCATGGTTAGAGACACTTTTATACTTCCTTAATGCACTTAACTGTGCTCACACTGCTGGGGCCATTCGTCTTGTTAAGTGAGGTTTTAGCCCTGTGCATGGAACACAGATTTACCTCTGGGATGGCTCTTGTGGGTGTTTCATGCTTTTCACCAGAGGTTTTGCAGCTGACTGCTTGGGATTTAATGCCACCAGTGCCAATAGCCATAAAGCCAAGCTGAGGAAGGATGCTGGTGACTTGGGGCTCCTTCAAGCAGCGTGTGATGGCCAGTGACTGTGTCTCCCATCCCTGCAGGCATTACAGCAGTGACAGCATGTGAATGTTGTATTTTGTTGGTGGTGGTGGGGAAAAACAGCAAACACCAAAAGCTCTGCTGGGTCAGTTTAGGAAAAGAGGAAGGTCTTGTGTGTCTTGGGTGTTCTACTTGTCACAGAAAAAAATTTGACTCAATTTTGTCTCAACAGCCTGGTCTAGAGGAGGTGGAATGGGACGAGCTTTAAGGTCCCTTCCAACCCGCACCATTTCATGATCCTGTGACTCTTACAGTGCTCAAACCTCATTGGTATCTCAGATTGACACCTCTCAAATCTCCCTGACCTACCTAAATCACCCTGGTGTATGTGAGACAGCCCCCCAAGGTTTTACCACAAAGTGAGAGCAAAAACTCTGAAAAAGCTGAAGGATTTCAGAATCTCAGGGAGTGCCTCTGGTGTTAAAATGTCTAATTTCTTCCACGGTGTTTGACTTTGAACTAACACGGTCACAACATTGGTTTTAGTTGTACTTGGATCTTACAGGTAGATCCAGGGGGTGGAAAAGCAGCATTTCTCCAAGCCCAATGTTAATTAGAACCCCCCGAGGTTGCCAGGAAACCTTATCTGAAGTGAGTGCACAGCAATCAGGCTGGATGCTGATATTAAAGACATGCTGAGGAGATTTTCTTTGTCTTCCTCGTCCTCTCCTGGCTGTGATAGGAGATTGATTTATATGAAGCCACGTCAGTTTGAGGTTTGGGAAGGAATCATCCCTCCTTTGAAGTGTCCTGGAAGTGCAATAAGGGGTGGGCAGAACGTTGCCTTTTGTCACATCTAGTTTGTGAAAGAAGGGGTCATGCTGACAACTCCCTTATTAAATTGAATCCCTTATTTGCTAATCCTGCCAACGCCTTTGACTGAAAGCTTTGGGGGTTTTAAACAGCTTGTACCTCTAATGAAGAACCATAAAGAAGGGTAATTTTTTTTTCATTTAATCCTTTCCAAAGAAGTGTGACTTGACTTGCTCTAAGTCAACAAGCTTTTATTACCCTGTCCTAAATGAGCAGTCACAGAATATGAATGTGAGTGTTTACACCCAAAGTCAGGTTTTGACTGTGGTCAAGTGCTTTAAAAACACACACACAGGAAGGGACTGTGAGGGCATTGCTATAAGGTGGAACAGAGTCCTGCTTGGAAGTGATAAAAAGGACCCAAGAAAAGAGGACACTCTAAGTGTAGCTGCCACCCTGACAGAGGGGTGGCTTTTGAAGAGGATGAAAGGGACACTTGTTCCACTCCACATCTGGGAGTCTTGAGTTCTAAATGCTGCTGGAACAAGTGGCTCTTCTGTACACCGGATGCACTTAACTGTGCTGTTAGAAATGTGGGTGCCTGGAGAGACAAGTGGCCTCGTGCTTTGCTCCAGGATCTGGCAAAAGTTGATGCTGAATTGTGATTTAAGAAACCACGTCCTGTTTTTCCAGCCTGCTGCTGCTGGAGAAGCCCTCACTGCTGGAATGTCCTGCCACAGGCATGCACAAATCCCAGGCTTTCCTGAATTGTGGGTGACTTTGGTAATGTGGGACACTGTGGGTGACAACTACAGCAGGAATCTGATATAAAGATATCAAAGATGGGGCTCTTGGGCGTGCCAGAGACCTCCTCCTCCTCCTCCTCCTCCTCCTCCTCCTTGTTATTTGGCCTGAGTTCAGGCAGGAGGGAGGACTGTCCAGCACTTTAATTCCACTTTTTCCTACAAGACAGAAACGCTCAGAGGTTGAAGCAGCTCGGAAGTCTCGATGGTTGGGTATTGATCTGGAACTCCTGGGCAGGACAGGAAGCAGCACATTGACACAAGCAAACATACCTTGTGCAGCAAATGGGTTATTGATGATCTGCCCACAATGAAGTCATGGGGGTGACCTCAGTGCCCTGACTTCCAGCATTTCTCTCCCTGCAGTGTTCAAAGGGCAGAAATAACCCATTCATTTCATGCTGGAGCTGGGGGAATTACCTCTTTGGGTTTGTTTGTCGTGTCAGCTTTGTTAATTATCCAAAGAGCTTTCTTGATAGTTGTTATTACAGCAATTTTATGCTTTCAGGACTGGAGGCCAGAGCTCGGTAAACAAAAGAATTTATGGGTCTGTTTGCACTGCTCTCAAACCTGGGTTTTCTCATCCTGTGGATGTGCCTGGGGAGGGAGCAGGGGAGATTAAGGCCATTCCCAGCAGGTGTGTGGAGGGGATGCTGCGTGGAAGCTTCATCTGATGTCTGTTTTCCCTTTCCTACATGGAGAACTCTCCCTCTGAAACCACTCAAGCCAGGACTTTGGGCAGCTGCTCTCCGTGTAAAAATAAGTGTTTGTTGTCACCCTGTTTTCCTCCTCCCTCTGAAGAGCCATGGCTGTTGTTAACATCAGTAACCACAGGAGCTCCTTGTTCTCGACCTGCCTCAGAGCATCAAAAGCTCACCTCTTAATATTAGGGATAAACTGGCACTTCACACGTGCTGCCAGCAGAAAATACTGTTTAATATTTGCTGGGAAGAGCTGTTGTTCCCCTGGGGAGCCTGGTGCTTGAGAGGCATCCAGCCCTGCTGTTCCCAGAGAGAAATCCTGCAGCATCCCAAAATATGAGAGTGTGTTTCTACTCAAAACAATCTATCCCTGGCTTTGTACATCCCAGGAATGATGCACAACACCACTGCAAACATGTTGTTTCCTCTGTTAAAGAAACATCCAGGAGGGAAAAACATCCAAAGGCCTTTCTTTTCACCTGAGATCTTCAGGGAGGGGCTGTGTCTGGGAGTCACAGTTGTTGTTGTGAAAATTCCAAGCTGAATTCTGGATCCTGATTCTCACTTGGATTTATCACACCCCACCACACTGGTCCGAGGAAAGAATTGTTTACAGCCAATTTAAGGTTTTTAATGCATCTAGAGAGGTGTAAAGTAATTTTGGGCTAAATAGAAATCAATCCCAGTCTATCCAGAGATCAAAATTACACCTGTGCTCTATGCCTGGCATAATTTTGTGTATGCAGTGCTGTGAACCTGCTGCTTTGTTCATCCTAACTAGGGGAAAATTAGCAGATTTGAGGTCAGGTGTGAAGCTGCTCAGCTAAATGGCTTTAGGATGGGCTTGTGTCTGTAGGAATTTTGAAAGCAGCTGCAACTTGGGTGGGTAATTCAGGCTTGACTGGGTACAGAGGGCTTTTTTGGGGTTCACACCTGAGCCCTGCCAGGCAAGAGCCTCGTGCCAGGGCAAGCTGGGCACCTGAGCTGGTTGAGCAGGGTTGACAGGGCTCTGCTGGGGCAGGGCAAGCTCTGCCCCATTGTGGGGCCCTCCTTGGTGCCAGTCCTTCCCCCTGCAGCTCTGGGACAGTCTTGGTTTGTTCTGCAAGGAGCTCTGGGGAGGGAGAAGGCGAAGCTGCACAGACCTGACGCTGCTTCAGATCTTGATCGGCCCTCAGAAGAATTTGAAATGCTTTGACTTCAATGCTGAAGTGAATTTTGTAATGGTAATTTCTTTTTCAAAATAAAAGCCTTTTGTGTGTGAAAGTGGAATAATAACACTTAAAGTTTCCTTTTTCTTTTTTCTTCCCAAAAGACCTTTTCAAAACCATGTCAATGAACCTTTCTGATAGAAGTAGCCACGGAAAAGCTCAGTGTTTTGAACAGAATATCCCAACAGGTCCATGTGGGAGATCTGACATCAATTCAGCCCTTTGATACAGCCATTAACCAATGAAGACCTCTTTATTCTGCCTCCAAATAGCTCTTAAAAGACAGTCTTTTTGAATGCCACCAAATTATTTCCCTTCATTGTGGTCCTGATTTATTCCCAGCTCATGATCAGACCGAGAAAGGAGAACTTGAAGCCTCCCTAATTGGCTGGCCAGGCCAGGCCTGACTCCTTTCTCCTCCAAGTCTAATTTGCATTTGGAGTTGTCCTTGGAAATCAAGTGAGGAGTTCTCTGTGTGGCAGCTGATGGAGCCTTGGGTTCCTGTCCCATCTCCTCTAATCACTCCTGTTACAATGGAAGCCTTGAAATCACAACTTCACTTTTCTTTAATTGCCAATTGCAGTGCAGGACGTGGCCTCTTGTGCGTCTGTATTTCGTGGTATCAGTGCGAGGTCTCTTCAGGCACAGCTGACACAGGAACAGGGTTGTATTTAGCAGGGAAAAAATGAGGGTTTAGTTTTATATTTTTATATTATGCTACATTGACTGCTACCTGCTGGACTCTTTGGTAACGATGAATGATTTATAATTTATGGCTTGCTGTAAGTTTTAGGGGGGGTTACACCTCAGCTTTGTGCTGCAGGGCCCCTTTGGAGTGGTCCTGATGCTGACACCTTGTTGAGGAGCATGGTCCCGATTCCAGCCTGCCTTTTTGGGTAGTCCAACCTTTCCAAGTACATTTTCTGGCAATGAAAGAATATTTCCAGCCTTGGAGGCACAGGGGCTGGTTCTGCTGCAGCTGCAATGAGTGCAAGGCTCACATTCCTGAACTGGTACCTAAATTTCCCTGGGAAATGCCATGTCCAAGCTCCTGTCAGGGAATTGCCAAAACCCTGAGTAGAACTGAGTGACCCACACAGGGTTGGATATAAAAGATCTGGTCCTCTGCAATCCCAGGTCAGTGTGGGATGGAGGGATCTGTTTTCAATGGATCTGCACAAAGACAGTGGAGATTTTGGGGCCCCTCTGCATATCTTGCCAATGGTAAATTCATATAAACTCCACAGAAATCCTTCCCTGCCTTGAGCTGATGGAAATGAGGAGGGTCCCAGATGGGCCGGTTGGCACTTGGGGTCCCAGGAGGTTGATCTGGCTTCATTATAAGAAGTTTAGTTTATTTTTAGTCCGTAGTTTTGTTTTGCTGCAGGAAAATATTTTTAATTTATATAGCTGGGAGTTTAACTAACATATTGACTTGTGCTCTCTGTTCATGAAAAAACAGGTTCTGTTGGAATCCAAGCACACTAATGATTGACACTAATTGTTTCCAGTCAGGTAGTGAATTTTCTGGATAATGCTTATCTGAATAGATGTAGGTGCAGATAAGAGGGGGCAATCAGGCAGCAGTCACTGAGGCAGCAGTGTCTTTTTCATAAAAGGTCAAAATCATTTGTGGTGACTTTTATTTTAAATGGTGTGTTTACTGTTGGCGAAACCATCCCAACAAGAGTTTAATAAAGGTATCTTAATCCTCTGGGGATTACTGAGGTGGAAGGATGTGTTTCTTGCATCCTCTGCCAGACTGATCCCTCTGGGGGGGACCTGCATTGACTTCTCCATGTCTTTAAAACACGTGCTGTGTCCCTCAGCTGCCCTGGGAGCTGCTGGGCCTTGATAGCCATCAAATCTCTATCCCTGAGTGCTGCCCTCTGCCTTTGTGGAGGCAGCTCCTTCATTTCTGATGCCATGCAGACCCTTGGCACTACTTTAGAGCTAAAGGTCTGTGTGAGGAAGGTCGAGGGGGCAAAACTTCCCTTGACCTTATTAAGTCACGTTATTTCATGTCTTTTAATTGCTCAGACTGTTTTTCACCCTGGAGTTCAGTCTCATGGCTACCTGAAACAGGGTTTGGATGCCTGATCAATAATTGTAGGGGCAGCACAGCCCCAGGGGGTTTGCAAACAGCTGAGGGGGGGATGTGGGGAAAGCCTTGATGCCTTCTTGCTTTGCAGTCTAATTATTGAAGCAAGCTGAGCTCCCATGATTTACCCAACCCCTGTGAGCAGCCAGGCAGATTTAGAGCCATTTGGAGAGGGGGAGAAACATGGTTTGAGCTCGTTGAGGATGGGGAATACAGGCAAATCCAGGAGCGAGCTGACCAGCAGCTTTGTGCTGGTGTCGACTGTGAGGAACAAGCCCAGCAATAATGAAAGCTGCCATTATAAATCTGCTGCTTATTGCTTACAGCTTCGGGCTGACTGAAAATCAACTTCCATTAGCTCCATATTAGGGGATTGTTTCTTCTGGATTTGATTACCAGGATGAATATATTTGAAATCTGCATTTCCATATAGATGGAACTTCTCTCTCATAACCCTGCTGCGTTCCTGAGGAGGCAAAGGAGCTCAGGGCTGATTGTTCCTGAAGGAAGAGCTGCAGCACAGGCCTGGGAGAACGTGGAGGGGAGGCTTTAGGAGGGAATAAGCTCTCTGGAATGAGCCTGCCAGGCACTGCTCTGCAATTGCTTTTACTTGTCTTGGCCCAGTGACTGTAGTTTTTATGTGAAATGGGTACCCTTATCCTCAGCCCTGCCTTTGGGTGAGTGAGGGGACACATGAAGCAAAGGATTGTGAACTCAGCTGGTCCAGAGGAGAAGGAACTGAGGCAGAGATGAGGGTTTTCAGCCTCTCTAATCTCTCTGCAGGCTGTAGTTTCCAGCTGGCACCATAACTGAGATTTCCCAGGTTCTGGTCCCTCTCTGGCATAGTGGGAGAGCTCCAGGTGAGCTGTTTTACCACAGGGTCTGTTGTAACACCAAGGTGACAGCTCCTCTGTGAAATTTTGGCACCTGCAGGCAATGTCTGTGTCCAGCAGCCTGTGCCAAATCCCATTTCTTCCCGTGTTCCCCCTGCTACAAACACCTCCCACCCCCAGGTTTTTAATGGCAAGTAGAAAATTGCTCCATTAGCAGAACAAGGGGAAGTTAATCCCTTTCAGCACCAGTTTATGGCTGTGAAAACTTTGATTTGAATATGCAAGAACAGGTTGGAAAAAATTAAGTGCAATCAAGGAAAAGTAGAATTACTGCAAATTGATTGCCCCCCTCCCTTCCTTTTTGTACTGATTTTATACCTCTCTGATGTTGCTGGAATGAGTTGGATTCGAGGGGAAGTTCCCACTGGAGAAGGGGGAATTCAGCTTGAAGGTTTTTAGGGCGCATGTTGGTGGGTAGTGATGCTCCCATCTCTTGAGAATCAGGACTTAATACAGTGCTGGTCTGCCTTTGTGTTCCCACCTAAACCCTCCAAAGGGCTTCAGGGAACTTACATTTCAGTGTTTTATTTGGGGATTAATAACACAGTGATTTATATTCCCTTTCAAACTGCATGTCAGCATCCAGAGGAGCTGAAGCTGCAGCTGCCAAGGGGCACCATCCAAACCCACTGTGGGTGTGTGTTTGTTCCTGGGTGTCACAGCAGTTTGTCCCTTTCTGGCAGGGACCTGTGAACACTTGGGGTTTGACATTCAGTGTTTCAGGACTGAAAGTGTCAAATCCAGCTTTGCTGGAGGTTGATTTCTATTTCTTGCCGGGATATGCCAGGTCCTCAGGTTTATTTGCAATGGATAATTCTCCTCTGTTTAGTGCATTCCCCTCTTGCACTGGGCTTGGAGATGAAGGTGTAACAGAGCGGGGGGGAGAAGCTGAAACACGCTTTGCCAGGCAATGCTTTCTCTTTGAAACAAGGAGCCTTGTGTTGCTGGTCCTTTGCTGCCTCATGGCATCAAATATTCATTGCATGTCTGCATTTTGATTGTGGTGCTGAGACACAAGGAGACATGATGTTGCTCTAAGCCAGCAAACCCACGGAGCTGTCAGAAAGGAGGCCTGGGCTGTGTGGAGCTTTCCTGGGAAGCAGCACTTAACAGGAATGTCTGGTTTTGTAAGGAATGAGCCTTGGAAAAACGGGGTGGCCTGAGAGGAGATGAAGTTTTTATGAAATACAAGGTATTAGGCTTGAAGATGTAAAATCCCAGTCAGTTTGTAGATGGGGGAAGGAAGAGCAATTGAATGTGCAGTACAACAGACTGCATAATAAAGAGCCACAGGTACATAACCTGTTAACCCTGAGCTGCTGGCAGCTCCACAGACTGCATAATAAAGGGCCTTGCTGCATTTCCTTGGGTTATTGCTGCTGTAACAGACTGCAGGTAATAAACAGGCCCAGGGATATTACGTTCACCTCTCTCTAGAAAGAGGGGGAAATGTTATTTTTCCCTCCCACTATTCTTGGCTCACGCTGGGCTGCAGCAAAATGGCCTTGATTTGATGCTTTGTCAGTTTAGCCCAGGTCAGTAAAGACTAAATGTGCTTTCCTCATGACAGCTGTTTTGGGACTGATGGGAAGGCTCTGGGGAGTGATCAAGACCTTTGATTTGAAGGGTGTCCACACTGTCAGAAGCACCAGCAGAACAGCAATGTGTCCCTGGACCACCAAAGCAGCTGCACCCTCTGTTTCCTTCCAGTGGGGCTGGGGTTTGGCTGCTTTTAGGGATGCTTTGGGTGTGTTTTTAGGAGGGGCAGGGATTTGCTGCCAGAGCTGATGCTGTCCCAGTCCTGAGACTAAACCATGGCCATCAGTCCCTGGGCTGTCATTCTGCTACTTCCATGGGAACTGCAGGAAAAAGTTCCTGCCCTTTAGGTTTTTTTAGTGCTCTTTTTACTGGAGCAGACTCGTGTGTTCACCCCAGGTCCTGGAGCTGCCCCTGCCTTCACACTCCCTGGAGAAACCCTGGGGAGAGCTGTGTGCCCAGGGGAAGGTCTGTCACTGATCAGAGTCATTGTCAATATTATCCCAGCTAATTCCCCTGATAATTACTTGATTTGTTAGCTCAACTTGAAGTATGAAAATGTAAGAAGGCATTTGCCCTGACAGTTTTATAGGCACATAAACTTGTAAGGAACATCCTCACAGAATTGTGTATTTGGCCTTTATCATAAGTAATTACTCTGGACAACTGAGGAATATTTATTAGGGCACATTCAACTCCAGACTTGGTCAGGAAACAGCTAACTCTGTCTGTCAGTGTCCTGGGAGGGAGGAATTGTCACTCCTGGCAGAGGAAAGCCCAAACAGGGGCTCACCTGGGGAAGAAGGGACAGGGAAACTGCTTTTTAACCCAAGTTGCTGATGTCAAACCACCTTCACGACCCAGGATTAGGTGTTAGGGTTTAATTCCAGAATCTGACATCTCCTTCCCTTTGCAAAAAGGCTGAGAACGTTAATCTTTCCCTTCTGAAATCCTGAATATGCGAGACAGGGATAAGGTTCCTAAATCTGACTTCTGGGTGAATATTTATGTTTAGGCCACAGCTTTTCGTCTCCCTTGCTGCCACAGTTTTTGTAGAGTGGCACAAGAGGGCCCGTGGAAAAGGTCCTGTGTCATCCTCCTGAAATAAATAACATCTGCAGAGGAATCACTGGAGAAGGAAAGGGATCTGCATCCTTTTAAAACCTCAGAGCAGTTGTGTGGGGGGTAGTTTTGCTGGAAGAGGATTTGAGGAGCTGTTTCAGCTCCCTGATCAATAGGAAATCAGCAGAGGGAAGAAAATGAACCCGTGGCACTCGATAGCCATGCCCAGCACCCGTGGTGTTCTCATTGCCAGGTGATAAATGGGAAAGTGAACAGACAACAGATCAAATGAGGACTGGAGATCCCCTGCTGGAGGGACAATCATTGTCTGGCTGTTTCTGTCCTAAAGAACTCGAGGTTGAGCCTCACTTTAAGGTACAATCCTGTGGATGTGCAGCAAGGCCAGTCTCAGTGCTGGGAGGGTGTAGTCTGAGTTTTAGTAAAGCTCCTCTTTTATCTGCGTTGGGTAAAACCTCTTGCCCAAGGGGTGCACTTGGAGACGGCTCTCAAAGGGTCCAAAATCTCTGATTCTGGACTGAGGTGTGTTACTGTCCTGGGGGACGAAGCAGGGCAGGGTCACTCACCACTGTTTCGAGAAGGTTTGATGCTTTCTCTGTGCTCACTGAAATAGGGACAAAAGTTACCTTGATGCGGGGGAAATCTTGGCCATGAGGCTCAGTCTGACCCTGGAGAATAAAGCTGGGTGAGTGCTGAGACAGCAGCAGGGGGGCCAAGCTGTGTGTTCCACACCTCTTGTTGTACCCTGTGCTCAGTGGTTAGCAAAGTTACTCTGAACCAGCTGGGAAAGACTTAAGCCCAAGCCAAAATGTTCTCTGCTGTAGCTCAGGAGGCTGGTCTGGTTTTCATGAAAAACTGCTGCAGAGATGGGTTGGTTTGGGGTTATTCCCCTTCCTCCAGCTCTTCCTGCCCATGGGCACCCTCAGCAATGAGTGCCCAGTGAACAGAGCAGCAGCCCTGGGGTCTCCTTCCTGGCTCTCTGTGACACAAGTGTCCCTTCCCAGACCTCTTTGGCTGCAGCATCTCTTCTCTCTGGCTGGTTTTCTGCTCTGCTACAGGACCTTTCACTGGAGGGTGGTGGTGCAGGGCCAGCCCCAAGCCAGGGTTTGGGTGGCTGGGGAGATGCTTTCCTGTGGACTAGAGTGCTCCAGCTCCCCTCCTGCTCTGGAATTTGGAGTCAGAACATCAGGGGTGGGACTGGGATGTTTCCTCTAACTCCTCTGGGGCTCTGGCAACCAAAGCTGGCCGAGGGCTGGTTCCTTTGTGCCTGGTGGAACAGCTTCAGTTCCACCCAGAGGGGATTTCTCCCAGAATTTGGAGGGGCATTTGAGAGAACAAAATGGATGTTGCTGATTTGTTCCTGCTGCATCCCCAAGGGCCCTGAGGATGAGGCAGGTGAGGCAGCACAGGCAGGATGTGGTGTCTGAGCCCTCAGCCCTCCTCCTTTAACCTTCCCCCAGTGTTGCCTCGAGGGGATAAGTGTCAAGCACTTCCTTGAGTGTCCATGTCCAGTAACTGGGGATGGCATATAAATTCATCAAGGAAAAGCCAAAGTGAGGTGCTAATTAAAACTTCCTGCTCTGCAGCTGAATGACAGCTGTTGGAATTGAAATGATTGCCTCCTGGAGAGAGCAAACAGCCAGGGTTTGGTGCTGACCAAGGCAAGACTTCTGGGACTCAGATACAAACCTGCTTCTCCTGAGGATCTATTTCAGTTCTTTCCTTGCAGCATCTCTATAATAGAAAAGTCCAACCTCTCTCTTCAGCTGTTCCCTCTTGCAATTAGTTTTCTAGAAGCAAAAGCAACTGAGACATTGAATTTCCAAACTATTATACGTGCCTTCGTGGCAAAGCAGGGGGTTTCACACTTAAAAGAAAGGCATTAGCTGAGCTTATTTTTTTTCTAAGTGCTTAAAACTCCTGTAGAACTTGAACTGAACAACCTTGGCTTGGAGAAAAGCTGCTTGAAGTCACAGAAGGATTTAACTTTTCAGCTTGAGCCAGGATGTTGTAGGGTTTCCTTTTCCAGAGGCTGGATGTTGGATATTTCCTGAAAGTTGTATATTTTACAGGAAAGCAACTGATCCGTTTTATTTTGTTTTGTCAAAGTAGAGGGAAAACATATAAATAAACTATGTGAAAGTTTATCTACAGCACCACATTATGACAATAATCTTCTATTTCTGACCAGCCATGGTTTCCATTACCACCTTTACCCAACAGGAGAGAGAATTTTAAGCTCAGACAAAGTGTTTTTAGAAAAATAGAAGTAGATATGAGGTGCTGTTATTTGAGGACACCGACATGGCTTTTGAAGCTGAGAACAAAACACCTGGGTGGAGGAAAAAGGCTATGAAAATGAGATGACTTTGTGCAAGAACACCCTGATCTCTGAGAAGCCAGTGGTAGGGGAAGGTGGGGGAAAAGAGAATATCCTTGGAGAGAAAATGAGCAGGGGAAAGGAGGATTTTTGGAGAGCTGTTGTTGCTCTTCAGAGCAGGTTCCTTGGCCTCAAGGGAAAGGGGATGCTCCTGGAGGGCACCCAAGGCCATGGGAGCTGAGCCCTGAGGCCACCAGGACTGGCTCCTTTGGTGCACCAAAACTCACTCCAGGGGAAGGTTTTAGCCCTGACAGACACAGAACTCTCAACTTTGGCTTTTAAAAAGCAAAGCTGCGTCAGCAACAGGAGGTTGGACACGCTGAGTTGTGTTTTACATCCACGTGTCCCTGCCTCTTCAATCGTTTGGCTTTCTCCACAGCTCGGGAATGTTTTCCTCATCCCAATTTCACTGTAAGAAACACTAATTGAAATTCATGCTCGTGTGTCTTATGAACTATGAGTCAGAGGAATAAAAGCACTTAATCACTTAATGAAATTATTGCTTCTCCAAGCATGAAGAGAAGGTGGTGGAGGGGGAAGCATAAAATGCTTTATGGCAGTCACTTTAAAAACAAGCCTCTTTCTACTTCTTTGTTGTGTGTGCAGCTTGGTGTGTCCCTTTCTTGGGCGCTGCTTTGTGCAGAGAACAACTGAATGTCAGCAGGGGAGGGCAGGCTCACCTGCAGGGCAAACCTGAGGGGCTTTAAGTCACTCAGTGGCACCTTCTGCAGATATGGAGGTGATAAATCCTAAATTCCAGCCAAATTCCAGTTTGGCCGAGTCTCCTGTGCTGGGAAACATTCCCTTTCTGCTGAGCTTGGCATGTTCTGAGCAGGGTCTGTGCTCTGCTGGGGTGGATGTGTGTGAACACAGAGTGCATTGATTCTTGTCAGTTATAAAGGCTGTGAGGAGCCTGGAGACTCCTTGAGATGAAAAGCCCAGGAAAAAAACCCCACAAAACATTAATTATTTATCTCCTGGTGTCATTATTGTATAGGGTTTAAATTACTCCTTCAAAATCATTTCTCATTATACTGTACTGTCATCTCTGCAGATACAAAGAACTTTCATTCTCTAATATCTGCTGTGTATCAGCCACTCTGGATTTATTAGGGAAGAGGCTCTTCTTCCCTCTCTTCCATTCCTCCCACCAGCCAACTGGATTAGTTTGGACTAAATTAAATAGTCTCAAAAAAGCCAAAAGAAAAGAAGCAAATCAATACACAATAAGAAATTAAAAATCACTTCATTGAATTTATTTTAATCTGCAAAGTTGTAAAGTGCTTAAACTGCAGATCCCACACTCTGAAGAAATCCAAAGGGATTCCCAATATGAATTTGGAATGCAGCACTCAGGTTTGTGTTCTAGGGCATATGAAATGAGGTTTGTTTTGCTCCCAGAGTCGAGTCGACTCGATTTGTACCTGGGGATGGGAGTGAAGAGGGGGGTGTGCATGGGGTGTGTTTGAACAGTGCCAGGGTGCCAGGGACGCCCTGCAGGTTCAGCAATCTCTCACCCTGGAAATGACCAGTTCCCTTTATTTCCGGGCCTACTCCCCTTTTAGATGGTGAGTTCTTTTTTTCCCTGAGTAATACATCACTGGAGCAACTCATTGTGGTGATGAATTACTTGTACATGTTATCAGATGGGCCTGTTCTGATCCTCCTGCATCATCTGGAGTATTGCACTAATATATCAACACACTCAACTGCTGCTCCCATCCTGAGCCTGGCTCTCATCCATCACCCTGGGCTGCTCCATGCCCACGGATCCTGTGCACAGGGCAGGGCAAAAATGGTGCTCCAAGAGCTGGCCCTCGCTGAGGGGCTCTAGTTGGTCGTGCAAAGTCAGGTTTGGGGAGAATTTGGAGGCAAATGAGACCATCAGCCAAGAAGAGGACTCAGGAAATGGCTGGAGTTGTGTCAGGGCAGGGTTAGGTTGGGTATCAGGAAAAGGTCCTTCCCCCAGAGGGTGGTGGGCACTGCCCAGGCTGCCCAGGGCAGTGGGCACAGCCCCAAGGCTGCCAGAGCTCCAGCAGGGTTTGGATGATGCCCTGGGGCACAGGGGGTGACTCCTGGGGTTGTTCTATGCAGGACCAGGAGTTAAACTGGATGATCCTTGTGGGTCCCTCCCAGCTCAGAATATCCTGTGATTCTGTGAACTTGAGATTTTGAGCTCTTCAACATTTGGGTGATATCACAGGAATGCCTTTAGAACCAATGTCTTTGGACTTTTGGCCTCCAAGGAGAATCTTTAGAAACGTGCTCAAACCCAGCAGCTGGTTTTGAGATCCTGGGGCTTTGATTCTGCCCCTATTTTTTTGTTGTTTAATATTTCCCTGGTAACTCTTTAGTGTCCCTCAAGTGCTCAGAGGCACAAACCCCTTTTACAGGTGCAGGCAGGGCTGAGGTCCATGTTTTTCCATCTCTGAACATTCAGAGGTGCTTTGAGGGGAAGGGTTATCTTCTTTCACTTATTGCAGTGTGGAGTCTCTGTTGTCTTCAGGTCCAGCCTTCTGCCTCAGGCCAATCTATATTTGGATAGTTTAAACTCTTCCTGAAGCCTGGGCTTTGCTCCCAATCCTGCTCAATGCTTTAGTTAGCTCTGATTTAGTTCAGATAATGTTCAATTCCTCTCCAAAGCCAATCTAACACAGCCACACCTCACGAACTTCAATAAACAGCCTTCACATCTGCAAGAATAAGGTTTATTCTCTTTGGGCTCCTGGGCCCAAAGCCAGACCCTGCCAAGGTCAGCAGAGGCGCTTCTGGAGGACACTGGGTCAAGTGTCTGGTGACAAAACGTGCAAAGTTTGCCTTGGAAATGCTTCCCTAGAGGTGGAATTTGGCCTGTGTGGGGCTCCCTGGCATCCACAAATACACACTTGGTGCTTGTGGAAAAACATCTGCAACCCCAAGCTGGTGTTTGTCTCTGCACAAGCTGCAGCCAGGGAGCCTGAGCTATTTGCACCCCAGCTAAGATGTTCAGGGATTTGTGCCTAATTTCAGATCAGTTGTTTTATAGTCAGGGCAATATTTTGCAATGGTTGAGAGTGAATTGCAAAATTAAAAAAAAAAAAAGAGAATAACTTATAAGGGGAAAATAAGCCTGGGTTGGAGCAGGAAAGCAGAAATAAATAAGGAGGATTATGCTGCAGAGCCTCGGGATAGCAGCCTGAGCTAATGCTGAATTGAGCCACAAACAAACTGCAGACAGAAGTTGGATTGGAGCTCAGATTTGGCCCCTTAATATTTATGCAAGAACATTCAGATCAAAGCAGGAGAGATGGATTGTTTAGATGTTGCATCCTCTCAGTGTCTATGAGGACAGATATTAGAAAAGTGCCTGTGGAGATGTCTCTCCTTATCAGATGACCCAGGCACAAAAGGAATTTCAAAGCTCCCCAGACAAAGAAAGCATTCTTGCAAGACAATTTGGTGTGCAGTCATGTGGGAACTTTGCAGAGGTTTCTTTTAGTTCAGGGAGACACCAGAGGCAGAACTACAGCAAAGGAGGAGTCAGAACAACCAACCTGGGCAAGGTGTGGTTCCTCAGCTCGGGTTCAATTCTGGCCTCCCATGGTCTAGGGGACAGCTTAGGGCAAAGCTGTCATACATTTTAGCATCATTTATCTGCTGCTTTGGTGGAGCTCACCTGGAAAGGAGGAATTGCCCCTGTCAGGACTAGTTCTACCCGTGCAGTTTTCAGCTGTGAGGTTAGATGAGCTCAGCCTGGTGCTGGAGAATGGCTGGATGACCTGGCAGATGTGCTCCATGGCACACGAGGCCCCTGTGGTTTAAAAATAACCTTCCTGCCCCGAAGCCTTAACCACACGAGCATCTGACACACATGCAAGTTAATCGAGCCCTTCTGTGTTCAGTCTCTCTGCCACCACAATGTGCTTTGTCCCTCAGTGGATGCTCCTTCTCCTCCCCCAATCCCTGCCATCCACAAGGACCCACATCTATCAGTCACACTCATCAGCTTTGCAGAATGTGACTGTGATTCATAATCAGCTGCTGCTCTGAGACAAACAAAACCCAAAAATGTGTTTCTTCGTCGTCCCTGCCAGTGGCTGGCTGAGGGCTCAGGCTGGAGCCTGGGAAATGGAAACCATGTGGAGATTTTAAGGCTGCAGAAAGCAAATGAAATGCTTTTTCTGGCTTATAAGGGCCCTGATAAATTGTGAAACCATATTAGGAGCACTGAGTTGTTTAACCTCCCTCGAACTGCCTCACTCCTACATCCCTTCCATTCAAATGTACATCTGGATAAAATCTGGACAGTGGAAAAACTCACTTTTCTGCTCACTGGTGTCTTCTTTGGCATTCTGGTTCTGCCCATTGTCCTTCACAAGGTTTATTCCCCACGAGGCAGAGTGGTAAATGACAGAATGTATGTTTATTTTCTCACCAATCTGGAAAACAAGCTACAATACCAAAATGTTGCTATAAGTGGCTGGCAGGGAAGATGAGAATCTGCAGAGTCCCTCAGGGAGTTGATTTCTCACCTCTGCATCAGTTCCTGGAGCTGGAGCCCGAGTGGTGGGTGATGGGGATCCTTGAACTGGAGCTCCAAACACGCCAAGATGTGGCTTCCTGCATGTGGATTAGCAAGTGTCAGAGGAAATGGCTTGTGAGGGAGCTTTCTGTGACAGAGGCAAACAGTCTAGAAAGGGGTCCTGATGAAGCTGAGAGGACAAGGACTGGCAGGAGGCTGCCAGGGAGGTGTGTTTGGAGGGAAGTGCAGCAGCAGCAGCAGGTGGGTGACAGAAGTGCCCTGGGGACTGTTTCCCACTCTCTCACTGCACAGTCTGCCAAACATAAGCTGCCTAAATACCACCAGTTATTTTACTGGATTTATCCCTAGAGGGGCTATAATGAGAGGGAATGGGGACTATATTTTGGAAGCAATTAGCCTTAAAAGTCTATACTTCTTCGTTTTTTTTTTTGAGCACAGTCTTCAGGGAGCTGAGTGTGATGTTGGCTAATGGGCCGGGTGTCTCTATTGCCTGTGCTCCCTCTTCGGGGATGGCAGCTAAACATGAATCCCTGCTATCTCCAATTACATTTAAAAAGCCTGTGATTCAAATTAGATGCTAAAAGCCTGAGATTCAAGGACTAAAAGGGGAGAGGGGAAGGGGGTTTCTCAGCTTGTGGCTAAATGTGCTGCTGCATACTGAGAATAAGAGGGAATAAGAGGGTTTTGGGGGAAAAGGAGGTACCCCTCTAAAATAAGGAGCAGTACTGAAATTAATCTCCCAGGAAATTAGCCTACTACATGTTTATAGGCCTTAAAAATCCCCCAAATTTTCTATTTTACCATGGGTACTGCAGAGAGAAACTTGGAGGAAGATGATTCCCTCCTTTGTGAGCTACTGCACAGGGCACGGGGGGTAAGGCAGCATCTCCCTTCCAAGGCCACAGCCACCCTTGTGCTGTCCCTTCTGCTGCTTTAGGATCTCTGCCTGCCCCTGCCGTTCCTTTTGGCAGCTGGGAGAGGCTGGCACTGTTGCTATGGATCTGTGCAGAGCTGAGCAGCCCTTGCTGTCCCTGTCTCGCTTTTCCCACTTCTTCCCATGGCTTTCCCTGGTCCCAGTGGGGTCTTTAGGCATTTCCATGCTGCAGCTCCACAGCAGCCAGAAATGCCCTCTGCATCCCTTGCAATCCACCTGCAAGAGGAGGGGGGATGCTATGCTTGTGTTACCAAGCCAGAACTGAGGCACAATCAGGTTTCATCCTGCAAATGCCAAGCACGAGGACAGGTTAGTTGTGCTCTTTAGACGTGCCCTGGCTCAGTGCTGGCAGCTGATGGTTGGAGCCAGGTCCCAGTTTGCTTTTGGGGCACATTTTGTACCGTTCTGGCAGCATGAAGTGCCCATGTGGGGCTCTTCCCTCTCCAGCTCTCATCAGGACGACTGTGCTTATAAGCAGGGTGGGAGCAGCCGTGGAAAAGCTGCTGCTGCTGCGGGTGGATCTGCTGTTTGCTTCCCTCCACTCCCAGCAACTGCCTTCCCACAGGCACATTTGGCAAACCCTCCTCTTGCCTTGTCAACCCCTCCGTATCCTGCAGGGTTTGTGTGCTGCCCTGGGTGTCTTTGCTTGTCACGTTGCAAAACTGTCCATTTGCTGCGTTTTCAGGACGATTTGAGCACATAAATCCTGCTGCTGCCCCGCTGTTTCTGTGCCTCATGTGCACACCTGCCTGCCTCGCTGCTGGATCCCCTCCATCCTCCCTCAGGGTGCCTGCCCTTGTCACAGGGGGCTCCAAAATTCCTGCCTTGGGAGCTCAGGAGATGCCCCGAGATGCAGCTGATGGGCAGATGACACAAGGGTTTGTGCCAAAGGTTGAGGAGAAGAGAGCAAACCAGATCTGATCCTCAGCTCTGGGGTTTATCAGCTCTCCATGTCCTGCTGCTGAAATCTGATTTGGCAGCTTGGCAGAACAGTGCAGATTTTCTGCCTCTTTAACAATAGGAGGAGAAGCCACTCTGAGCTGACAAAGTCAGGCTTGGGGTTGTCAAACAGTAACTCACTAATGAGGGGGATTTATTTGCTGCTGCCTCTCAGTGCAGCCTGCCCTGGCCAAGGGGAAGCTGATAAGCCAGGTAACAATAGGGAAAGGAGAAACTCTTAATTCTTTTTCTGCTGAACTGAGAGCCAATTCAGAACTCTCATTCAGTAGCAGTGAGAACCTTTATTATCACAGGAAAGTAAACTGTGGGAAACACAAACCTGACTGGCTTCCTGAGCAGACTCAATGCACCCACTGCAGCTGCACTGGCTTCTCCTTCCCCTTAAGGAATGTGGACAATCCAAGGATCTCATGCCTGTGTCTCACCTGGTTATTTATCACTATAAAGCAGAAATTATTTGAGTATAAATGGAGGGTTCTGTTCACTTTAGTATACATTCCAGATCTAAACAATACTAGGAACCTGCCCCTTTCCTGGTGTGAAATAATTTGGCTCTTGGCATCAGTAGCTCTGCAGAGCTGGGCCCATCAGGGAGCTGGGTCTGTGAGGTGAGGGTGGTGAGAACATCTCAGGAGCTGAATCCTCCTTCAGCTGAGGCAGAGGGGGGAGCTGGGCTGACTCTGCGCCTGGCTCAGTCTGCATCATAAAACCAGAGAACAACGTCCCCAGGGGGCTCATCCCAAAGTATTTTTTAGCAAATGAAGGCTTGAGGGCTGTTCTCAGACATGATTAAAGCCCATTTGCTGGAGACTTGTCTTTTGAGATCAGCCCCTCCAAATTAAAAAGCAAAACTGAGGAGCGTTTGGGAATTTTGGCCTGACTTTTAAAACTGATACCAAGACTTGGAGAGACAACAGTTTTGGAAACTCTTTGGGAAATGACTCGGTTCACCAAAACTCCAGTTTTTCATTGTTGGTGCCCTGGAAGGTCAATTCTTTCAGGCTGGAAGCAGCCCGAGCTCCTGGAGCAATGCCCCAGGTCTGGGGATTTGCTGGAGCAGCTGCAGTTCTCAGCCTGAACTTGAGAACTTCTGTTACTCATTGTCTTCCCGTTATTTTTAGCAGACTAAATCTCTTTTCATTGTAGGGAAAAGCTTGAAAACACGGATCAATTGTGCCCCAAAACTACATGAAGAGGAGGATTGACGAGATGCACTGCCACAGCTTTCCCCTGGTCGTCACAGAGCCCAGTTTACACTTGCTGGCCTGTTCTGGTCTCAGCTTTCCCATCTGTGAAATGGTGCCTATAATTAGCCTGTCTTTCACAGCTTTTCAGATTTTGGCACTCTTGATCCTTAGCTTACTGTATTTTGATTCCCAGGGAATAAATGTGAGAACAAAACAAATTACGAGCCATTCTAATTCCTGAATCTTCCTTCTGATCCTTCCCTTTTCCTCTCCCTCCTGTTTTACCACGTTGTTGAACCTCAGAGGGCTCAGCACCCACTGCTGAAGTGACCTTGGGTGGCAAAGGAATATTTGAAGTTGAAAATCTCTTGCTGAGAGCTGTTGTTTGCCATGGTTACCTCGGAAGCAGCACTAGGCAGGATGTATCACCTCAGCTGCAGTGTCTCCATGCTGCTTTTCAGCCCAGAATCCAGCGTGGAATGATGAGCTCCCTGGGTCTGCTCCCAGCTGTGGGATGAACAAGAGCCTCAGAGAGGGGCTCCGTGTTGCTCTGGTGTCCTGTTTTGTGGGGATCATGGAGAGAAATGTACCCCACCAAACACAGAATAGCTGCTCTGCTGCCAGCAGCCTGAGCCAGGGGGCGAGGGCAGGGAGACCTGCAGTGCCAGGGTCTGCTGGTGGCAGATGCAGGAGGGGACTGCCCAAACTGCAGCCCCTGGAGCTGCTGTGGAGGGTGGAACAGCTCCATGCCCTGCCCAGTCAAAGCCAAGGCTGGTTTGATCATTGCTGAAGCCCTTTTGTGTTCTTGCAATGTGACAACTCCTTGCTCACCCTTGTAAGGGCCCTTTGCTCTGCTTTAAAAACCTTCTGCATTCATTTGTGCCTTTGCAAAGTGAGAATGAACTGCTGCAATTCTGATTTATTTTTGAAGTTGTGTAGCCCCTCCATTCCTGCCGTGACACTGTAGAATTCAGAGATAAACACTCCGACTTAGATCCATGTACAATAGAACCAGATACAAATCGATTTCTTTGTGCTGTTTCTTTGTTCAGAGGGGAATCTCTGCAGCTTTAGCATTAATTCACCGTATAGAAAGTAGCATAAATAGAGCACGGTATTGGAAACATCCATTTAATTATCTTCTGCAGGATGGGAACGACTGTGTCCTGTCTTGATTACTGGGACCACTCTGAATTATAGGAAATAATAAAGCAAGAAAACAACTGTGGCAAGGCTTATCTTTGGAGGCAGAATAAATGCTGGGACAGAAGAGCCCTGGGAAACATTGCTGGCTTTAAGAAGTCCTTCCCCTGCCCCATCCAGGGCCCCCAGGTTTGGTGGGGGCACAGTTTGCAGCAGAGCAGCGAAAACCACTAGTGAAGGCAAAGCCAAGCTTTATTTTTGGGGTTACATCACACAGTTCTTCCCACCAGCCCTTTTCACTGAGTGTCTCGGGAGGTAAAAAACCACACCACGATGAATTTGTAGCAGATAACCCACCATGCTGTGAGAGCTCCATCCCCGAGCCCACAAACCCAGCAGCACCTCCTCTCTGAGGAGGACGAAGAAGAGGAGGAGGAGGAGGAGGAGGAGGAGGAGGAGGAGGCAGACTCCAGTCTCCTGAAAGCCTAGTGGGGATTACACAAGCATCTCTTCCCGTTGCCCCGTGCCCTCCAGCCCTCGTTCCTCGGCTGCCCATGAGGCTGTGCATGGTAAATCAGCAGCACAGACACCTTGCAGAGGCTCCTTCCTGCGAGTCCCAGTGATTCATCTCCTCCCCGCTTTCCTTCCCAGACCTTTCCACAGCTGCAAGCAGGGCCGTGTTGGGCTGGCTGGAGCCAGAGCCCTATAAAGGGACTGACCTTGTCGTCTGCACGGAGAATATACGAGTGATTACAGAGGAGTGTGGCTGCCCTGCAGGGCTGGGGCTCTGAAATACTGCCTGGGGGCCCCAACTGGAGCAGGCATGATGAACGTGTAATTACAGAATCGAGATCCTTTCCAGTCCCAAAGTGGCATTTCACAGCTATTACTGCAAATGAGGGAGAGCATTTACTCTGCTCTTCGTGTTTCCATCCTTTCGAATGGGTTTTATTTATTTTTATTTTGAAATGGTACGGGGTTCTTGGATCTAAAATTGAAACAACATTCGGTTTCAGGGGGAATTGAGAGTAGGCTCCTATTCTTGCCTCACAGTGGGGATGGAAGAGTTCCTTAATCTAGAAAAGAGAGGCAGAGCAAAAATGAATGGAATAAGCTAAAACAAGAGAGGTGCAAATTAGATGTAATGATGTGGCTGGTTTGAAGTGGAACAAACTGCCACGGGAAGGGATGTCTGCAAACCGAGGCAGGATTCCTTCTGGATGAGTGTTTTAGCCAAAACTGGCTTTGTTTTGAGGTGAATGAAAGAACTGCAATGGAAATGAAATTGTTTGTGTTTCTCCTGGTGTTACAGTCTCTGAGAATGTTCGTGCTGTTCTGGTGACAAGTTGTCAGTCCTCAGGTGGGCTTTGAGGTCTGACACTTTCTTAAGTGAGGCACTCTTTGTAGAAAGGGTTTTTCTAAGCTGTTTTACATTTTATTGCTATTCACTGAACAGAAATAGCTTTTACATTAACCAGTGAAATTTGGAAGCAAACTTTTCCAAGTGTCTGTGTTAAAACTTGGCATTGTTTGTAACCAGGGGGAAATGCTGGTTCCACATGTTGTTTATTATCTCTACATTCGTTGGAACAAGATTTTATTTATAGACAGAAAGAAATGAAGGAGGTGATATAAAAAGTGAAAAAAACCCTGGGCATCCTTTGGACAATCAGCTCTAGGTGACAATCAGCTTGTGCCAGGAGGTGGGACAGGGTGCCCTCCAGGGTTCCTTCCAACCTCAACCCCTCTGTGGTTCTGAGCAAGCAGGGCTGACCATCCAGTTCCACCCAGAGCACTGGACAGTCCCCAAATTTAAGCCCAAGGCTGGGTTGGGATGTCACTGCCACAGATCACGAGCCACCAGAGCTGTCCCTCATCCCATACAAGCCCTTAGATTTGTCCTGTGGCCAGGACAAATGGTGTCACCTCTGTGTGACACAGAGGCAGCAGAGAGGAGATGGATGGCCATGTGGCATGTGAAATGTCAGCCAGTTGGTTTAAAAAGAGGAAAAGAGTCCTCGGAGAGACTCCTTTTATAACGAACTTATATGATGTGACAGTCACACACTCCAAAATTGAATTAATAAATCATTCACAGCTCTGGTTGGAATAGTTAATCCATGTTTTGTGCCCCAGTAGAGAGGAAAATGGCCTGCTTTCCTGGCTTTATGACATATTAGGCCTAAATAGAATTAATGATAAGGCTTTCTAACTTTATTTACTGTGGAGAAGAGCTGTTTCTAAGGGGATGGGAAGGGAGGGGGGAAGGAATGAGCCGTGAATAGATGATTATCTCCCCAATGTTGGGGTTTAATAACATGCAGCTATTGTACTTGTGGCCCTGCTTGCTGGGGGATGCACAGGCAGAGACATGACTTGGCACGTGGTGAGAGGCAACGAAATCCCGAGGCTGGAATTGAGTTGTCACAGGCAGAACGTTCGTGGGAATTCATGATGGGTGAGCACTGAGTTCACCCAGGGCTCTTTCAGAAGGTGAATGAATAAAACCCTTCAGCTTGTCCACACAGACTCTGGTCACATAAAATGCCACGAAAATCTGAAGAGAATTGACACCTTTGAAGAAACAAAAGGTTTGTTGACAGGAAGAGCTGTGCAGGAATTCTGGATCACGTCAGTCAGTGAGAGGTTCCTTCAGAGGGAGCAGCTCGGATTTCTAGAACTGCTCAGATCTGTCTTTGGGCATCACAGATCATTCTGTCCCCAGAAATCAGCAGGAGAGGATTCTCCTCTGGGAAAGAGATGCAATTAATGAGGAGAAAGCCCTGAAAGCAGCCTGGCTCTGCCACGTCTGGGCAGGCTGCAAAGCTCAGAATCTGTTCTGTGGTTCTCAGTGTCTTTGTCCACGCAAAGGGATTCCAGAGCAGAGGGCAGTGTGGCTCATTAAACAGCTAAAGAGGGGAGTAAACAGATAAATCAGATTTTCCCCACATTGCTGTAGAAGTTAATTATTGAAATGCTAACTGTATTAGGAATAATTAAACCAAACTGTAAATTAAACTTCCTTGCGCTGTAAAACGGTGGAAAAATCATTATGTTGGTTCCTTTCCTCTGACACCAAATGTGACCTTTGCAATGACAACACGGGGCTCCCAAATTTGGGGTTAAAACTGGAATATTGGCCCAGCAGTTTGTCCCTTGTTCCTCAGAGCCTTTCCCTGTGGGTTTTCAGCCACGTGAAGAGAGAGGAGGGCAAACAGTGATGAGATCATGACTTGAGGTTGAGCTGGAAAAATAGGTGCCAAAAGGGGGAATGTGCTGTCAGGTGTTCTCGGTGCTTTCTGTAACCTCTTTGCAGACAACTCTAACCTTTCCCTAATTATGCAATTTGCTCTCCGGTGTCTCGGAGCACACAGAGTGTGATACAAATTGGAAGCAGACAGCCTGATAAATCTGGACCTTTTGTGGTGTTTGGATTCATTAGTTTCTCTAATTACTGGAAATAAAGCAGTTTTCATACATTCAGGATGCTGCTCTGTTTAAGCTGCTGTGAGGGAAGCCAGAGCAGTCGAAGATAAGTTGGTGTATAAAGAGATCCTGACTCCTCATTAACCTTTCTTCTTCTTTGCACGGGAGGAAAACAAATCCTTATTTCAGTGAAAACAGGGACAGTTATTGGCAAGGCAGGGCTGCACCTGAGAGGTAAACCTGCCTTGCAAATGCTTCTTAATTTTCCCCGGGGTTTTGCAGGGCATGAAATCCACCTCTTTAAATAGCAGAGCTCAGCGTGGGCACGTTGGCTCAGCCCCCCAGGATGTGGCCCCTTGCCTTGGCCAGCCCTGTGGGAGCCTCGAGCAGCTCCACGTGTGGAAGGGGCTCAACAATGGCTTTGAAGGGACCCCACTGTGTCCCCGAGCTGAAATGGCCTTAAATTGGTCCCAGTAATTCTCTCTGCAATTTGATTCTTAGCGTGGTAAAAACCACAAATGGGAAGAAAGGACGGGAAGTTGTTTTATGTAGATGAAAATAATGGTTTCTGAAGAGAGCTGTCTTTGTCATTATGGTCCCCGCTTATTTGAGGTAAGATTAATGAAATATTCCACCAGGGCTACCCTGGGCATGAACTCATCCTTCAGTAATTCATACAACCTTTAATTAGACTGGAAAGAAAGTTATTGTCAAATTAATTCATCCCTTCGATGTTATTTTGGAGAAATTTATGTTCTCAAGAAGTTAAGGCCTGAGCAACGACAGAGTTCCTCGAGATTTGTGTCATAACATTTGACAGCAGTTGCAAAAGGGTAAGGTTGGTTTATTCAGGCCAAAAGAAACACACTCAGAGTGAACTGGTTTGATTTTTTACTCTATCCAAGAGGGATAACTGAGCCTTTCTCCCCCTCCCAGCAGGGGTTTGGGTGATCAGGTAACTCCTGCCTGTCACGACTCCCACACACGGAGCAGTGGAATTTGGAGGGACCTCTTGAATTCACCTGGGCATGACCTGTAAATACATGAAAAAATAGCAATAGATCTTCCCTGGGAGGGTGGTTGCAGGTATTTTTAGTCCTTCTGGGGCCAGTAAGATTGGAGAGGGCGCTGAGCAACCTGATCTAGTTGGAGATGTCCCTGCTCATTGCATGGGGTTGGTCCAGGTGACCTTTAAAGGTCCCTCCCACCCCAAACCATCCCACTATTCCAAGAGCCCAGGGAGTAATTGATGAACTGCCTCCTTCCTGTGCACTTAGAGGCTGCTGTGCTAATGACAGAGATAAACACCCAGATGGATTTCCACACATTTTTCACTTGTTGATAAAGAATAACTGTCTCAGGAGCAGCACAGAGCTCCAGCTTCCAGCTCTCCGTGTCTCCCGGTGACAGCTTCCCGATGCCGCCTGGAGACGGGATGCACGAGGTGATAAATCTTGAGGCTATCTCAAGGCTGAGTTATTAATCTCCGTTTCTTTGGTGTTACATAATTGGTAATGATCATATTGATGCTGCTGAGGGTGCTGGAGAGGTGAGGGATTTAGGGGAGGGGCGAGGATCCCCAAATCCCAGCCCAGGGCACTGCTGGCTCTGTGGCTGTGGCAGGGAGGGCTTTGGTGCAGAGGCAGCTGCAGCCACCCCAAAACCCCCAAATCCTGTTGCAGAGGAGCTGTGGCTTTGTCCAGGTATTGGCAGCATTCTGCTCTCGGGTAGAAAAGCCAGCTTTTTGGGTAAATGCAGTAGCAGAAGCCCAAAGCCCTGTCCCTGAGCACTGCCAGCAGCTGAGGGTGGGCTTTGTGGGCTCCCAGTACTGAGGAGACCTCAGAGCTGAAGCTCTTAATGTCCCAAGCAGCCTGGGCCAAGGGGAGGCTCCATTTCATTCACGTGTGTTTCTCTTCCCCCACCTTTGCTTGATGTTTTGTTGTGAAACTTGGATCAAATGTATTTTTCTCTTCTTTCTCTAAAGATCCTTTTCCAAAACAGCCCATCTGTCTCTGTCATGCTAGAAAAGAAATGCTGATGGAGTGTCATGGAGCCAGATCTTGATTTTGCTTACACTGGCTAAATCCATTAATTCATTCTCCTTTTTTTTCTTTCTCCAAGAGTAATAATACCCTGTGTTTATCTTTTGCTGGTATCTCCAGCAACCCTGCGTGTCTGAGATGGGGTTTGAGATGTGGTTCAGGGAGAGGGAGCAGAGGGATTTGGGAGAAGCTCTGGGAGTCAAAGAGAATTGATGTCTGCAGCTCTATGAAGTCATCAAGTCCCCTGTGACTGTGCTCAGCTCCACTGTAAATCTTTCCAGACTCCACTGAGGTCACTCTGAAATCAACTTCAATGGAATAATCAACTCTTAAATAAAACTGCTTCGTGAATGATTTTAGTCACTATTTAAACTTGCACTGATAAGAGATTTATTGTCACGGTGCCAGTTCTTTCAGCTGTTATTTCTATGAGTAAAAGGAGCACTATTTCTCATGCACACGGGGCAAAGGAAAAGGGATCCTGTGAAGGGAGAGATTTCAGATTAATCTGGTTTCCAAACTCTGATGGTTGTGGCTTTGGTGGTGAAGGGCTTAGTTGTGTGTGTGCCATATGTATTCATTATAAAAAACCCCATATTTTTGCAAATATATCCATTGATTAAATGGACAGGACTTGAATCAGAGTGACTGGATTAAACCTCAGGAAGAATATGGCCAGTCAAGGGAACTTGTTCATGCTGTGCTGCCATCAGGAGTGCAATGGGCCTTCCCAATATTTTGGGAAATCATCTGGAGGAGAAACCAAGGCCACATGAACTGGTGTAAATAAAGGGGATTGGGGGAAGTCTGCACGTTGTGGCAGCTGAGGATCCAGCCCTGGGCTCCAGCTCTGCTCAGCTACAAGGGAGCTGCTTCAAACTTCCATCCTGAGGTAAGCAGAAAATGTAAATGTATACAAATAGATCCATGTGGCTTTTTTTTTTTCTGGATATAACATTTCAAGCAAATATAGAAAATATACACATTCTCTGCGCTTCCCAACAGCCTTTGCATTTCACTGGCTGCTCTAAAGCTTTTAACATAATGCCCACCATGACAGTCCCTGTGTGATCTGGGGAGTTCAGGGCATGTCCCTTCACTCCTGGCAGGGCTCCACTCTCAGCAGCAGGTTGGTTGAAGAACTACAGGAGAAAGAAATAAAACTGCAGATGGGAACAGCTCGTGTGTGTTCTGGGACAGGAGGCAGCAGGAGACAACTGGAAGGTGAGGCTGTGAGTTCCCTCAGCTCACTGGGACAGAGGCTGCTCAGTCCCTGAGGGTTTTCAGTGTGTGAGGAAATCTCCCTCCTGTATTTGGGGTGTGTTGATGTGTGGGTGTCATGCCAAAAGCTTAATAACTAACTGCAAAGACACTAAAGGCTCTGCTGTTGTCTGCAGAGAGCTGGGCCTTGGACATCAGGTGTCTTCAGGTACTTTCATCCTGAAATATTTAACTCTGAGGAAGAGGCAAGGTTCGTTATTCTTAATAAATTGATATTTTCCTCTATCTGACTTCCTTTAATATGCTAATTAGCAAAAACAATAGGCTCTGAATTAACATTTCTATCAGCAGTTCTTTTAAGCATTGAACTTTCCTGGGGGGTGGGGAGAACAATCAGCTGATTTGTCTGGCTTTGATGGAACACTAATGAAAAAAATAATCCATTGGACAAAACCCACCCTGGGACTGTGTGGAATGCAAAACTGTCTTATGACATGCAGAAATAAAATAATCTCAATTGATTTATCCTACTCATTTCAGCATCTCTGCCTAGAAAGGTGTTACATCTGTTTAGAAATAAATCAATACCTCAAGTGATACATACTTTGGACTGCAATTGAATTAAGCATCTCTAAAAGGAGGCTCTTGGTCCAGAGGTGATGAAATAATAACCCTTGGCGTGGCTACACGTGGCTGTGGTGTCTTGAATTCTGGTGCTGAAATATTGACCCTCTTTTTAAATGCAAGCAGTGTTTTATCCTGTCTGTTGGGACCTTGTGCCCTGTACGTGTCAAGTCTCTGTCCTTGTAAAAGGCTACCTGAGTCCCACCCATAAGCTGACCTGTGTTTGCTAGTGGGTATTTCTAAAAATCCTTGAGCACTCTTTATCAGACTGAGAGGGGTTTCCACTCCCCCAAAGCCCTGCCCCTGCCCTGGGTGAGCTCGCTGCGTGGGGAGGTGGCTTTGAAAGCACTTGTTGAACGCTGTGGGTTTGTGTCCCACTGCAATCCCTGCACCTTCCCTTTCTGCCAGTGTTCACTACACAAACACTGATTTCCCGTGCTCATTGCTTTTATTGATGTGCTGCTGAGCCCCCAGTGTTGCAGTCCATGGCAGGGTCCCTGTGTTTCCAGTGCTGTTCCCTGTCGTGTGTGTGTTCACATGCCTGTTGTTCATCTCTTTGAAACAAACAGCCCCAATATGTGTGATGCCCCCAAGAGAAGCAGCTTAGGGACTCTCCAGTCTCTCCACACCCTTGCAGCCAGGTGAGTGTTATTATCTTTGTCAATTTGGGTGCATAATTAATAACCTTGTAGAGCAAGCACAGCATTCAGCACTGGAGTCATCAGTATGAGTTTAATACAAACAGCTTTGCCAGTGGCAGCCACTGTGTTTAATGGGCTTAAACCAAATAATAACAAACGACTCTTGTTTTGTATAAGGCCAAAATGTCACTCCCATCCTGAGAAAGTGATGCTTGACCTACTTACATCTTTATTTGCTGTGCCATGTCCGTGTCTCTTCCCGTGTCACTTCATTTGTCGAGTCACCTGCTCCAGCGAGCCTCCCCCACCTGCTGCAGCCCCTGCCTGTCCCAGGCACTCACCCTGCCTTCCATCACAGCTCAGGGAGCCCAGAGCAATCAGAGATTGTTGGTACTCGGCTGTCATTTCTGCCCTCCACCAAATCTTGTCGCTGCAGAGGTTGCAGGTGCCTAATGATGCTCTTCTTGCTCTGTCAGGCTGCACAGCTCGGGGTGGGGACAGCCCTGACAAGGGTTTGGAGAGACCCTGCTGGTTCCACACCACTCTCACTGCTAATCCAGCTGTGCAG